>CM065052.1:213489203-214089203 GCA_032883995.1 Coronaproctus castanopsis
CGCTACAATTTTATAGATTAATACATAGATAAAAAAAAATAATTTTACTATACACGCTAAACGCGTCGGAATGATTAATGTTATTGTAGGTGAATCCTACATATGAACAAGGAAGCATTTGAAGAAAATTTATTTCAACAATAATATTTACGATAAAACTTACTATGGTTTTTTTCCACGCAAATTTTTGAAATCGGTAGTATATAAACCGCTCAGATTCGGACGCAGAATTGGTATATGAGTAACGCAAAAATTCTGCGAATAATTTTGAAAAAGTTTTTTTTACCGACGTAAAAAAAATGAAGCATTTATATACTATTATTATTGAACTAAGCGTAGATTATTTTTATATCGATTATGTATATCTGTGTGTCTGTAATACGCATACATATATATATATATATGTGTGTATGTGCATGTACATAGACGTATATCTAACTGCTCTGTGCTGCATTGTCGTGTCCTGTTCGTTTTTCTTGCAGATTTTTGATTTGATTTTTCTTTTATAACCGAATATAATTTCTTGCAGTACGAGCCTTCTGTTATTAGTTGCTTTAAATATTTAATTCGGTTTTTTGCTTCGTCGACTTCTCATCGATTATTATGCGATCGACATTATTTTATCGCTTTGTTTATATTTAGATTTATTTCCCATTCGGAACGACTTTTTATTTTAATCATTTTGCCGGATTTAATCGTAGATTCGTCTGTTATTGATGGAGTTTTTTTTTTCTTTTTGTTATTTTGTTTACTGTAATTTAATGCGTTTTAATTGATTCTTAACTTTTACTTTTTTTTTTTTTCATTTTTATTTATTTTTTATTTTTTTATAGTGCCGAGGCTATTACGACACTGATGATTAAACAGTTAGATGTAGTAACTGAGGTTTGGAAGAGGAAAGAAACTGTATAACTGAGGGAATAGTTGAAGAATTATTGGAGAGGAAAGCAGATAGAGTACGCGGATGGATATTGGGCCGGAAAGGGAGGAGTGTAGGGCAGTACAGTAAAATGTAGCAGTTAAGAGAAGTGTTTGGGAGTAAACAAGAGGGACAAAAAGCCGGGGGGGTACGTTGGAGATTTACTTTTTGATGATAATCTTATTGGCACATATAGTTTTAGTTTTGGTATGTATATCCGCTTAATTGTTTCAGTTTGTACATACATATACGAAAGTATACGTTTTTATTGTTATAATCTTCGAAATTTCTATTTATTATTGTGCGGAAGAAAGCGGGTTATGTTTATATATGGTTTTTTGAAATATTTATTATTATCGCCCGATTAAAATCGTCATTATCGTTACTACACTTATTATCACCGTTCTCGTTACTATCATCATCATCATCTTCGTAGTTAATTGCGCATACAGAGGACGTACCTTCATTATACTTATTATTTCTTAATTCACGTTCCACCTTTTCACATCGTTTTAAGAGCTCGTCGTATTTATACATTTTTCCTCGAAACATATATATGCGACCAGTAAATACGATAAGACTTTTAATCGATTTTAACGTTTAGACTTCCCGGACCTTGGTAATGCAGAAGTAGCATTATACGCTGATGACGCAGTAATCCTAGCTGTGGATAAGCGTGGAAACATAGCCACAGAAAAACTGCAGGAGTCACTCGGGCATGTAGAGGCTTAGCTAATTTCGTATTATAAAACTGAGCGCCGGTTAAAAAAAAAAATTAACAGAAATGAAAATAAAAACCGAAGCCAATAATTGTAAAAGTTGGTCGTCGGACAAAGTAGAAGAAATTTAAAAAAATATGTACGATAAAGAGATAATAAAAAAACGGAGCGGAAGGGAGGAAAATATATGTAAACGAAAATTTAACACAATACAATAAGCAGTTACTGTATAATACTAAAATTCGAGCCCCGGGCAAATGAACTTTAAATATGCATGGACAAGGAATGGATTACGGAAGACGAGAAGAAGGAAGCAAAGCTATTAAAATATTTGATAACGAAGAAATCGTTAGGAAATGATTTTATAACTACATCGGTAATCAAGTTATTCTACATCTCTGAGTAGCTTTTTGTAATTATTAAATGTTTATCATTAAGTATTTTAAGTATTATAATTATTGTATTCATGTAAAGATATGTGGGAATAAAAAGGGAAGGCATCTATATAGAATAGATAAGGAGCTTGAAGGAAAAAATGTGAATGGCAACATATCAGTTTTAGATGGGAAAGAATGATGAGAAGGAAAGAATTAACATATTGCACTTGAATGTACGATCATTAAATAAAGCCTGGTTAGAATTAGAATGGTTTCTGAAACGTGCAAATATTCAAATAATGATAATGACCGAAACCAATGTCAGGGAAGAGAAGAATTATAGAATGTATGAATTGGAAGGATATAAACAATATTATATTAAAAAGGAAAAACATTATGGAGGAGGAATTATGATTCTCGTGAGAAACCTATGTATGTTTGAGTTAAAGCAACTAAAAAATTTTGAACAATATCAAGTGATCATAGGGGGGAAGTGACTATAGAAACGAATAGAGCAATAACAATTATGGCATGTTACAGATCACCGAGTAAAGATAAATGGAAATTTATAATAGAATTTCAATCAATGTTGGAGATCTATGGCATAAGGAAGGAGTTATTAGTGATCGGGGATATAAATATCGATTTAAACAAAGTAAATAATATAGTTAATAGATATGAAAATATAATTTCGGGAAATGAATTAAGTCACATAATGAATACAAGAGAAGAATACGTAAAGGATAGATGCACAAAATCTTGTATCGACCACATAGCAGTAAGAGTCAAAGAAGGAACAAAAGTAAATTCATTGTTAATAAACGCAAAGATAAACGATCATTATCTAATAGGATGCAAATTGGGCAAAATGAATCAAAATATAAAGGAAGAAAAAATACAGAAAAAAAGTATCGATGAGGTGAAATTAAAAGGAAATTTGAAAAATGGGAAATAATGGAGAACTTAAGTCTAGAACAAATGTATACACAAATAATGGAGAAATGGGAAGAGATATATAAAAAGTGCACTAATGTGCATAAAAATAATACAAAAACTAGGAGACAAGTTACGAATAAAGAATGGATGACAAAAGAAATTTTAGAACTTATACGAGAACGAGGTATTTTATTTCAAAAATGTAGGAATAAGAAACTGGAGGAATTATTTAAACGAGCGAGAAATAAAACGAAAATTAAAATTAAGGAAGGATGAGATAGGTACTACAACAAAAAAATTGGTGATGTAAGTGGCAATGTGAAAGAGACATGGAGGACAATAAAGAATATATTAGGCGGTCATCGGAAAGAAATAGTGGATGAAATAATTAAAAAGTATATAGGAGATGGTGAAGAAACGGCAGATAAAATATTGGATACTTTCATACAAGTCAATCAAATCCACAGTTGTGAAGAGAAATTATGCGAAACGTACAATAAGCCACCGGAAAGTAATTTATATATACCTACAGCAAACGGTAGAAAAAAAATTGAACAAGTAATTAAAAAAAAAAATGAATAAAAAAAAGCTACAGGGTATGATAAAGTTAGGATAAAAGATTTACAAATAACGATAATTTCTACATAGTACTTACAAAACTAATAAATAAATCTATTAGAGAAGGAAATATACCGCAAGATATGAAAACCGGAATTGTAAGGCCGGTGTATAAAAAAGGTGATCGCAAAGACTTAAATAATTACAGACCGATAACGATAGGAATATCCTTAAGCAAGGTACTAGAAAAATATGTAGGAGAATATTTAAAAAATTATTTATCAAATAACAGTGTCATAGATAAATCTACGACAACATTACTGATAAATTTTTCTGAATTGATAAATAAAACGTTGGTTCAGGCAAGCAATGTTTAGTAGTATTTATAGATTTTACAAAGACATTCGACACAGTAAGACATTACATATTAGTCAAAGATATAGAAATGATAGGAGTAAAGAAAAATTATTTAGAATGGTTCAAAAATTTCCTAAACAACAGGCAAAATGTAGTAAAAGTTTGTGATCATATGAGCAGCAAGAGAATAATGGAAAGAGGAGTACCGCAAGATAGTGCAACCAATATTATAATTGATATATACGAATGAAATATATAAAGTAGTTAAATATTCAACAGCATTTGGATATGCAGATGATATAGCTATAGTAATACCACACAACGATACAATAGAAGCTGCTAACTTATTAGAAAAAGATATAAACGAAATGAACAAGTGGGCTCACAAAAATTAATATAGGAGAAACAAAACTGATGTGGATAAAAAAGAACAATAGTAAGATTATAAGGGAGCCTGAGGTGATACGTACTGAAAAATGTATACATAAAATGGAAAAGTGTAAATGCATAAAGATTGAATGAGTAAAAACGTTCAAATATCTCGGAATAGACGAAAACTTCAGGTGGAATGAACATATACTTCACGTATCAAAAAAATTAAGATTTGTGATCCCGATAATGTGTTAAAACGTTATCTGAGTGAACAAACACTGAAAGTAGCATATAATGCGCCATGGCAATCACATGTAGAATATGGTATATTAGTTTGGGGCCAAGCGGAAAGAAGTAAGTTTAAAGGAATAAACTACTTACAAAAAAGGTGCTTGAAAATTATATGTAATAGTAACAAGAATGAAGAAATACCCATAAAAAATTTTCTGGTAAGGTTAAATAAATTATTACCAAAAATTATATATTTTCGCAGAAAACTGTTGTATTGTACCGTTAAAGAAATAGAAATAAATAGTAAACAGAAAAACTATAATATCAGAAAAAGTAGAAGATATGAAGAACAATGCTGGACAAGCTGAATAATAACTTTATATATAGAACAGAGGAGTATATATTGCCTAAATTATATAATAAAATGAACGAAAGGAAACTAGGAGTTTGTAAAAAGAAATCAAATAATGGTTGATAAATAATGAGGGGATAACAATACCTTAAGATGTAGAAGATTTTTTTTTTTAGTAAAAAAGAAAGAAAATCGCCGAATGAGGAGAAAGGAGAGAGAAAACGAAAAAGAACACCGATAGCCGATTAAAACGTTTATTTTTTGTTTTTTTTTCATTTTTTTTTTTTTGAAAATGGAGAATTAAAAGAACGGGGGATGATATTGGATTAAATAGATGTATGGAAAGGGTGAACAGAAGAGGAAAAGGAGAAAAGAGAGGAGAGAAGAAACAAGAAGCGTAATAATTAAAACAAGATAGTTTTATTCATCTATGTTGGATAATTACATATTTTGAATATGCATGTATGTATGCATTAAATTTATATGTAATAGACTTGTAGTATAAGGAATCATTGCGAAATTTCAAAAATTGCAATAAACGAAAACACCCTTTATATGTCGGTCTACCCGTTCGCAGCAATAAAATAGTAGTAGTACATAAACACATTTCACACAATAAGAACACATGGTAATACACACAAAAGGTCGCATAACATGTCTACATTTTCACAACACCCACAGTAACATAAACATAACAACACAATCATAACACACAAATGAGTAGAGCAGTTGAGAAGTAATGAGAATATTCATTTTAATAACATAACATATTTCACACACACCATGGTAGTACACATACATGAAGAAGAGGGAAAAATAATTAATAAATATAACATATAGGGTTGTCTGCCGATGGGTAAAACCGGCGGAAACCCATAATGGGAAAGGGATTGTTTAACAAAAAATATCTATTTCTGTTATCGCGTCTTTCATATTGTCTGACAAAATGGTTAAATCGTCTGCAAAGGTTAAACAATCGGTTTGTACCTTATGTACGTTACTTCCTAGCCTAAATGATATATATATATATATATATATATATATATATATATATATATATATATATAATTATCAGTGAGTCGTGTTACCCCACGCAGGGGTTGCCAATGTCGTCCAAAATGGAGGCATTCGTTCTCCTAGCTGTCCATGAGACACGCAGTATTCATCTCCAACACCATATTTCTGGTACGTCTATATGTTTTCTGTCGCACTGCCTACTGACCAGGTCTCCGGGCCATATAGAGACACCGAGAAACAAGGGAGTTCACTATTCGTATTTTAACAGCTTTATTAACTGCGGAATCGGTCTAGATTTTATTCAAATATATATATATATATAATGTTGATGTATTGGAGAGTAGTGATTTATGAATTTAACAAAACAAACTTGAAAATGACTTAATAGTCGAAAAGCTTCGTATTCGTGTAATAAAAAAATTTTTAGTGATTATCTTTAATTTTATTTTGTTTTGTTAAATATATATATATATATATATATATATATATATATATATATATATATATGTATATATATATATATACACAGTCAGCCACATTAATATTCGGTCACGGCATAACTGAACAAATGAACGCCCCAAACAGATGAAAGTAAAATTTTACAGTGGGACAAAGGAAGTCTCTTAAATACGTGCATGCAAAAAAAAAATCATAAACGAAAAAATATCGTAGCTCCGGTAAGAGCGAACGTAAAAAGTCGAAATTGATGCTTGGCATTAATATTCGGTTAATGATCGATCGATGCATGAGCATCAGCCCTGGGTTTTCCCTAACGAGGGCGCTGGTTACATTGCTTGCGTGTGAGCCATCAGTGAACACGAAATTGCAGTTATGTCGCGTAAGAGTAAAAATACCTCGATTGAGACTTGCAAACTCGTTATTTTTAATTAAAAAAAGGTGTACTACCGGGCATTGAGGTTAGTCGATTACTAAATATATCGCGAAACACTGTGAATGATATTTATCTGCGGTATCAGTCAGACATGAGGGTGGGATGCGTGATGGTATGGAGGAGTTTCGTAGCTAGCGGCGTCCGGACCTTGAGTTTTACCGAAGGAGCGATGACTTCTGTATCTTATGTTGAGATTTTAAAAACTAATTTACACGCCAGCGCCAAAAAATGGGTCTACATAACACGTTTCAGATATATCAGGATAATCACTCGAAACATTAAGCACTCGGTTATGGGTGCTATTGCCAGTCCCGCCGCAAAAAATTAATCCATATTCGGACGCTGTGTGGCGTACTAATTTCTACTTTTTCCGTTATTGTTACCAGGAATGTGATATTTTTTCTTTCTTGATTTTTTTTTTACGTGCATTTGTTCAGAAGGGTTTTCTTTGTTATTTGATTTAAAAAAATACAAATAAAGTTTTATTCCCATTTATTTGATGCGTTCATTTGTTCCGTATTGTCGTGACGGAATATTAATGTGGCTGACTGTATATAATTTAACTTTTTATTTTTAAACTAACTTCGAATTATCTGAATTATTTACTTACTTAATTATTTATTTATATACGATTCTAATAATAGCTAATGTTAATTGAAATGAGAACACTGAAAAGTAAATAATTGAATACAAGTATACAACTGACGAATTAAACAACGTAAAATTTAAAAGAAGAAAAAAATAATATTAAATTATTACAGTAGTATAAAAAACATTTATACAACTGCGTATACACTTTTATACGTGAACAAAATCACGTACGATACACATTGGAATGTACACGCATAAATTTTAACACGTTCAATTGCCTACACGTGCGTACACTAGCTACACTGGTAAGCACTTGCATAATCCTACGCATGAAATACACGTGTACGTTAGTATACATTAAAGAAAATTTCAAATGTATTTGTGTATGCGTATGGAAAAATATAAGAATATTTTATCAATAACCCGAACAAACTACGAAACAATGTCAACTCCGTTTTCACAGTAATGACAAATACATAAAGCTAAAATTTCACTAAATGTATATATCCAAACATGTGTGAGTTTTAAGTAATTTTACAGACTTAAATTAGTTTATTGCAATATTAAATTTTGTAATTCTGTAAGCAATACGTAACAACTATCGTATAAATCCCCTAAAAAACAAAACACTTGCATTACACGATAGTAGGCTATATGGTGGGGATACTGCCCGGTCAGCCAAAATTAACATTGATGGGGATACTGCCCGGCAGCCGAAATTAACATTGATGGGGTTTCTACCCGGTATTCGATTATTACTCGTATTATTCAACGACGAGTTATTAATCGATTATTATTATTTCCAGGTCAACCGATCATCACTTATGACCGCCACACCCCCTCCACCCCTCCCACTGTAGCGATTATTATACATATTTCCTGTCTTAATCTAGTATTTAATTCTACATACTGGCGCATCTTATCATCCTCAACAGTCCTTAATGCTATCGGTGTGTGCGTGCGAGCGAGCGTGTGGTGTACTTGTGTTGGTTTGTAAGCATTTTATTATTACCAACAGACATTGCCGTGGTAAAATTTATCAATTAAACGAATAATTATGTCTGACGTTTATACACGATGAAATGGAAGATTATGTAATTTCACATAAATTTCATTAAGTATTCGTTTCTACCGGGTATTCGATTATTACTCGTATTATTCGATGACGAGTTATTAATCGATTATTATTATTTCCAGGTCAACCGATCATCACTTATGACCGCCACACCCCTCCACACCTCCCACTGTATCGATTATTATACATATTTCAGCAAAATTCTTAACCTATATCGGCAAAATTCTTAACACAACTGATGATGTAAACTGAGTGTGTGTGTGTGTGTGTGTGTGTGTGCGTGTGTACTTGTGTTGGTTTGTATAAATTTTATTATTGTCAACAGACAGTACACGCTACTTGGTATTCACTTTTAAGTCACAATCAAATTGATGTTTACATGACGATTTGCATGAACTATTAATCGGATGATGCAATAATATTCTTTCTTTCTTTCTTGGAAGGACAATCAATCACCTTTGACCACTATCTCTAATAATACACCAGATATTATTATTAATCTGTTACGATATAACTCTCCTCACTTCACCCCACACATCGATCATTTCTAAGAAATTGTTACTCGAGTAATTAAGAGAGGTTGACGCAATCGAATACATACCATTAATCACATTGTTGCAATCGTGCGGGTATCTATAATTCATCCAGTGTTCATAGTAAGACTATTCGCGTAATCTATATTATTCTTAATACTTACTACATAATAAATATAGTAATAGCGTTAATACTATTCGTGATATTATTATGGAAGCTGAGAAACTGGGGGAAGATATAAACGATGGTCCGTCTTATTACGATCATCTGAATTATTTTCGAAGAAATCACGTAAAAAACGATAAACATCATCATCATCATTATTCCGATTGGACTCATTTACCGCTGTCCTATTTATATTTTCTACCACTTCGGCGTAAACTGCGGGATTGCACGCTATTTCGAAGAGTGTACGTTTTATTATTGGAAATGTACTCGAAAGAGTACAAGGACATGATGAAACTCCACATAGCGATTGGTGAATTTTTATTTCGTCATAATTGCGACGAATTAAAAAAACATCTCTCATCATCATCATCATCATCCCCATCATCATCATCATCTAATAATATTACAGCTTTATGCGATGCTTTTGTTCGTTGCGAACAATATTTAACATTATTTAACCTCGAAGAAACGGAAGAACTTTATCTCGCAATTGGCGAATGTTTGTATAAATGTTCTGCTCGCGGTTGCGATAGGTTACATAATTTATTTTTTTAATAATCGCGTCAAATATTTTATACAGCGCACAGTACATTTCAATCGGTTCATTGGTGTTCACGTTCATTTACTCGTTTTCGTCAAAGATTTTCAATACACATCATCTGTCCTCATAATGGAATCGTCTTCTAACCATCAACTTATTCAACCGACATCGTCGCAACGGCCTTCGTTCGTTCGAGAAGTCGATAAATTATTAATAGAGCTGGGAATAATACCGGATGTTTCCAGTCATCATCAAGAACAACAACATCAACAACAGGAACAGCTTACTAGTCCAGATTTGGATAATGTATGGATACGCTGTGGACTTCCTCCTACGGCTAAATCTAAAATAGCTAGTTACGTACCGCCTTATAAAACGCACGAATGGGTTATATTTTATATTTATCGGATGAAAAGAAATATCATATTTTCAGAACGCTTTCCTTGTCCGAATATGATATTAGTAGACGGTGGCTATAAGACATGCGTCGTATACGAATGTAGTCGAGGAAATATCGCTCGACAGAAAAAGTCGATTGTGAAATATTTTCAGCTAAATAACGACGATGTCTCCGGACATAAACGAATAACGGACGTGTATGAATTTATGAAAAATTTAGCGCGCCTTAATTTTACAAGTATGACAATTCACGGTGAAAAAGTGACGGGTAGTTTATTTTGGTTTCGACATTGCTACGATGCAGTATTCGAAGAAGAAAAATTATAATTTATCAATCGGTAGATAATAATTTATATATAAAAAAAAAAATCAAAAAATTTAAAAAATCAAAAAAAAAATTCAAAAATTAATAAAAAAAAACACCTGAGAACTACATGCTAGTTTACTTCCACGAAGTGTAGTTTGGGCAATGTATATAAGAATCATTCGATTTTTATATATAGCAAAAAACTAGCGCTCCCACAAAATGAAATAAATAAAAATAAACACAAGCTCTCGTTTTTAAGAAAAAATATTAGTTTATTCGTTAACGTATTAGGTAACAGAAAATTAAAAAAAAAATAAAATTATTCGTCTAATCCAATAAAGTACTATTAAAAATTATTATAATTATTATTATTAGCATACTTATATTACTCGTTATCAGCCATTGGATTACAAGTAGTACAAAGTTGTTGCGATGGAAAAGTAATTCGAAACGGATTATATTTGTGGAAGTCTGCTCGTTCGCGTAATTTAGCCGGTAATTTATGAAATAACTGGGATAATCTACTCGAAAATACGCCTTGTAATAAATCTTCCGGAACAGTTTCCAAGAACATATTCGGTGATAGTATTGCTTGGATCTGTGTCACATTCATATCGTACCATTTCGCTATTAGATAAACATTACGTAGCGCGCAAATAAATCGATCGTGACCATGATGCGAACAGGATGTTGTAGTTGATATTCCACGGTAGAGCGAATGTAACACTTTTAAATTCGGCGTGGCGAATTGATCTTCTAAGTTGCAAACTTCCACCGATGTATGCGGCATTGGTAGAAAATTTTCCACCCATTTACATTTTTCCAGTCCTTTTACTAGAAACAAACACGGTGACATCGTTTCCGCAATATCGCGTAAATCTTTATAAATTTCTTTATAAGACGCTGTTCCGCTGTTCCACGATAATCCGTGGTATCGCTGAGATATCCAAAGATTTTTTGCTTGAGTGTGCGAATCAATTAGCGAAATATCGAACGGCGGTTGATAGAGTTTATGTAACGCGTAATCACCTTTAATATTAAGAATAGCCAATTCTTTAATAATGAACGTATTCGTCGACGTTTTGAGCCCTTGCAAATCAACAAAAAACACATTTTTCGTTGAAAGAGACACTAGTGTAGTAGTAGTAGTAGCACTAGTACTAGTAGACATAACTATTTGAACGCGGAAACTTATGTGTAACGTTAACTACTTCACTCGTTATAATAAGAGTCCGCTTGTGTGTAATGTGACTATCATACTCCCGATGTCTGAATGGCGTTCTCCCGACACGTTAACCCCCACCCCTCCACACCGCCCACATACCGATTATACACATTTCAGGGAAATTTCACGACGCGATCTCGACGTTTTTATGACGTTTTTATGACGTTCTCATGACGTTTTCATGACGTTCTCCCGACGTTTTCATGACGTTCTCCCGACGTTTTCATGACGCGATCTTGACGTTTTCATGACGTAAATACAGTGTTCTTATGGCGTTGTAATGACATACTCTTGACGTTTTCACGACGCAATCTCGACGTTTTCACGACGCGATCTCAACGTTTTCAGGACGCGATCTTGACGTTTTCACGACGTACTCGCGCTGCAATGTACCATTTCATCGAAGAGATGTTATCAGTGATAGATGAAAAGTAGGAACGAAAAGACGTTTACTCGCTAGTTAAACCGCATCAAGAGCGTTATTGTGTTTCCATCGATATTAATATTGTCGTTGTTGTTGTTCTTTTTTTTCTAAACTCATTATGGAAGATAGCAGATGCTCGTTTCCAACTGGACAAGATGGAACACTTCCAATGTGTAACATTCATCCGATTGCGGAAAAATTTATTTCGCTAGATTCGGACTTTTATATAGTCGTCGGTTTAAATATGAACAACGGTGTGGAACCGTTTTATTAGTGTATAAAGCACTAGATAAAAATATTCACCTCTATGAAGAATATTGCGATGTCGATACATCGATTTTACAGAATTTCGTATATTTTTCGTATAGACAATTTAAATTTATGTACGATAAAGTTTTCAGTCAACTCCCTCGTATTACCATGTTCGAAGTTTGTGACGCAATGATGGATGAACGGTATTGCATCGATAACTTAACCGTAAGGGTTTATCCAGAGCGAGGAGAAGAACAAGGTCAAATGATGGTGAGTCGCTATCCGGCGATGAGTAAACCCAGCTTATTCGGTATATATATCACTATGGAAGAAACGAATTATGCGGTAGATTTATTACCACAATCGGACAGCGGAAGATTATTCGTGCGTAAATGCGATGAAATTGATAAATATTTGGATCAATTACAAAATCGTTATAAGCGCGTAGTCGAAATTATAATGCGAAAATTGTATCGCGTGTGCCAAAAACAACTTCGCGCGTTTCCGCAACAATTAAATTTATTACGTAAACGTCCACAATACTGGATCGCACGTGTACTGGAACAGACAACTTCGCCTATATTGAAAACTATACGCAGCTCGTTGCTCTATCAACAAATCGTATGCAACTATTTTTGTCGCGAACTCTTAGTTTATTACCTGCTACGTAATACTATTCCTACATATACCGAGTGCGATGATGTAATGGAACAGTATATACACGATGTACATTTGGAAATTAGTCAACAAGGTTTGGAAAATATGCGTATAGTTAACGATTATAAGTGTTGCGCTCTCGTTAGCAATGATGATGATGATGACGTTAATGATGATATCATGTTTAGCGATAATGGTACCGATCATGATGTTGATGATGATGAAGAAGATAACGAAGGCGACGTAACGATGTATTTTAACGGAGTATCGGATGATGAATAATTTCGAGATTAGTCTCTATAATTATATTTCGCGCGAAATAAGTACTCGACCGTAATTAAATACGCGTATATTTTTATCTATTAAGAAAATATTATACAATATATAATCGAACTAATCGAAATAATACAAATACTCGTTAATCGATTCGTTCATTTATTATTATTTATTTTTAATACTATTCTTTATTTTTCACGTTGGTTTCTTCGCGTTTGATGGAGTTGGAGGTGAAACAATCGAACTGGTCACTGCGGTTTCGATGACATTATCCCATGTCCACTCACCGCTGTCATCAATTCGTTAACCGAATCAGGTTTATGAAGTTGTTCCAATTTTTTTATACGATTTTCTAACAAGGCTATATACTCATCCAGCTGTTGCTTCGTAATTGCGTCCGTCGCATTAAGAGCGTCCGCTAAGCTAACTATTCGCTTATCTTGCGCACTAATATACGACGGTGTGAACGATATATTACTATCTAGAACTTCGAGCACTTTTTTCTTGAATGGAGTAGTCTCGGTAAACCATTCTTGTAGTTTTTTACAACGCGCGAATGAAATTAATTCATCATCTTCCGCATTAAGACGAGTATTATCGCTTCCTAATAAGCGTTTACCGTTCAATTTGAAGTCTCCTTCGCTAGTCTGCGAAATACCTAAATGCTCTAGTACTTTATCTTTGAACACGTCCGATTGAAGGTAGCGCAATACGAAATTTTTACATCGATAATAAGTAATCAATTCGTCATCTTGCGGCTGAGCTGTTTTATTATCAGCGTGTAACATTCGTTTCCCTCGTAAATCGTAATTTCCATCCGCGGTTAGTGGTAGACTGTTTGTAATAGACGGTTGTTTAGGTAATAGCGCTGATTGCGCTTCTCTATCGGAGTACTTGCCGGATTTATGTAGAGGCATCTTCCTGTTAAACGAAATCTTTAACCGCTATCCAAGAATTATGTTTCGGACCGAAACCGAGCCACTTTACGTACACGCGACGTCCTTTACGTTGTAACACTTTTTCTACTAGATACGTATCGGGATGAGCGGTTTTGGATAGTTCTTGATGATAGAAACGACCTTTAACTATGTCTCCGTTCGTATCTCGAAGTGTATAGGTTATCGGATTTGTAAGATAGACATCTCGTACGATGAATATTTCCGAACTATAATTAGGCGTATAACCTTTCTCGAATATCGATTTTACTTTACTTATACGTACGTAATCGCCGACTTTATATAGTTTTTTCGGCAGCGCGACTACTAATCGTTTCATGCGTTTCGACGCAATGCGATTAGCAACTTCCGCTTCAGTCTTCGCACTAACATCGACAGGTCGCATTTCGATCGTAGAATGGACGCTGTTATTGTATTCGCGCGTTAATTTCGCTAATGCGCCTACCCAATAATATTTTCCGCTGATGGTGAAATGTCGCCATAGTTTAGTTTTAATCGTGCGATTAAACCTTTCGATAATACTAGCTTTTAGCGGACTGTACGAACTGTAGTGATTAATACGATATTTAGCGGTTACTTGTTTGACCAGCCGATTGAAAAACTCTAATCCATCATCCGTCTGTAAGTTATTCGGTGTTTTATCGCACACGCGTAGAATATCATCTAAGACTTTAGCTACTTCCGCTCCTGTTTTCCGCTTCAGCGGAATACAACGAGCAAATTTCGAAAAAGTGTCGATAATCGTGAGAATATATCGATAGCCTTTATTCGAACGTACGTATTGTCTCATATCGACGATGTCAGCTTGCCAAAATTCATTCTGTCCGTACGTTTGTACAGCTCGCGTAGGATAATGTTTACGGGCCGGTTTGAATAATTCTTTAACAATTTGCTCTTTCACTGAAGCGTTATTCGTCTTCTTAGTTCTCATATTCACTCGGTAAATGAATATAGCCGGCTTCCGCTAATTCTTCTTCGATAGATAAAATTTCGTTATCAACACCTGTATTACCGCTTTGTCTGGAGGCGTGTAATAAAACTAATCGTTCGACTAATTCGTTCGGATCATCCCAGTGTTCGTAAATGATCGACGGTGACTTACGGTTATTTATTAACTTCATTAGTCTCAGTTTACCGCCTTCTTTTTTCTTTACAACTTCTAACGGTGATGCTGATGATGATGATGATGAGGTGAACATAGGTTTAATTATTTCGCGGTATTTGACGCTATCTAAACCTTTTATCACACCGCTGCTACGTAAATGAGCTCTAGTAGCTTCTAACAGTCGTCTATACATTTTCAAATCGGCCTCTGTATAATATTTGACAGCCGGTAGTTTATGCGTAAGTAGATAAGCTAGACCGGTAGATACCTCGATGTCTCGATCTTTTAATTCGCCCGCGTGCAATCGTAAAGTATGTAGTTCGTCATTCCAACTAATCGGAATATCTCCCAATCTATACTCGTTTGTTCCACGATGAAACCTAATACCGTACGCGGTATCTTCAAATCGATCGAATAACGGTAATTTCATACTGTTACTAGGTGATCGAATAGAAGGTGATTCGATTTTACTAGTTAACGACGATAGTAGCGTCGCTGGTGATGGTGATGATGATAACGGTTCGGCTTTGAGCGGAGTTTTAAGTATAGGAATAGCGGATAATTTAATACGTTTCTCATCAGTGTCTAACGGTGGTGGTGATGATGCTCTCATCTTTGTCATCATTTTTTTGTCCGATATAGCTTGTTTGATCTCTTTCAACGGTTCGGTAACCGGTTGTAATACTAACGAAGTAGCGTCCATCATCGAATTTTTATCGCGAATCAGAGTATTATATTTTTCTTTGATGGCGTTTCGTAAAGTATTTAGCGATTTTTTCACTTGTATTTCACGTTCGATACGTTCACGATCCATAATGTGCGTAATATAACAGTAGGAGCGAGTGTTTAGACTTCTTTTATCGATAGAAATTGATCGAAACCTTTACGGAAACGACCGCTATTTATATTATTTTCTTTGACAATTGTCAAAAAACCGTACTTGTCACCCGACCAGCTTAGACGACACATTTCGCGGAATGTTTTATAATCGCAATTCGATCCACCTCCGTTCGCGTGTTCATCGTAAATATGTCGCGCGTTAATCTCGTCTTGCGCGAATACAATAATCATATTAGCATTATCACGTATCATATGTTTCGGGATTTTAACGTATGTCTGACACAAATAGAAACAATCGATATTTTTATGTCTAGCTCTAGAAAAATAGTCTCGTATTTTTCCCAAGTCATCGTTCGAGTCTACATCGTCGAATATAATTACCGAATCCTCTTTCGCATCTTGAGGTGTCGGCACGTTGTCTAATTGATCGAACATACTAACACCTATCGATGGTTGTAACGGTTCTAAGACCGAATGTAGTAAACGGTATTTGACTTGATCTAACGATTTACCGTATATGTAGACCCACGTATATCTTAAACCATTCGGATGGAATAGTAGCGATAAGGTAGCGTTAGTTTTTCCACATCCACTACTTCCACATACTAGACATCGTATATGATTCGGTAAGAGAGCGCCGTGTTTTCGGAATTTATCGTCATCGTCTAGCGTTAAACCGTTTCCTATGATCGAATATAGAGCGTCCTCTACCGGAAGCGAAGTATTCTGGCGTACAATTCGCAACATTTTATACACTAAATTTGTAAATATACTTATATAATATATAATATATATATATATGTATATTATATATATATATATAAGCAAAGACTACAATATGACTCGTCCTAGTCAAAAAACTATATATAGGACATCGTCATTAGCTAGATCGAAAAGTGTTGGTAGTGGTTTAGTGAATACGCTTATAGATAAATTACCGTTCGAACTTCATTTACCGGGATATAACTATTGCGGACCCGGTACGAACCTTTCCACTCGATTAGCGAGTAATAGTCAACCTATAAACGGATTAGATAAAGCCTGTCAAGAACACGATATCACCTATAGTCTATATAAGGACGATAAAAAGCGATCGGAAGCTGATAAGAAACTCGAAGATTCAGCTTGGCAAAGAGCGACCGATTCATCAGCTACTATCGGTGAACGAACGAGTGCTTGGTTAGTAACGAACGCTATGAAGCTTAAACGAAAATTAGGAGCAGGTTGTCCTACTCGTCGTCGTCACCAACGTTCTCATCTAAACTCGTCAAAGATCGGAGTAGATTTTCAAAAAGTATTACAAATCGCTCGTAAGGCCGGAGCAGGTGTTAAAACAGTTTCGGTGAAAACGAGAAAAGTTTTAGCAGCCTTGAAAAAAATACGCTGTTGTAAACGAACGATTAAAACGCGTGTAATACCCGTTCCAAAAATAGGCGGAGCGCTACCATTAGTTCCAATTTTAGCCGGTCTTTCGTTGATCGGCGCTCTTGGAGGTACTACATCAGCCGTGGCGAAAGCTGTGAAAGATGTTAATGAAGCGCGTCGCAGTTTTAACGCTGGCGATTCATCATCATCATCAACAGAGTCGTCGGTTAAAGTCGGTAAAGGAGTCTATTTAAAACCGTACAAACAAGGATACGGTCTTTATTTAAATACGTCATCATCACCATCGAGCAGTACTTCATCGAAACAAGTAAAAAGAAAGAAATTTTTTCGTCGCTGCAAACGTACCGACTGATCGACCGTTAAACGGGTTGGAAATTGAAAAATTCGCGAAACAATTAAAAATCCCATCATTTAGAGGCGTGTTCGACAGAGATAGTTTACCGATAAGCGGTCCACACTATCGAGAAGCGGCTGTAATTAACCTAGATAGCGCGAAGGGTAAAGGAACGCATTGGTGTTGCTATATAAAGAACGCTAATCGCGTACGATATTTCGATAGTTACGGTAATCTGGCTCCACCGCGAGAACTCGTACGATACTTTACACGCGCTAATAAAAAAATCGATATAAGTTACAATAGAACGCCGTATCAATTTATGAACAAAGTCAACTCTGTAAATTGCGGTGAACTGTGCTTAAAATATCTTTGCGACGCTCTCTAACGATGACATCCTACTTATTTCAACTAAGCGGAGCGGGTAATAGCGTATTGTCTTGCGACATATTTCCTCCGCTACATCTAGCTGACGGATCGTATTCGTTAGGATTAACATCATTCACAGCCTACAATTCTATATTCAATATTACCGAGAATGAAAACACCGTGGTATGGTACGTAAACACCGACAATAAACCGCATAATGTAGACGTGGCTAATAATATAGTTATACTCGATCCGGGTAGTTACGAAGTGACAGATTTGGAAACGGCGCTAAAAAAATACGTCGATGATTCTTTATCGCTGAAAGTCGATCCGATCACGTTAAAAGCGCGTCTTAAATCTAAACATTACCTAGATTTATATAACGATGGTAAAGGACCGGGACGATTACTCGGATTTAAACAGACCGATGGAGAACTATACAGCGGGAAATTTCCGGAAAAACAGTACCGATTATTGCCTGCGAATAAAGAAGTTCATTCATCCGGCACTATTCAAATGAATAAGGTGAACGTTATCAATCTAGTATGTAATTTAGTTCGCGGTTCGTACAAGAATGGAACAGTCAGCCATATTCTGCATTCGTTCCCACTCGATATAGCACCGGGTTATAAGATAATCGAAAGACCCGAGAGTATCGTCTATCTTCCGATAGTTGATGAGACTATAAATAACATTACTATAGCGATTGAAGACCAAAACGGACAATTAATCGATTTTCACGAAGAAACGATTACTATCACATTACACTTAAGACGCGACAATAATGGTTAAAACCTATAATAAGTGCTCTTCCATCTCGAACACTACTCGCTCGCTGTGTTGGCGATCTTTGAAAAAAAGTATAAATAGACAACGCGTACGTAAACAACGAGTCAATCGTAAGAAATCGCGCCTATCTTATCGCAGTATACAACTATTACATCAATTGGGTTACAAAGTCATATCGAACAGAGTTCATACACGTACACACAATGGATAATATTCTACGTGTAAACGAACCGATTCAAACGGAAAACAGTATTACTTCGTTCGAATATCATACGCATAAACCGTATTCGAGTAATAATTTCGGTCAAAATGATGAAATCAGGATACCGATTCATCAGAAAGATGTCTACGTGTTACCGAGTGAAAGTTATCTAATATTGGAAGGATACGTGAAAAAATCGGCAAATTTCGCTTTCGCTGCTCCGCTTCATCTATTTTCCGAAATACGATACGAAATAAACGGCGTCGAAATAGACAGAGTACGCAATCCGGGTATAACGTCTACTCTGAAAGCGTACGTCAGCATGGATGGAAAGAACGAAGAAAACATCTACGCTAGTTCAGTTATGAATCGGAGCGAGCTTAAAGTTTGTACGTACGAAAAACCAGAGACTGGGGATGTGAAAACGCTCTATTTTTCATTCAGTATTCCGTTAAAACTTATTTCCGGCTTACACGAAGATTATCGGCGAGTATTTATAAATACGCGACACGAATTAATATTGACCAGAGGCAGACAAGATGTAAATGCGTTATATAACGATACTAATATAACGGATGTCTCGATTACATTGCAAAAGGTCGCGTGGAATTTGCCATTTATACGTGTCAATGACGAGGCTAGAATAGCTCTATTACAATACGTGAAGAACGCTAAATTTCTTCCGATAAATTTTCGTCAATGGAGTCTATACGAGTATCCCGACTTACCGCGCGCTACCGAACATAGTTGGTTGGTAAAAACCGGTACTAATAGCGAACGACCTTCGTGTGTCATAGTAGCTTTTCAGACTGACAGGAAAAATCAACTAACGAAAGATATGTCGGAATTCGATCATTGTAATATAATCGATATTAAAGTTTACTTGAATTCGATTTATTACCCGTACGATAACCTGCAGTTAAACTTCGCGGAAAATAAATACGCTCCGCTATATCAAATGTACTCCCGTTTCCAGCAGATGTACTATCAGAAACCTAATCCATCACCGCTTATCGGGATGAAAGAATTCGCGAAAAACTATACAATTTTCGTGATCGATACTACTTATCAGAATGAATTACTTACAAACAGCCCGATAGATTTAAAGATCGAATTTAAATCATCGACCGCTATCCCGGAGAAGACATCTTGTTACGCATTATTATTGCACGATCGGGAAATTAGTTATAATCCGCTAAACGATTTAGTAAAAAAAGTTTTATAATTATTATCTCATCTACGTATACGTCTGTATATCAGCATCACATCTACGTATACGTCACGTCTGTATATATGGTACTATTTTTTAAGAAAATAATAAAATAATAAAAAAATTGTGTTATAATTTTTTCCCTAAAAAATAAAATAATGTTTGTCGAGAGAATTGAAGACGATAAGGACGAATGCGTGCGTGTGTGTATGTGTGTGTGTGTGTGTGTATGCATCTTATCACCACCAACAAATATTACAGGATGTTTGGTATTCGTGATAAATCACAACCTTGTAACATACTTAGGAAAATTATAAAATAACCGGATACAATTGCTGCATGGTGTATTATTATCATCATCATTATCATTATTACAATCATCGTAATGTATCGTGTACGGTAAAATAAATACTTAATTCGTCTAATACTAATTGATATTTCGATTTATAATTAACTAGCGCGTAATGACCGTACGCTAACGTATTAATATTATCGGGTAATATATAACGTTTATCGTCGTTACAACTTAATGATAACTTATTCTGTTTAACGGTATACATAACATGCTTATAACTACGAAACGTGCACCCTACTCTATAACTACAATTTAACGGCGCCGATGCGCAACGAATACAATTTAAATAATTTTCGAAAGTGACGTCTTTAGCTAGAACAGATCTTTGTACGCCTTTCGCTTTTTTAATAATATCGTTATCGATCGTTTTAAACGTATACAATTTAGGCCGTAATCCTATAAAGTGAGTAATAGCATGCCCGTTTGTCTCGTCTTTAAATTTACCTAAAACTTTTTTATTACGTACGCTATAGCAGGGATGATCGCGAGGATAATCAGATGTATCGAAATAGTCGCTTAATTTAGTTCTTACGTCTAGATAAAAATCGCGCGTTCTAATTAGATAATGAAACGAATCGGTGTCTTGATATAATAACTTAATATTATTTCGTCCGTAATACGATAACATTACGTTATAATGAAAATTGTACATGGTTTCCTTACTTAAATCTAAAATAGTCATTCCGACGTATATAGGCTTATTAAATAGAACAGACGTTTTATGCGAGTGAACAGCGGCCAATAGCGGGGACTCGCTAAATATAGTGCGATCTTTGAATTGAGTTTTTCCGACTAATTTTGTAAATTTCTCCTCGTTCGTTACTAATTCCATACGCATTCTCCCTCTTACATTCTCGAGCGTTTTACCGAAAACCGAATTAACCATTAATTTATAAAAATTTTTTTCAAACTCGTTATTAGCCACCTGTCTTAATCTAGTATTTAATTCTACGTACTGTCTCATCCAGTCAGATTGAGAAAATGCGATTACGCGATGAATTTTCGTTAATTTTAATCCAAAATTAATAGCTTGTTTTAAATTTACGTAATGAATAACGTACTTGTGTTTATTTTCTAACGTAATTAATAACTTACTTATTTTACTACGATGACTAACTAGACGAGTTTCCGGACATAACGGGAGGTCGTTATGGAAATCGTGTAAATTAGTCGCATATTCTAAATCTACTTCTAATATATAACCTACTTCGCTATCATCCGCTATAGATAATACGTCTAATCGATTAATTTCCGCTTCGCTTAACCATTTAAAATTCGCGTACGGTAAATACCTACACATCGCGTGACCGTATAGGTTGTTACAGTCTACGTACGTAATGTATGTATTATTTTCATCATCCTCCGTCGAATTATTACCGATGTACGGATTTTCAGCTTCCGCGTACCGCTCCGCTAAATGCGTTATACCACCCCGAATACCGGCTTCGATCATTAAAATCATATCGTAATCTGTCAATAATTCAAGTTTAATCCCTGTACTTTTCAACATGGCCTGCCAAGCTAGTCCCGGAGCTGTAAAATTCCATACTGGATCGATGTCGTATACTTGATGACAAATCGAACGAAATTGTTCGTAAACATCGGCTAGTATCAGTACGTCGCTTAATAGATACCAATCGGAATATTCTCCCAAGTTTTTCGCTCCTACGGCAGACCATACACGTTGCGCGTGTTCGTATTGTTCCGGTGTAATCGTGCTTTTAGTAAGACTGCTATAGAACGCTTCGCGAGGTGGTAGCTCCGTCTCGTCTAATTTACTCCAGGATGAAATAAATTCATACGGAAAAACGCCTTTCTTGGTTAGTAACGCTACTAACTCAGGCTGTAAATACGATTTACAGTGATGAAAACTCTCCGCCGGTAAATTTGACGCCAGTTTATCCAGACTGCTAGCCATAAATCGAAACGTGTCTAAGAATTGTAATCGCATTCGGTTCGTTACTTGCTTCGAAAACGATATGTAGCGTTCTTCCGTATTTGGAATCACCGATATCGTTCCCGGAAAGTCGGCAAGATGTAAACAGATGAAATGAGCGTCGTATCCCGATAAATTGTGAAATAGAACAGGCAAGAAGTACGGCCGTCTATATCGCAAATTACACGTAGCACAAGCTGCTCCGCGGAATTTTCCAGTTAAATGACAATGATCGCGTACTCTGTCCCCGTCTGTTAATTGTTGTCCGCAAATATGACACGCTGTTGCTGACAAAAATATCGCCTCGTCTTCTTCGGTATTATCTAAAGGAACAATTTGTCGATATTGCGCTTCGATATCGATAGCCTCGTCTCGTAATTTCAAGCATAATACTTTAATTGCGTCTTTCCCGCGGTATACGAATGGTTTCCTATAAATCGATCCGTCGGTTCTGGAAACGATATAATAACACACGCTCATCGGAACGTGTTTCTGCATTTTGACCGTATTCTTCGTTTTATTCGGTCTTCGTACACTGGTTTGATCTTCTACTTCATCGTCGTCATCGTCAATATCTGAAATATTTTCTTCATCGGCGTCTGTCGGCTCTAAGATGCATTCGATATCTGCGTACACGACGAAGGGAACGAATTCTTTCTGCTCGTGTTTTTTAAACGATAAAACACTTTTATCCCCTTCCGGTAATTTAATCGCTGTAGGCTGCTTCTTACCGCATAAAGTTTTATGTTCTGCGTATCTTTTTTCATTGTGTACGTGCCATAAACATCGTCTGCATAAATATATTCTTTCTTTATGTTTAGTTACTTGTAAACCGACTAATCGCTCCAAGTTCGTAATCCAGCAATAATGCGTGTCTTCCTCACGCTGAAGTAACAACAAATCCGTATGATCAGTGCGTTCTTCCTTGGTGATTCGTAATGGAAATATTTTATTCTTATCATCTAACCCGTAGACATTAACCGATACGTTCGGATTAGAATCTTCAAATTTTGAAATAGATTGATATTTTACTGGAAATTCAATATTTGACCAATCGTATTTATTCGAGATATCGGGTTTCTTATACGGATATAATTCACCGGCGTATTTCCTGTTTTCAACGAATTTCGATAGCATCGCGTACTTGAAGCAAAATTCATCCGCATTTTTCACGTTGATTACTGCTTTCTTAGACGCTATACCGATCGGTAACGGAATAAATCCTCTGCCTCCTTTCATCGGCGTGTATCGATTTATACGAAGTTCTACGTAAACAATTCGACGAACTGACCAACCGGAAGCTGTTCCACGTTCGAAATTGGTTAAAGACGTATCGATATCGGCAGATTGTTCGTTTAACCATTCGCGTAAATTGCTGCTCGGAAACAAAACTGCGTTACTTCCGTAAAAATAGCCTGGTGAAGTTTGCAGACCTAATTTTACATCGGTCTTCTCAAATGTAGCGTGAAGGACTAAGTTCGATTTTAGTCCACTCGATTGCAAGTGCGAATTTAGTAATTCGTACACTTTATCCTCTATAGTAGATAAAAATAAGTTGAAATTTACGAGTTCGGTTACGCGATTATATATACGATACGTAGCGAATCGATTTCTATATCGCTTATGAACTGTTTCAACCGTGAAATTTACCATATTTGATCCTAATTGATGACTTTTTGCTCTAGAAAATAACAAGCAAACACACACCTTCGCATTAATCTCCTTCGATCGTGTATAACCAGTTAATGGCTAATGTATCTTTATATATATACAATCACATCGATGATGTACCTTTATCCTAAGATGATGTATTTAACACTTCGTATTAATTTTTATGATTTTTTAAAAAGAAAATTAATTAAATCGATTTTATATCATCGTACGATGTAAAAACTGACAAAATTTTCACTACGAAAAGTCCAAAAAATCAGATTGGTAATAGCGGTATTTGAAAGTTTTCAGTGATTACCAAATCTAGAGTTATATCAAAAACCTATATTTTAAGTATTTTCCAACAATTTTTAAAAAATATTACAATATTTCGATTTAAAATACGCATCGAATTAATGTAAAGCTGCTACAACTTCTACTATAAAAAGTCTAAAAAATAAGAAATTCTATGTTTTTTAAATTTTCCTACGATTTTTTAAAATATTTAATCATAATACGATGTAAATTTCATATATTATCAATTATAAATTGCGATAAAAGGTAACACTGATAGTAAAACCCTTCATCGGATTCAGGAAATTATTACTATTATTACGCGTAAAAAATAATAAAAAAGTAAATAAAACTGCAATTTTTTATAACTAATGATATATTTTGCTTTAAATTACAAAAATATAATCATCAATATTAACACATATCGATAGTGTTATTTACTAAGAATTGAGTACTTGTGTGTGTCTGTGTGTGTAAATGTGTCGTACAAATTAAAATCTTACATATTAGTACGATTATTTCGCGGAAGAATATCTTTTTTTATTAATTTCTCGTATTCATCATCGATACTAGTATCATCTTCAGGGACCGCATTCGGGTTGAACCACTTGATTTCGTAACATTTACGAAAGGGGGCGGATGTCAATCGCGAATTAATTGTAGATAATCGGATCAGGTAGGGTAACGTAAATTTTAAACATCGATCATCATCATTATCGTTAAAAACTACTCCTTTGAAATGCTTTCGAAGAATTACTTTTAAATCGTCAATTGTTAATTCTGTTGTTCCTTTCAAAATGATGATCCATGTCGACTTCGTATCAGCAGCCATTTCTCTGAAAACACACAATGGACATGTGTAAGAAATTTCGTTTATTGTAAAGGAAGTAATTAAAAATAATACGAATTGATAATTATTTAACCACATATAAATCATTGTATCGATAAATTTCGAAAATTGCATAAAACATCGCACGCACACACACACACACACACTAACACACGCTCGCTCGCTCGCACACACACGAACGCGAACACACTCAAATTTTTGAAAAATAAAGAATTATATATCGTAAATAATCAAGTAATCGAAAATTGCAAAAAAAAAAAAAAAAACATCGTTCCCACACACACGAACGCGGACGCACTCAAATTTTTGAAAAATAAAGAATTATATATCGTAAATAATCAAGTAATCGAAAATTGCAAAAAACATCGTATCCACACACACGAACGCGAACACACTCAAATTTTTGAAAAATAAAGAATTATATATCGTAAATAATCAAGTAATCGAAAATTGTAAAAAACATCGTATCCACACACACGAACGCGGACGCACTCAAATTTTTGAAAAATAAAGAATTATATATCGTAAATAATCGAGTAACAAAATAATTATTATTAATTAATAAAGTACTTACCGAAATAAATAATATTCGCGGTGATGAAAAATAATCGAATCGGATCGGATGATTGTACAATAGGCGACGCTTATTTATCAGGATAACGAAATAGCGAATGATTACACTCGGCTAGCACGAAGAGCGTATATATGGAATTCTCTCGCGATAAGAGTTACTAAAAACGTCAATAGAACGTTGAAGAAACGTCGACGTATTTGATACAGTTTATGTGAACTTACATAATCTTCCATTTAATCGTGTATAAACGTCCAATGTAATTATCTGATAAATGTATTTTATGAAATTTATGCGAAATTACATAATCTTCCATTTCATCGTGTATAAATGTCAGACATAATTATTCGTTTAATTGATAAATTTTGTTGGTAATAATAAAATGCTTACAAACCAACACAAGTACACCACACGCTCGCTCGCACGCACACACCGATAGCATTAAGGACTGTTGAGGATGATAAGATACGCCAGTATGTAGAATTAAATACTAGATTAAGACAGGAAATATGTATAATAATCGCTACAGTGGGAGGGGTGGAGGGGGTGTGGCGGTCATAAGTGATGATCGGTTGACCTGGAAATAATAATAATCGATTAATAACTCGTCGTTGAATAATACGAGTAATAATCGAATACCGGGTAGAAACCCCATCAATGTTAATTTCGGCTGCCGGGCAGTATCCCCATCAATGTTAATTTTGGCTGACCGGGCAGTATCCCCACCATATAGCCTACTCACGATGATGTTCAAAGTAAAAAAAAACCTAGAGGGAGGTATAAGAGATATAAGTACTCCTTTCCCTCCACCTAAAGGATATGTGTTTGTTGCTTGGAAACATATAAGAACGTTTTTTTTTCTTTTATCAATGAAAAGGCCTTGTTGTTGGTAATTTTCTTTCTGGTTTACTCAACTACCAACAGAAAATTTTGCGCATACATGAAAAAGAAAAAAAAAATTTATTAGACGAAACGCTAAATCAACTTTTCCGGCTATCTACTCCGAATTATTTGAAGTAAATTTATGAATCCTCTTTAATCGGACATAATGTTTATGAAATAGTGTTCCTATCAGTGATAAACGAGGAAGTCGGGAATCTTCGTTTAAAATGACTCCCTTGAGAATTTAACTATGGAGTAATAATGTCTGAAGTAATTATTTACAAACACACACACATACACACCTATACACCCAATGACGATTTTAACTATTCACATCAATTTCGGAAATAAACGTAGCAAGTTTATTGAACAAAGAAAATCTAAGAAGAGGAAAATATAGTCGATCATAAGAAAATCTTTATAGCGTATTGTTTTTATTTTACAGTTATATTTTCTAACGACTAATTATTGTTATTATTATTCCCAAGGGGGGTACTTTTTATCTCTGGAACCAAATCTGCAACAGGGACGGTGGTACTTCCATAGGTGGCGGGTGATGGAACGGTCTACAGATAAGTAGGTCACCTGCGAATAAGACAACAGTCGAATAAGCAGTCGCGGACCTACAGTGGATATTGGTGGAAAAGTCCAAAAACTCATTCTCGGCGAGGTTCGATCGTTGTCAAAACTATACATTGCTACCTCCTCAGTAGTAAACCGCTCACTTACAGTCAGAATTTCTATCCAAAGGCTAGGGTGTGGTCTTCCAGATCTCGCGTACAGGTTTCGTAAACGCGGCTGTTAATGTTTCAGTACTGCGATCGTTTCTGCTGAATATGTCGCACCATCAAAAACAAGTTTATCATTTCGATATAGCGCGTTTAGTTAACAGTATCAGTGAAAAAATAAGGCCCCTACTATTACCACTTTACCAATCCAGCATACACGGTTATTAGCCTGCTGTGTGACGACTTCTGTCCGATCGAATAAGGATTAGATTCGGATCAGTAGCGGCCGTCCTGTTTGTTTACGTATCCGGACAGCTGAAAATGAGCTTCACCGCTCATCAAAATATTGTTTAACTCGATCTCTTCGTCTTCGATTTTTTCAGCATAGTTTCAGCAAAAATTTTTCGTTGTGCATCGTCGGTATTTTTTAATTCCTGAGTTATTAGTAACTTGAAAGGATGAAATTTCAAGTTTTAAATACGGCGAACGGATTCTCTCGACAGGTTTAAAAAACAGCATGGCGACGATTTCCCAGTGCGTTTTTCATCAGTTGCAGAAGCTGTTTCTCGAAAGTTTTTAAACCACCTTTAACGCCGAAAATAACCTTCTACCCAAAACGCGCACACCTTCTCGTTATAGGGTGCCATGATGACCAAAACTGGACAAAAACAAATCTCTCGTGTGTATACTAATGATGGAGCACACGGCTTGTATTGTAGCGTATTACCAACTGCGTTATTCAAAAAACCAAACCGCCCGTCTTCTCTAGGTCACTCTCACTTTCTCTCTCTTTCTCTCTCTCTCTCTCTCTCTCTCTATATATATATATATATACATATATATATATATATATATATATATATATATATATATATATAAACGGGTTTAAGGATTCTGATGAAATTTTGCACATACTTGTTAATTTATTAACTAATTAAAAATGTATAGAAATTACGAATTTTGAAATTTTGGACATTCACAGCCCCTTAAATATTGGAAATTTCGATACCTATCCAAATGTACGTTGAATAATTCAGCTCGATCGCATTAACCATGTATATATCTATAAATAAAACGAAAATAAGCACATTTAAACAACTATAAGCTTTTATATTTGAGCTAAGCTTTTTGAAAATTACGTTATTATCAATCATACGCAAACACTTGATAATGACGTAATTGTCGAAAAGCTTCGCTCAAATATAAAAGTTTATAGTGATTTAACTCTCTTTTACTCTATTTTATTTGTAATTCATAAAATCATTACTCACCGATAATATCAATATATATATATATATATATATATATATATATATATATATATATATATATATATATGTATAATATTTGGGTCATATAATGCGCCACCCGAAACGGTATAATACACTACATTTTCTTATACCAGGGAAGATCCGGGTAGAAGAAGAACAACATGTGAGCAGAATTTAGCGCTGTAGTGTAATGTAAATACAGTTAAACTGTTCCGGAATGCATCACGTAGACAAACAATTGGAAAAACGGTTATCCAATATATGTATATATATATATATATAATGTTGATGTATTGGAGAGTAGTGATTTTATGAATTTAGCAAAACAAA
This sequence comes from Coronaproctus castanopsis, assembly GCA_032883995.1. Taxonomy (NCBI): domain Eukaryota; kingdom Metazoa; phylum Arthropoda; class Insecta; order Hemiptera; family Monophlebidae; genus Coronaproctus; species Coronaproctus castanopsis. The sequence goes on from CM065052.1 coordinate 213,518,441, forward strand.
ATAAAATCGAAGTTAATCACTAAAAAATTTATTACATAAACACAAACACGAACTTGAAAATGACTTCATAGTCGAAAAGCTTCGTGTTCGTGTTTGTGTTTATGTAATAAATTTTTTAGTGATTAACTTCGATTTTATTTTGTTTTGCTAAATATATATATACATATATATGTATATCAAGGCCGAATATAAGGGAGATGCCAAGGGGTTCAGCACATCCCGAAATGAGGAAATGAAGAAATAATAAAGTATCGTAATCTGAATTACAGTAGATTCCCAAACTACACGACTTATGTTCGAAAATATATTCGAAAATTTTGTAGAGACCGAATGAATGTATTTCTGCAAATGACCTGATAATCTGAATGATATTGTGCTCCACAAACGTTTGTTAGCTAATTTCCCGTTTTCCTATTTTAAAATAAAATTTTATATAAAAATTTTGGTCGAGTAGTTTTTGAATTATTTAAAAAAAAACAGGAAAATGACCGTGTTCTCTGGGTCACTCTATATATTTCATTTAATTAATTGGATACGTTATAATAAAATGTTTTTTTATATGGTCAAACGTTCAAAATTATTGCGTATTTGTCTTTTTTAGTTTTAATATTTAATTTAATTAATATAATAAAAGAAAAAATATATATATATAATTATTTATTTAATTAAAGTAAAATATATTAAAATTATTATAATATAACCAAACCGGATTTGTAGTAGATAAACTATTATTATACAATAGTTAAAATTAATTTTAGTTAGTCAATGAAAAAAAAAAACAGTAAATTAGTTTGACCAAATAATTTTAGTTAATACAGCCAGTAAAAATAAATTACAGCCAGTAAATAATGAAGAAAAATGTATAAAAAGGGATGGTTGTTCATTTTCATGAGAGTTCTAGATTTTCCGTCAAATAGTTCAGTTGTTAGTTTCTTAATGAAGACGGTTAGAATGAAATGAAGAAGGGTGGTTGTGCAGTAATTACAAATCCGATCAAGTAAATTTTTTTTAAATTATTATTTTTTATAACTAATTCATTAATAAATATATAATAGTTTTTTTTTTAAATATAAAATAAAATTTTTCTTTATAAATACTTTATTTTTTTTAGAATAATAATAGTAGTGACAGGGTAAGGAGACACGAGGATGCAGATGGGCAGCTTGAGGACCTGTCCACTAAAAGTCTGCATAAATCCTATGACTGTCTCCCCCTCGGCGAGTGTGGGTCGCCGTAAAAACCCTAAACCGTTACCTCCTTAGTAACAAACCCTGCCTTGCGGTTAGGATATTTATCCAAAGGCTAAGGGAGTAAACCCTGACAGAAAACAAAACTTAAATCCAGAAGCGTCTGCCTCCTGTGGAGTGGCTATCTGGTCAACGTCTGTTCTCCAGGTTAGGAGCGGTTGAATTTAAACTCTGGAACTTACAATCTCAGTTTTAACGTTGAATTAGTATTTGATTAATAATCAAGTACTGATTCCCCCCATATTATTAAACAATGCATGATGGCAAATCCTTCTCATATGCATACTCCAGGAGGTACTCCGAAAGGAAAATCCTCCACTGTAAATTACAGTGTTACCGGGCAATCATATTCTGGAGAGCCTGGACCAACATGCAGTGTTAGGAATAGCAAAGAATTAAAAACTAAGAAGAAATATTTCTTTGGTAACTTGAATGTGAATTCGTTATTAAGAGTAGGAAGATTAAAACAATTAATTAACGTTTTGGAAGAAAATAAAATTCAAATACTGGCTGTACAAGAAACAAGATTTACGGATGAGGACATAATAGATTCAAAAGGTTATAGAATCTTTAAAGGTAAGAATTGGAAAAATCCAATGAATAAAGGAATACCTGATCTCGGAACAGCTTTCATTGTTCACAGAGCAATTCTTGATTCAATAAAAGATTTTTACTCGGTTAATGAGAGACTATCAATTTTAACTTTCTGCTGTGCAAATAAAACATATACATTAATAAATTGCCATGCACCTATAAATGAAGACAATAGAAAAAATCCATCAAAAGTAGAAAATTTTTGGGAAATTGTAGATCAAGAGATGGCTAAAATTCCGGTTAAAAATGTGAAAATATTATTAGGTGATTTTAACGCTCAAGTGGGTAAGGAGAAAAAGTTCCAAAAAAATGGTTGGAAAGTTCCCAGCCTATAAAAGAATTAATAAAAATGGTGAAAGATTCCTGGAAATATGTAATGCGTTTAATTTAAAACTAATGTCAACGGCTTTTAAAAGATTGCCTAAGAGACAAATGACATGGAGATCACCTAACCCATGGTTAGGAGAGTTTCAAATTGATCATGTAGCTATAACATATAATAATCGGAGGGAAATTATGAATGTCAAAGTTAAAAAAGGGGCAAATGTGGAAACGGATCATTATTTAACCACTATCAAAATGAATTTCATTCCTGAGAAAAAAATTCATCTGAGAATGAATATTAAACTTTCCAAGGTTGACACAAATATGTTAATGTATAAGAAAAATGAATTTCAAAACAAACTGAATACAAAAATAAAGTCGGATAGCTGGGAAGAAATTAAAACGAAATTAATTGAAATATCGCATGAAATAGCCCCACTGAAAAAATCAATAAAACACAGATGGTGGAATCAACAATGTGATGAAGCTGTGGAGGCAAGGAACAAAACATGGAAAAAATGGTATTCGACGAAGAACGAAGACGATTATACTCAATTTAAAGATCAAAGATCCAAAACAGCTAAAATAATTAGGTCAACAAAAAGGAAATTTGAAAAAGAACAACTCGTTGAAATAGAAGAGAATTTTAAGAAAAATAATTTTCGGATCTTTTACAAAATATTCAATAAAAATCTCTGAAAATATCAGCCTCCTAATTTATGTTTTAAAAATGAGGAAGGTAAATTAGCTCTTAATGATAAAGAAAACTGTAGTATTTTAGCAACATATTTTAATAAGCTCCTTAATTGTGAAGAGCCAAAAGAAAAATTTCCAAGACAATTAACAACGTCTAAACATGAAGAATCTGTAGCCCCTAATTATCAAGAAATTGAAGAGATTGTAAAACAGTTAAGTAACAATAAGGCTCTGGTGAAGATGGAATAATTGCTGAAATGTGGAAGATCGCAGGCCCAGAAATGATCGGAAAACTGCAAAGTGTAATAGAAAAAATTTGGAAAGAAGAAAAGGTGCCAGATGAGTGGAAAATAGCATTAATCCATCCACTGCATAAAAAAGGAAAAAAAGATGATATCAATAACTATAGAGGCATTTCACTATTGCCTGTGACATACAAATCTTGTCTAAAGCACTTTTAAACCGGTTAGAAAGGCAAACAGAAAAACAAATAGGTGAATATCAAGCTGGATTCCGGAAAGGTCGATCTTGCGTTGAACAAATTATGAATCTTAAATCGATAATTAGACATAAAAGAATAAGAGGAAAGAACATAATCATCACGTTCGTAGACTTTAAAAAAGCATACGATTCTGTCGATAGGAAGACACTACTCAACACTTTGCAAGAATTCCATGTGGATAATAAGACTATTACATTAATAAAACAAACCTTAACAAACACAACATCCAGAGTCAAGTTTCGAGGAGAAATATCCGAGGCTTTTAAAATTAAAACAGGAGTAAGACAGGGAGATTGTCTATCCCCTGTGCTTTTTAACTGTGTTCTGGAGAAAGTTATAAGGGAGTGAAAGATACTGATGGAAAATTGCGGAATTGAACCAATCAGATTAGGAAGGAAAAAATCTGGGATCGAGATTTCATGTCTTGCATTTGCGGATGATATTGCAATTTTAGCTGATAATTTGGAAGATGCAGTTATTCAGTTAAATTCATTGAAAGAAGTAGCTGAAAAAGCTGGCCTGCAAATTTCATATGAAAAAACAATTTATATAACCAATGAACCTTCGGCACCATGTTATCTATCAACAAAATACGGAAAGGTTAAAAAAGTCACCAAATTTAAATATCTAGGTGAAATAATTCAACCAAATGGTTTGGATAAAGAAGCGAATCTAACCAGAGTACATAAGATGGAACAAGCATCCAATGTAACCAGAGAAATATATAAAAAGAAGTCATTATCTATAAATACGAAGATACGACATTATGATACTGTTCTTCATTATACCCAATACAGCGAGAGGTTGAGTAACAAATTCGCTAACAGATTCCCGTATTCTTAGCCGCTTAAAGCGTTTCCAGGCGCACGACGAGGACGTGATACGGGACGAAACCTGCATACAAGTATTCGGCTCAACTAATCGCTGATAAATTCGACGACATGCAAGCTTGGAGACATAAATGGTCGACTGAAAATCCGGATAAACACAAACTCATACAAGATCCTTGTGCTGAACCGCTAGGTTTTAATCTTCCAAGGAAACTGTGGACGAGACTTAATCGTATCAGAATGGAACATGGAAGATGCGGGAAAATGCTGAACACTTGGGGAATCAGAGACAATGCAGCATGTGATTGCGGAGAAAAGGAACAAACAATCAATCACATCGTACAGAATTGCCCAACGCGTGCATTAACTGGTGATTGGAAGGAGATCGCGAAGCTGTCCGAATCAGCAAAAGAATGGATTAAAGATTTAGATATCAGTTTATAAAATATTATAATAATGTTTTTGTATACTAGTTTATAAGATAATTGTGTATGAACTTCTATTTATACCCGAAAACATACGAATAAATAAATAATGATACTGTAATAAAAACCGCAATTATGCAGCAGAATGTCTGAATATGAACACAAGAAGAGAAATCGAGCTCATAGAGAAGAAGGAACGGAAAATTATGAGAAAAATTCTGGGACCGAACATTAAAGATGGACAACGGGTATTAAAAAGTAACAAGGAAATATATGAAAAAATTGAAAAGATACACAATGAGAAAAAGAAGAATAAGATTTTACGGTCACCTAAAAAGAATAGATAGACAAACTAAAGCCAATATTTGAATACTTTGAAAGCAATCCAAAGAATAAACTTATGTGGTTTGTAGAAACCAAAAAAGATATATCAGAAATGAACATAAAAAGTGAGGACGTAAATAATAGAAATAAATTCCGAGAAAAAATTAACACATTTAAAGGTTTTGCTGAAAACGTGAAGAAGAACACCAGAGTTACATGTGGACGGAAGAAAGAAAAGCGCAGCACAGCTTGAAGATGAAAGAATATTGGAGAAGGAAAAAGAAAATCTCATGATCATTGTTTTTACGTGGTCCATAGTTGGCCAAAATCGAAAATAATAATAATAAATAGTAATAATATATACGAGGTATCGTGTATAATTACGAGGTATCTTGTAATATATATATATATATATATATATAGGTTTATATTCTGGTTGTTCTGAAACATCAAGTTGGTGGATAAATATGGTCTTTGTGTATTGCTTAATTTACGACGGCAATTGTTTTAGTTTTTATTACGTTCACCTATAATCAATATCGGCTTATCGCAGAGTCTGCTCATTTATGAAATAAATAGCCTCTATTAATGGTCTTACTCTGGTAATTCTAAATCGTTGTTCTGATTGTTTTCGGAATGGTGTTTTCTTCATCATTTCCTTTTCAACGCAGTCCTATTGACGATATTTCCATTGTTTCTTTCCGCGGTGTAGTACCGGTGTTGTTCTCGAATCGTATAGAGTTGTACGCCACGTATTCCTGCTTATAAATTTTCTTTCTACATTTACGAGTGTAGTCAATGTTTCATTATTGTTATTTATTTATTCGAGTTTATAAAATTCGTCGTACTTGCATCGTCTTTATGTTTGGACAACCTATTGCAGTTAACATTGTCCAGTGTTTCCACAAGAAGATTATTATTATTATTATTTGTATTATTATTCAAATCTATTTTGTATTTTACGTAAATGTTAAAATTCGCGGTTGTTGCATCTACAACTTTCAAATTAGCTTTATTTACAAAGTTGTTCGCCCACGCGATTTTAAACCTAGTATTTTGTCGACACGCGATATTTTAAACTCAGTGTTTTATAATCTTCGTTATTATTTTAAATATTTAACGAAACATATACAGATGATGTGTTTAAGAACAAAAACGCCGCACGAGCCTACAGACTCAATAGGAAAGTGTACGAGGTAGACAAAGACTTTTCAACCTTGTTCAATGACAGACGCTATACGAAACGAGCGTACTTTATTAAATCAAAGCGCGCGTGTTGTACTTTTTACAACACAATGTAACACGCTCTATTTCATTATTTTAATCTATACTTCTATATCTATATCTATATCTATATCTATACTAATATATAAAACTGTAGTGTCTGTCTATGATTTGCGAATATTTTCATTATAATCGGGCTATTTTTCTCACGCAAACAGAAAAGCTATTTTCAAACATTTTTGTATGTCTGTCTATTAGCTCAAAAACTAATTCGTACGGAGAACACTTTAAAGTTTTAAAAAGTAGCAGACAGCGATATCTTTGTAGATAGTTTCAACTAAAAACGTGATACGGTAAGCGGAACGACTACAAAACGTGCAACAACCTTCGCTAACCGTACGTAATATATATATAATGTGGCCGTTGGTGTACAGTTGCTAGAGTACTCGACTGTCAACTTGACGGCATGCGGTACGAAACCAACATGATACATAAAAATTTTTCGTTTCATTATTTAATTCTTAATTATCACGTTGATGGTAGTGCCACGTCACTTCGTATAACATCTTATTATGCGGGCGCATGTGCGTCGGTGCCTTCAATGTTATAAAAGTAATACAATAACTAGTCACGACGTTCGGCAACAAACAATACGACGATAATTATGATATATATATATATATATATATATATATATCCGTCCGTTGTGGATCTTTTGCTTTCGCCTAAGAAAGAGACAGCGATATTGTATTAAAAAGAAATAAGTACACAGGCGAAGAAACCTTGGTAACTTTTAGTCTTCTGTAAGCAAAAAACCTTTATAACTCATCGCAGTCCTGTATGTCAAATCCTGTGCCATCTTTTCCCCCCAGAGTTCTCGTACCTTAACACGAGTTCCTTTTCTACTTCGGAGTAAGTATAAGATTCCAAAAGAGTTACAATCTCTGCTCTATCAGTTTTTCGACAATCTCTTGCGCTAGAAAAATGTTTAGAAATACGTGTGAAGTTCATGGAGAATACTATTTCATCTACTACGATCAAGGTGTACGTCGTGGATATTTGTATATGGTTAAGTGTTCTCCAGGTAAAAATTATCAGATGTTCTGTCTAAATTGTCATTCTCTTTATCCGACAGTTCCTTTGGACAGCGTTCTATTTGCTCATTAGAAAATTTAGACATTTTGAAAAAAAAGAACGCAAAAAGAAATTAAAACAGAAAATTAAAAACCTAGGAAAAGTCCGATCGAAAACAATAAAAAGTATAAGTACCGATAAGGATAAGGTTGTTCATGTAAAAAGTACAACACATAAAGAATAAAAAAAACACAACAAACAACAAACATAATGAAAACCGAAAATTAAGAATATGCAAAAAAAAAAGACCCATTGAAAACAGTAAAAAGTAACCAATGATAACTCGCGCGATGTAAAAAGTACAACACATACCGCGTTGATTAGTGTTCAATCGACTAAGATATGTCCGCATGATTCACTCTTTAAATGGGTCATTATCGAGGAGGAATACACGCGATATTCAGAATTCTAACATAGTTCGCATTTTTGCTAATAACTGAAATTCGATGTGGTTGTATTTTTTACAATAACGCGCGCGCCGGATGATTAAACGTTAGTTAAAAATAGTGCCAAATAGAAAAAACGTACTGCCCGAGATATTGTTTCAGCGCTGTTCAGAATTTACAACGCCGGCCAAAAGCAATCGATCAAAAAGTACGAAGAATTTAATTTTTACCGACCGTTTCCTCTTTACAGCTCAAAATAATTACTTCGAAGCTGTTTATAGAATATTATAGGATTAGTCAATTAGCGGGAAATACCGCGATGACAAATGTCGCCTATAAATTACACGAAACAATGTGAAAATCTTAGCTACCTCAGAAGACACTACGAGGTAACGAAAATTAAGATAATGACGCGAAATAACTTTATTCGGGAAAATAACGAATACTAAATGGAAAGCCGGCCTACTAATACAGTTGCTACTAAACAACAGCACCTAGACTGGAGAGTCATTCTGCATAGACTGGAGAGTCATTCTGCATAGACTGGAGAGTCATTCTGCACGTATCAAAAATAGAACTAGCAGCATTTACTCTATACTATATAAATTCGGTAGTATTGTGCATAGATATTTCTACTACGTGACACTTACGAGGAAAGATTAAAGCCTAGGTAGAATTATCGATATAAATGAATCTTTTTCAATAGGTAGCCGTTTAAATTATAGCGTACCGGATAAAATTTGAATTAATAGGTAATGGCGAATAGATGCGAGTGCGATCTCGTGCGATTATTTGAATCATTTGATGCTTTTCGCTTAAACTGTATTAAGATATTGATGAAAAAACTCCGCGGTTTCCATCCTATATTGAATACGTCGACCGGAATAACTGAAATGGGACAAAAACGAATCTCTCGTGTATATACTAAACGTGGAGTACACGGTTTGTAGCGGTGTTACCAACTGCGCTATTAAAAAAAAAACAAAACGTCTATCTTCTCTGGGTCACTCTATATATAATAATAATAATAATAATAATTTCCAATTTATTTCAAACTGCACTTCCATTAGAAACATACATAAATGACGTAAAGTATATAGAGATAGTAGATAGCGGTAATTACCGACTACGTGCATTATTGTTCGAGCGTCGTATTAATTATAGAATACAATAAAACTTTCAACTCGATTCTGGATAGAATTAAAATCTAATTCCGTATCTTAAATTACCTACAAGAAAATTAATGATAACTTAAGCATCCTTCGATAACACTAAACTTCAAAAGCTTTAAGTTTTAATCTTTCTTTTTTATATAAAGTCCATGTTTCGCTTACAGTGCAACGTTCCGGACGAAAGTTTTAACGAACAGCTTCCTTATGCGTAATGAAATATTTCTCGATGTAATAACTTTTTTTTGGTTAAAAGCGTTTTTATATTCTTTTTCTAATTCTTTTTCTATTCTTCCATTGGATATTTTATTAAACTGCCAACATAAGAAAATTCTTTTACTCGACATATTCGTTTTCCATTGAGGACTAATATCTTTCGCGACTTCATTTGTACATTACTTTTGTTTTATCGGCGTTTATTTTCATTTTACACTTTTCTATTAATAGCGCATTCGAGTAATTAAGGTGTTGTTTCAATTTTTCCTCGTCTTCCGCTATCGAAACAATATCATCAGCATTATAGTGCTATATTGGACTCCATCGATTTTATGTTTTTCTTTTCTGCAAAAGTTTTCATTACTTCCTCTATGTATATATATATATATATATTAAAAACAAGTGGTGACAAGCAGCATCCTTGTCGCTTTTTTGTTTACTACTTGGTTCTCATATAATTGGAAAAGTATCCTTCGGTCTCTGTAATCTACATCTATATTTTTCAAGATTTTGATTTCCTTTTCTGAACCCAAATTGCTCATCCGGCAAATTTTCTTCTACCTTCTTTCGTATACGACTATATACGACGCTTGTAATTTAATAGATGAATTTTCAACTCCGAATGTATATTATTGTAGATCTTAGGTTCCATATAACGTGACTGTAGGATATTTATTAAAATTAATAATAATGATTCGATTTAATTAAAATCAATAGGAAAATCATGTTACATTTCAATTTAACGTACATATAAAATAAAATTATGCCCATTAATCGCGGTTATGCGCATATTTGCGCGAACACCGGATTAATTGTAGTCATTTTAAGTATGTTGCGACATAGTACGTAAACACGCAAAAACGAGAACATATTAGTAAAAAATATATCATGCGCATATACATATATAACGACTCTAATGTCGCGTATCTCACGTTTTCAATACAGAGAAAATTATGAACCGCCGGTAGTTTGATAATAATAATAAATTGTACTTATCTGGATACTTTCCAACATATGTCGATATACATTAACCATAAATATGGCCAATAAAAACCACTCGTAAAAATTGTCGTTATATATTTTTACCCCAACGTCTAGGATAACCTATTATTTTATTGCTACTAGTCTGCCTATTTGAATTTTTTTTTTATAGAAACACAATTCCGTAAAATAGAAGAGCAGATTGTTTTCGTTTTCAACTGCTAGAATAAATTTCGCATTAGTTCTTTCCTTAAACGTATATTCTATTAATATTTTGCGCGTTATATTTTTTTCAATTGCTAACAATCATTCCTGCTTATTCTTTAGTCTCATTTCTACTTTCAATTCGCTTTTGGACAGGTTTTAGGTGGTTTTCTTTTTTTAAATACCTATATACGAAACTTGCGCAATTTAATTCATTTTGCTCGTTCAAATATATATCCAGGATACAGTGGACTGCGAAGTGAATAAACGCATCAGCGTTGGAAGACTTTAAAATTGAGAAGCATCTATCCACACGGTTCTAACAGAAAACATGAAAATAGTCTACTGTCGTGTAAAACTGTGCATAATCGAAACTGGCCCCGAATAAACGGTACAACAAGAGCGAACCAGACTACCGAGGTGATTCATGTAGCTGATTGGTCTAACTACAGTCAAAACAACATAATTATGTAATAGCCAAGTAATCAGAGAGGTCACGATAAACAGTTATACGAATACGACGATGTTGATATGTGAATTTATAAATTGTTAGAGCAGATTAAGTAAAATTAAAAAGAAACAATTTAGAGGATACGATGGTTCTGCTATTTGCGAAGGTTAGCACTTCTTTGAAAGTTTATTTATTCACAGATTTATGATCCGTATATAGATGACGTGCGTTGTATATATTTATTAATAGCGCATTGTGTGTATAAGTAGGTCTAATATATATATATATATATATATAGACGGTGTACATTTCTATAAGTAATACTCTGAAACTTTAGTCGCGGTAAAAAGGGGCAGACAGGTGAACGAGATGGAGCATGGACTCCATATTGAATTGAAGTTGTACCGTCGACGGAAGGGAATGACGATGTTTTTTTTCTGCAGAAATGGAAGGCTGGAATATACTATCTTATACTCAGAAAGCCGTGCTTAATAAAAACATGAATATGATGAATGTGTGTTTGTGCGTACTGGTTAGTATTTCTTTCCACACGAAGTAGATGTCTTCTTCCTTTCTTCGTTATCTGATTACAGATGTCGTGATCAATCATGTAGTTTTTGCGATTAAATCCTGCAATTTATTCCGATCCTGTATATTGTCCATTGTATGCGACCTATAAAACGAGTCGACGGACGTCCTCTGCTTTTCTTCTCTCGGATTACTCCCTGTGTTATTATAATCTTCTCTAATCCGTTTCGTCTCATGATATGTCCAAAGTATTGGAGACACCTTCTTTTTATAGTTGGCACTAATCTATCTTTATGTTCCACCCTAAGTTGTTGAAGTATTGACACATTCGTCCGATGTTTCTTCCATGAGATGCTCAACATGCGCCTGTAGGAACACATTTCAAATTCCTCCAGTTTTCTATGTATCGCTTTTGTTATTGTCCATGACTCCGGAACCATGACACGAACACCAGAGAGTCCATTGAAGTAACTATTTAAATTTTCTGGACTTAAATCGTGTAAAACTCTGAATATAGTGGCCGAATGACGATATTATCTATCATCAAATAGATGCTGGGCGAGCATCTAAAATTCGTTGAAATGAGGTGCACATTCTGAAACAGAGTGTGTTCTATTTATATCGCGATTACAAACCCAACGTTTTACTTTTTATCTTTATTCCCTCTCATTACAAGTTCATTTCTAATCATGCAGGTTTGTGAAAAGTGCATAATACAATTCCGAAGCTATAAAAATAATAAAAATTTTTGATAACCACGTGAATTTTTCTATCGTGTATAATGTGTACTATATAAAAAACGAACGAGTTTTTTTATCGGTTAACTAGTTCTCCTCTGTCATAAAAGTCTTTCATTCCTTCTATCTAATCTCTACAATTCTACTCCCGACGATATACATCAACGTTCGTCCTGCTCTTACTTTTGATCTACCCGTAGATATTTGTCCTTCTACATATATATGTAATATGTGTCAGCGAACAATATCGTTATTGATCTTGTGGCCTTCTATTGTTATGCCGCTGTTCCATCCATCAAGTACTTCTCGCATTATGTGTTCACTACATACATATTTAATAACATATATTATACATTCTTGTCGAACTCCTGTTTCAAATTTAAATCGTTCCGATTTATAGGTATTTACAGTGCTTATGTCATTTTCGTATAGATTGCGTATAATCCTTATTGTGCGTTCTGCTACTCCGGTTACGTGTATTATGGCTCGAATAATTATGGTGCTTAAACCTGGAAATCCTCCAAACGTCGTCTCATCCTATAAACGAATATCGCTTATGCCTGTGTTATCCAAAGTCTTCGAAAAGTTATTTATGAAAAGGATAATGATGATTATTGATCAAAAGAAACCAATACCAGATCACCAATTTGGTTTCAGAACGAAACACTCTACCCTTGATCAAGTTCGCAGAATCGTCAATAATAATTGAAAATGACTTCGAAGAGAAACGAATTTGTTCCGCAGTATTCTTAGATATTTCTAAAGCCTTCGACAAGGTTTGGCATGAAGGACTGCTTTATAAAATCAAAAAAATTGTACCCTATAGTATGTACAAATTTCTTCTTACCTAAACGAACGATTTTTCAAAGTAAAAGTTCAGGAAGAAGAATCCAAACTATACCCGATACGCTTTGGTGTCCCGCAGGGCAGTGTTTTACGACCGCTGTCTACATACTTTATATAGCCGACCTTCCGGCTTCAAATAGCACACTAACTGCTACTTTTGCAGATGATACTGCTGTGTTATACCCTCGAAAACGTTGCCGCTAGAAAGCTGCAGAATTCCTTAGATCAGATATGCAAGTGAACAAAAACGTGGAAAATAAGTATAAATGAAAACAAATCGGCTCATGTAATATTCACAAACAGAAGAACAAATAATGCTCCAATTACAATAAACAATAATCAAATACCAATACTAGATGAGACCAAATATTTAGGTATGCGACTCGATCAGAAACTTACGTGGAAACAACACATCATTGCTAAAAAGAAAGAGATTAACCGTTTAATAGCTTCCATGTATTGGCAGGACGTTAACGATCGACAATAAATTGTTAATCTACAAAGCGATTATTAAACCAACTTGGAGCTATGGCGCCCAATTGTGGCCACTCGCATCAAAATAATTCAAAGATGCCAAAACAAAATACTTCGTATGATAACGAATGCGCCCTGGTTCGTAAGAAACGATGACTTGCATAGAGACCTAAATGTTCCTACTGTAATTACAGAAATTAGACGGTATGCACTTCAACATGAAGACAGATTAGGCATCCAAATACGGAAGCAATTATTACATTAGATAACCTAAATAAGACAAGAAGGCTGAAACGGAATAAGCCTTATGATATTGTTTAAACAAATTTTATTCATATTCTTCTGAGGCTCCTGTCACTGGACGGATAACCTCTTCACGTTAATTTTCTTTCCTATATCAGAATTACTGGATAGTCCAAATGGACTAGTTGTAATTATGTAAAATAAATAAAAAAAAAAAATCTGCCACTAAATGATCATCTTACAATTACGAGCTACATCTGCGAACATTAACACCATTCAGTTTTCAAAGCATTACACTTATTTGTAATAAATTATAATAACCTATTAAGTTTTATATATAGTAAAAAGTATATACCAGTTTTCTCGTTGCAATTAACAGTCGCGACATCTGAAGTCGAATATGATATGGATAAACTGTATGGAAGACCGATAATAATAATAATAATAATAAAAATCTTACAAATGATCCTAAATAAGTAACAATTTAATTAAGGAGTAAGACCACACCGAACGTGTTACAAAATCAGCCGCTATTGCGCAGTTTTTTTTCGTGTCGATAAGTCTGACGATGACTTCAATCTACATGACTCTGGAATCCGCGTACAGTGATACATTTCTCCTTTAAAACATCTGCTCTTTCTTAAAGTCTAAGATTTTAACAGGAAGCCAATGTTCACATTGGCCGTTATTGTTACGTACTTTCAGCTATTTCAGCTTAGAACGATGATTAAATTTATTTTCCACGATCTACCGAGCTCTTTATAAGGGTTATCAAAGTTAGCTCAGCATCCAGATGTAGAATTTCGGAGTTAGTTTACGAACATTCTACGTACCGAAGGTCGGTTTTGACATATCTATGAAGTAGTATTTTTGGTTTACAGTGAATTTAAAAAAATAAATAAAAATAAAAGGTAAAAAAAGCGGTATTTTGTGTTTCCACTGGTTTTCAAATAACGAACGCGAGTTAAAATCTCGACTGTGTCAGAACGGTATCGAATTTTTGCACACTCGACGTCGAGTTAAATTTTCTCCTAAGAAGTCGAAAAAGTTGTTCTTTTGATTTTTTTTTCCCACTTACTGGTTGAAACGTTTATTCGGAATCATCGCGTAGTGCACCGCCTTTAGTGTATGTGTGTGTGTGTGTTGGATGCATACAACGTAGGCGAGTGAAAGCGTATCAAACTTATAGCAGAGGTTTTATAAGCGTGTACGAATTTCGAATTCGTGGAATAACTGAAAATTTTTGAAAATTCTAATCAAAGAGATGACATTTCGAGATTTCGCTTTTTCTAGTCGGAATGACAACAATAGAGATAACTTAGAATAGAGCAGCGTGTTGCTTCTGCAAACTTTCAATATTCTCCGGCACGCAAAATAACAAAAGCCAAAGTAACCAAGTCGAAAGCCAAAAATATCACCCCTACCCGCAACAGCCACGCATCGAAAGAAAAAAAGTACTTAGTCGTTCACAAACGGGTAAAATGAACAGAATACTATCTCGTAGAAGGCGTTTACGTATCGTTCTGTGGCCTAACTTCCAGAATAACTGTATAAACGTGATGCTTACATATGTTACTTATATATATATATATATATAAATTTATGCATATATATATGTATTTGTTTATTTATTGTGTACACGTTTCAAGGAATAACCGAAAAATTCAAAATTCTGTTACTTCCTTCTTTATTTGAACATCGTTCGGATAATTTTTTATTTCTCTTTTTTTTAGCCGCTTCAATAAATTTCCTTTGGTTTCTTTCGATTTTCATCCATATTTCTTTGGTAATTTCATTCGGGTGGAAAGATGTTGAAATGTTTATTCTATTTTTTTGTTTCGTGACTTCATCTAACGTTTTATCTGACAATTTGATTTTCTAACATGGAAAAAGATGGTAGGTGAAAAAAAAGCTGGAACGTTAGATTATTTCTGTCTATACATACAATTTGTATATCAGGCGATTTGGTTAAATGATAAATAGTTCAGTTACGAGCAATACTCGAGTACTTGATATTTAAATTTAAAGAATTAATTAATATTATTAACGAATAAAATAAAAAGTAATGTTTCATCGAGGAACGTCGCCTAATCGATCTGCCGTCAAATCGCCCGTCTTGTTTACTTTCTCAGTAAGTTGACATTCGTTTGCTAATTAATTAAACGGATAGGTGAGTTCGTTAGAAGTAGTTTTTTACATTTTTTTTTCTTTTTAAGCGGTTGTTATATAAATTTTTAAATATTCATGTCGACCTAAATGGTAGACAAAATGACTGGATTTTTATTGCTTCTAAATTATACGATCATTTATGTATAGTTTACTAACAAAAAATCTGTATCTCCTCCTGTTATAACCAGCAACGCAGAAGTTCCAAAAAGAACAAGCGTGAAATATCCAGATTTATACATGGGTAGCTGACTAACGTATCGAAATCATATTCAAAGTGGAAGATGCGTCTATTAAAAAAACATCCCGATTAATCGGCATATTACAAACGTCTTATGCCACCCCAAGGTCTGTCTGAACATACGGGGTTGTGCAAAGCTGATAAATGTAAGAATTACACAGGCCGTCCAAAATAAGGCAAATCAGATCATTTACCGTAATTTAAACATTCTCCATGTACGTGAGGTCATTAAACAATACGCGCAAGAGACACGTTGTGAGCCTGAAAAAAAGAAAATCATCCAAATACCACTGTATCAAGCCCGTTGGATACGACCGGCAAAGCGAGACGCTTTATGACGTACTGGAGGTAATCTAGAGTGTCATGGTTATCGAGTGTGTATGCTATTCGCTTCATGTTACGCTCTTGTGTTGAATACTGCTAAAATTATCTCGTTGATCAGCTCTTGTAATAAATATTAATGAAAAAAAACAATTAGAAAACGATAAATATAATATTCCGGAACGAACGTATGTAACAGATATCAATGCGATAGCTACTTTCGTTATACTTGAAGATGAAATTTAAAAACATACTTATTAAGATCTTACCGTGCTCGTGCTGAAGAAGTGACGCTATTTAGAAAAGTAGTCAAATGTGTACGTTTGGTATAATTGCGAAAAAATTACGTCGACTTCAGACACCAATTGAAACCGATGCGATGACAACTATTCGTTACACGAGGTAATTACTGACAAAGAAGATATCATTACTACAAGATGACATTTATAACTGAATCTAATACGAACGGAGAAATTAATCATTTTAAACTTTATTTTACACTGATTAAAAATAGGTAAATTTATTTCGAATATTAAAATAATAAACATTACAAAATTTAACTTTCTTTATCCACAAAAATATAATTTTCATATAATTACTGTCACATTTCGAAATATCTGCAACTCAATCTCGTATCGCTTTTACCAATTTCCTTAACACTCCGCAATATTTTTCTCTTTCAAACTTCGCTTATTAATTCCCTATTCATTTTAAAAGATACAACTGACAACGCATAAAAATTACAGACTGAACTGGAATCTATTGCGTTGAAATTGAAATCAGCCTTGTTCGTGCACAAAACGTGCGGGCTTGAATTCCATGCGAAAAATTTGATTATTCGAGGGAAAGAATTGAATTATTTCAATCCGTTCGTCACTCGTCGCTATTCACATCTACTCCGCGAGAACGGTAATTACTACGAGACACCTTAATGTTATTATTAATGAGATAGAAACTCAGTTTAAGAAAGCTTTCGCTTATAAATTGGAAAGCAATGAACAACATTTGCTACGCAAAGAACGAGGTTCTAAGATAGAAGGGCAGCTGCGAAAGGTGTTAGACATTATTAACAGGGGAAGTGAAAAATATGGAACGATTGAGAAAAAGAATTGCGCGTTGTTACGTTCCGTTTTAAAATATGCGAATCCCCGGTAACAAAAGCAAATTGAACGTTTTCGAAATGTAGACGTATCGACGTTTTACTCGGAGTCTTATAAACCGACTTGTTCTAATAACGAGGTTTTAAGTCGACGCAGACATCTGCTGAAGATATTGAGAAAAGGAAGCTGAAATATATAGGTTACAGCAAGCATTAACTGTAGTATATACAAGGGAAAATACTTTGAAATCAGGTAAGGGAGACTGTAAGATCGAACATCGATCATCGGATTCAGTAAAACCAGTATGTGCAGCTTCGGAAAAATACCATGTCCTTAATAAGGACATGAGCAACAAAGCAATAGTGATGAATCATGAATCCGAAAACTGAGTAAATTTATATGTACGGAAGGTATATTCCGACGAGGTGGTATTTGTTTTTTTGCCCCAGTTCGTAATACACGATGGGCTAAATGTAAAAATTTAATACAAGAACATTATAGATAATAAACTGAAAAAGAGCCCATCCATTTAAGTTTATAATCAGCTTATTTTACAATAAAGTTAATTATGTTGTTAATTAATTAGTATAATTTTACATGTATTTTTCTATAACAGCAAAATCATTAAAATTTGTAAATTTCTTATTAACTAGTTGGGTAACACAAGTATCATTAAAATTAGTACTATTGTGATTACATCCTAAAAGTATGTGCTTAGTATTATCGGGTAGGTTGCATATTTGACATTTATTTATGAAATTTTATACTTGTATATTCTTTAAAGATACCACGTCCGGTATTGTACGTTAAAATAGTTCGGTATAAATACAACGTTTTTTAATCGGTCGTCTATACTGGGAAAATATTGTTTTGTTAAACCCCAATGTATCCAAAGCATTTGATATTTTTCACTTAATACGGTTTTAAACTGTTTTGACGTTAATATTTTTCCATCACGTAAATAATAAGGATGTTTGATTTTGATTAAATTCATGGAGTATATTTACGTTATTCTTTGTTAAAAAAATATTTATGTGTTTTTTGATTTCAAATATTAACCGTTTAATGTCGGCAATGACAATATACTCGACATATAACTAACCGTTCTATATGATTTATTTTAATTGCAACCATTCTCTGAAAGGTCTTTAATTTCTTCTGAAACCGTTTTATGTTAAATCAAAATATATTACGCTTCCATATATTATGTTAGGCAAAATTACGCTTTTATATAGAATCCCTTCTAATAATTAATTCTATTATTGTTATTATATAATTTATTGAATATACTTATAAATTTACTAATTTTATTAGTAATATAGTTGAAATGATTATAAAATTTTAAACTGTTTTCTATTAATACCCCTAAATATTTAGTTTGTGTGACATATTGTACATTTAAACCATATTGCATTAAGTTAAATTTCAATGCGTTAACTAGTAATATCGTTCGGTCGCGTGTTGTGTTGTCTACGTTTAGATTATCGGTTGCGTCTTCATATTAATTTTTTCTTTTTTCTTCACTCTCTCACGTTTTTTTTTCTCTTTTTCTTCTATATGTTTTTGTCTTTTTCTGTTCGATCGGTAACAGAGCGCGGATTTTGTGATTGCCGATAATGGATCAAGACAGTCCGGGTGGGTTTCCCCCACCCGTTGACATTTCGGAAGATAACGAACAGTCTTCTGTTACGATAAGTATCGCTGCATATAATAATAATAATAATCATATTAATAATAATAATAATAATAATAATAATAATACTAACATTACTAATGTTAATAGTGAAAATAATAGTAAAATTGACATTGTTTCTTGTAACTATACTAATCCTATTAATAATAATAATAATAATAATAATAATAGTACTCACAATTTAAATATTACTGGTGTTATACAAACACCGCAATTATTTATTGCTGGAATTCACG
This sequence comes from Coronaproctus castanopsis, assembly GCA_032883995.1. NCBI lineage: Eukaryota > Metazoa > Arthropoda > Insecta > Hemiptera > Monophlebidae > Coronaproctus > Coronaproctus castanopsis. The sequence continues at coordinate 213,537,733 of CM065052.1, forward strand.
AAGGACCGTTCGTGATATTATTAGAATCCGCACAAGGCCGAAATATCGGAAACCTACATCCGATTGCGATTTGCAAACGATTTGCCAATTTTCCGGGCCTAACATATTTTCAAAGAAATGGAGTGAATAAATTGAAAGCAGTTTTTGACAATCTTACGCATCCCAATTCCTTTTTGCTGGACATTTCCCGGAGGAAGGAATTAAATGCATACGTACCGAATAGTTTATTATACAGATTCGACGTTATCCGTCAAGTTCCTGTTGATGTGACCGATGAAGAAATTTTGAATAATTTGGAAAGTAACATTTCCTTCGCTCATGTTCGAAGAATCAAACGTAAACAGGATAGTCAATTAATTCCTACGTCAGCTGTAGAAATCAAATTTCTTGGGAGTACTCCTCCACAACATGTATGTTTGTATAAACTTCGTTTTTCCGTAAAACCGAGCATACGCCCCCCAAGGCAGTGTGTGAACTGTTGGAGATATGGGCACATATCAGCGCAGTGTAGGTCTAAGCCAAGATGCACACATTGTCATAGTGAGCATCACTCCGGTAATTGCCCAAAAATAACTGACGGATCAAATGAAAAAATCAGTTGTGTTAACTGTAAGGGAAATCATTCATCAACAAATCGAAACTGTCCTGTATATGTTGATCAGCTTAATATACAAAAAATCATAGCGTTTGACAACATCACTCGTAAAGAAGCAATTAAAAAGAAAAAAAGTGGATTCATTTCTGAAGCTTTTAAATACTCGGATATTACTCGTACTAAAAATGAACATTTACGTTTTCCGTTTCCCAATAAGCGTTTCATGCACCATAAAAATAATCCGGTACCAACTACACCTACAAGAAATTTCCCAAACTACTCCCACTTGTTAAATTTCAAATCTGGAAGACTTCCCAGTACCTCCAATGGTGTATTGCTGCAAGCCAGCGATGAAAAACCTGTACTGCAAGCCAGCGATGACAAACCTGTACAGTCGATTCAACAAGATAGTCAACAAAAACGTGTTTCCATTACTTCTTCATCTTCGTCTTCATCCGTTGATAATCCTTCTTCTGCTATCGTCAAGCAGAAAAACAAACAGCGCAGTTTTAAAAAATTAACTTTAACTTCCGATCGAAGTCAAACTATCGTTAAAAATTATAGTAATAATAGTAATAATAATAATAACAACAAAAACAATACGTTTAGAAAATAATATTTTAATCGTAATAATTCATATTCCTTTATCATTTAATTGGTTAGCTAATAATAATATTTTTAAGTGTGTGCGTGTGAGTGAGAGCGTGCGTGTCTGCATGAGTAGGTTATATATATGTATTTTAGATTCTTACGGAGGCATATTATTTCATTTTATCTATACTTTTTTTTTTCTTCTTTTTTCCTTTTGCCTTCATAGGTATAAGATTGAATATACCCTACTTTGGATACACCTGCTTAGACATATATTACCAATTAGTAACTTCGTTAATTTGTTAACTAATAATGATATGTGTAAGTGTTTGAGTACGCACGTCCGCACGAGTGTGATATATTTGTATTTTAGATACTTACATAAGCATATTATTTTATTTTATTTATATATGTGGTTTCTTTTCTTTTCCCCTTTTTTCTTTCTTGGGCACAGGATTGATACACCCTTCTCTGGTTACATCTGCTTAGATACATATTTCCACTTAATAATCTCATTCGGAATTTTTAAATTATTTTTCAAACTATTTAATTGGCAATGTATTCAACCCTACGTATTTTACAATGGAACTGTCGCAGTATCTCAATAAATAAACTTAACCTTCAAACTTTTCTGGCAACTAATACTTTTGATATTATTTTACTTTCCGAGACATGGCTGAATCCAGATTCCAAATTTTCCTTTAACGGTTATTTCTGTATTCGAGATGATAGATTCGATGGTTATGGAGGAGCGGCTATTTTAATACGTAGTATCATCCCTCATTACCATCATGATATTCGATCAATTTTAAATGGTAGTCACTGTAATGGTGTCTGCACTTCTATCAAACACGGCACTAAAGAATTATTTATACTTTCATTTTACTGCCCACCTTCCTCTTTTTTTAATACAAACTTATTTATGTCATTTATCAACAACATATCATCCGATGCTTATATTTTTTGCGGTGGGGATTTTAATGCTTTGCATTCTTCTTGGGGTTGTAACAGGCGCAACCTCTCTGCCCAAAATATTATAAACATTATTAATCATTCTAACTTAGTACTATTAAACGATGGAAGTCATACCACAGTTCCTTCGCTAAATGGATCAGCAAACGCTTTGGATCTAACACTTGTCTCCAGTAATTTATCATTGAATAGTACCTGGAGTGTTATTAATAATCCTCTGGGTAGTAACCATCTACCTATTGACAGTTCAATTATTTTCCAGCATACTAGGATGGTGAATAATAAAAATTCATTCTTCCCTTCTTGGAATTTCCCTCACAAAAATACTGTAGATTTCACAAATTTCCTAGATTCATTATGCATTCCATTACTAGATAATTCGTGCTTTGACACCACTGTATACGCTCAATTTGTCAAACTTTTACATATTGCTTTAGATTCTTATGCCACTCGGAGGTCGGCTACAGTGAACAAATTTCGTAAACCTATTTGGTGGGATCCTTCGTGCACACCATTGTTACAAAAACAAAGTGTATATTTTAAACGTTTCCGTAGAAGCAAACTAATTTCAGATTACTTTGCTTATAAGAATCAGGAAGCCATTACGAGACAGTTCCTTTTATCCAAAAAAAGGGAATCTTGGAAGCAATTTGTAAATTCGATTAATCGTAACACTTCTGTATCTTATGTTTGGAATAAGGCTAAATCATTTGCAGAACATCTCTCCACGAATAACACATGCAAATCATACAATTTTGACTGGTATGAAGAATTTGTCAATACAGTAGCCCCGAGTTATGTTCCAAACTTGTACGAACTTTCTCCTTCTTATTCATCCTATCCTTATTCACCCAGTCATAATAATACTCAAAGTATACTATCTGATGCAATTACCTTACCCGAGCTTATGAGTTCACTTTCTTTAAAAAAAAAATCCTCTCCAGGTTGTGACGGAATCACATATACCATTCTCAACCATCTCCCCTCCTCTGCAACTACAATTTTGTTAAACTGTTTTAATAATTTCTTCCAGACTGCCAACTTTCCAGATGAATGGACTAAGTTCTTTATAATTCCTATTAAAAAATCTCAGTCAATATCTTCAGAATCTCCTTCTTACCGTCCAATTTCTCTTGCCTCGTGTTTACGTAAAACCTTTGAAAGGATACTTAAAAATAGATTAGTATGGTGGCTTGAAAACCGCAATCTATTTCCATTAGGAATATTTGGTTTCCGAAACAACATAAGTTCATTAAACTGTATAGCTCATTTATTATCAGACATTTATAAATCCTTTTTATCAAAAAAATATTTAATCTCGTGTTTTTTAGATATTAATAAGGCCTTTGATTCCATTTCTATTCCCATCTTACATAACAGATTAACAGATTTGGGAATTCCTTTAGGTTTCGCCAATGTTTGCTGCAGGTTGTTTACAAATCGTACACTACTTTTCGTGCATCCTTCCTCTGAACCTATAGTTCGACATGCATATGTTGGACTTCCTCAAGGTTCTATACTCAGTCCAATTCTTTTTAATATATACATTCTTCCGTTATTCAAACTTCAACGAGCATCCAATCTTCATATCTTATCGTACGCTGATGACTTCGTTATATATTGTGATCACCACTGCCATGCCGAGGGTGTCACTTTACTGAACAATTTCTTATATTGTTTTTCTATGGCTCTAGCTGATTTGGGACTCTCTCTCGCGCTTAATAAATGCTCCTCTGTAGTTTTTTCTTATAAACAACCAAGCCCCGCTATTACAGGATTATCCCACGCTAGCCATTCTATTCCTTTCTGTACTTCGCATCGATATTTAGATATAATTTTGGATAGAACGCTTAACTGGAATTTACATATACAATATACTTACGCAAAAGCTTTTAAACGCATAGGTCTTATTAAGTCGCTCAGTCATACTACTTGGGGAGGAGATCCATTAACGTTAATTTTACTTTATAAATCCTTTATTCGTTCGGTGTTTGAGTATGGTAGTTTCTTTTATGGTAATGCTTCGTCAAATTCTTTGGATCCTCTAAATAAATTGCAAAATTCTTGCCTTCGTTACTGTTTGGGAGCGCTTCTCACTACTCCAATTGCTGCTTTAGAGGTGGAATCTAGTACCCCTCCTCTTCACATCCGCAGAAGCCTCTTAGCAGACCAGTTTGTTGTAAAAAGTTTCACAACTACATATCAGTCAGCATATAATAATTTCTTATTTATTTATAACAAATGGAGGTTCTCACTATATAAACTTCCTATTCTCTGTAAATCATCTAAACGATTCTCCAATTATCGCAACTTAATTATTCCTTTGTCACCCTCTCCTTATTTTTCCGATCCTTTCTCTATTAATAATATAAAATTAGAAATAAATTTAGAAACCTTTCATAAATCTATATATCCTCCTTCTGGTTTTAATACTTCTATTTTTAATAATTTACTGGCAAATCACTGGACGGGCTTCCTTCCGATTTATACAGATGGTTCCAAGTTTAATAATAAAGTTGGTGCAGCATTCGTAGTTCCTTCTTTAAACATTATTAAGAAATTCGTTCTATTACGTTTTTCTTCGATTTTTACAGCTGAGGCTATGGCAATATACCAAGCGTTAAGATACGTTTATCAACAACGTCCAGCTTCATCAGTTCTTATTCTTACCGATTCGAAAACCTGTTTAACCGCTCTAAAATCTCTTTTAATCACCGTGCATCGCCTTATTTATATAAAATCCGAATTTTGGTTTCCTCGCTGTTAGAATCTGGTATTTCTGTTAGGTTCTCCTGGATTCCTGGACATTCTGGTATATTTGGCAATACTGTTGCTGATGCGGAAGCCAAGTCCGCTTCGAATAGCGGTGTGCTTATTCCTTATACACCTTTAACAGATCTTTTGTGTCTCATTAAATTTGCTCATAAAGAATATTGGAATAATATTTGGTCCAATCCTTATCTAGCTCCATATTACAGATCGATTCAACCTCTAATACCCATAAAATCATGGTTTACTGATATAAAAGTACCAAATAACATACTTCGATGTTTCATTACTACTTTATGTAGATTACGATTTGGAAAAAATCGTCTTCCATCGTCCCTATACCGATGCAATCTTATAAATTCTCCTTTTTGCCCTCATCCTTCCGATGACAACAAAATAGCAGATGCAGATCATGTATTTTTTGAATGTTCTTACTACAGCTCTCAACAATCTTTATTATATAATCAAATTATATCTCTCAAAGTACCATTGCCAATAAATATGTCTTACTTACTTACTATTAATCGCATTCATGTATATTTAGCTATTTATAATTATATTGCATCAACTAATATTAGTGTTTAACATATTCATTTTAATAATTTTATACCAATCTGGGTGAAAAGTCCTGTGCCCATTTATTTAAAAAAAATAAATAAAAAAAAAAAATTTCTTGCTTTTTAATATTTCGTTGAATACCATGTAACTTGACTTAGTATCATTAATGTTCAGGTTAAACGACTGTAATGTTTATTGAATGGTATACTTCATTTATTTTTGTTCTAAACAGTCGTTTTTGTCACCAATTACTACAGCTATATCATCAACGATTGTAAAAAAATTTCTACATTGTCAGGTAACAGTATGTTATAAATTTGAGAAAACACTATGTTCCACAAATACGGCCCTAATACAGAACCTTGTGGTACTCTCATTATAATGTTTTTTTGAGTACGTGCCTATTTTTAATATGGTTGATCGCTCCTATAAAAATACTGATTTATAACATTAAATATGTTTCTATCTATTCCTAAATTTTCTAATAATAATATAAGTATATTTAAATCTAAACCTAAACTATCAAAAGCCTTTGTTATGTCAAGCGTGAGTAAATATGTATTGAGGTCTATTTTTATAGCTTTTAATTGTTTGTAAAATATTGAGGTGGTATTAATGTCTCCCGTATACGGAAATACTAAATTCGGACGTATATCGTGAAACTTTTAATAAATCGGACGGTTAAAACCCGATATTATTTTGTCGGAAAAAAGGAATCGCTTCGTAATTATCTAATTTCGGTCGAACATATATATATATAATATATATATATATAATGCTTTATTTAATCGCTTATATAGGAAAAAGTAGAAAATTACGAATTATTTAAACGATTAATAATCATTAAATCTAAATAAGATAATTCTCGTATCGGGGAGTAATTATAAAGAAAGATTCTTCGTTTAGGAAATTCAACACGGACGAACGATTAACAACCTTTATACGTTTCAGTAGGGAGAGTAACTTTACCGGATTAAAAAACAGACTCGGAGCCATGACGAATGAGGAATTTAAAGAAAAGATTATTATTATTAACGTTATAAGGCGTACATTGTACCTACGGGAATGAAATGGCGAACGATTATATCTCAAACATGGACGGTGCTTGGGTTCGTCGATGGGGTAATTATCGAAGGTAGAAAATTGGTTACGTAGTAGGAAAAGATAAAAGAAAAAAAAATTAACCGGAGATAGTTGAATAGGAAAAATGAAAGATGAGATATCCGGGAAAGATAGTTTCCGTTTTAGTTGAAAGGACACGGTCTAGCCTTCTGGTCTTGTTATGGAGATCGAGTTAATATATACATATATAATACCCATAGAAAGAGAATAAGGAAATGAAGCTATGTAAGTTAATGGTAGAGCAAGTTTGTCTAGAGAATAGAGCTGGGTCAGATAATGCTTCCCCCTATCATCATTCTAAATTAAATTGCGGTTCTGCCCGTTCTTTATCTACCGCTATTATTACCTTACCGTAAATACTTCGTTACGGAATAACGCGGGCCATTTTTCTGCGAAATTTTAAAAGCCGCTAGTCGCTTTAAAATATTCCTCTAGGACGATAATAATTCTTTATTCGCGTCGGTTCTAAAATTTATTCAGGTTAGTCCTCTCGAAGAACTAATTTATATACTAGAAATTTTATTATGGAAGTTGCAAAAATACGTTTAATATGTATTCGTCGAAACGAAGCGAGGGAGTCAGTTTTAAAGGAAATAATGCGCTGAAGGAAGATGTTGTTTAAAATTAGGACTGGTTATTTTCATTACGTGCGTACATAATTTTCTAAAAAAAAATAAATAAATAAATAATGCGAAATGATTTATATTAATCATCTACTACAAGAATGGTGTGACGATAGAAAGTAGGGGGGCTTTTGAGGTTGTTGCACATTTGTACAATCCGATTTTATACTGAATGGAACTATAACATAATACAAACCTTATAAATAATTGAAATTTGAAAAATATACATATTTTTTTTAGAAGTTTCGTGATTGATTTTCATACTAAAAAAAATAAATAAATAAAAATATTTATAAAAAACAACGTTTCAATTGTTATATTATCTCGAATTAATTTATTTTTTTATCGTGAATAAGGAAAAATTCGTACGAAAAATCGTGACCACGATGCTGGAACTAAATGAGCGAATAATAACGTTAAATAACGAAACGTATTGGGATTGTTGTAATATATTAGCGAGAAACTACTACTCTGTGTGCAACGGTCCTGTGACCGTCATCGACTATTAGAATTAAATAGGAATACTATTATTTAAATGTATAGTATGTTATTTGCGAGGCTTCCCAAACCGTTTATTCATTCGCTGTACAATATATACAAGTGATTGCTGTAGTTAATTCCGCTGCAATTGTTCTTGCGAATTAATCACGAAATTTAGGTGACGGTTTTTATGGAATATAATTCTAACGACTACCCGCATACATTTGGGCAAGCGAAATTTTATAACTGTATGAACCAATTATTCAACATATACTCGGAAACGATCTTTAAGGAAGCAATCAGTGAAAACGATGGAATCTAAGTTGATTCAGTTAATCCAACATTCGGTACACTGTTTTGATCTCTGACAACGTCAGTTCATTTCAGAATATGTTAGACGGAGTAATAGAAGTTAATAGCTCCATGGTCTTCAAATTGACACAGGAAATCAGAAGGAAGGACTTTTAATCGGAAGAAATTACTGGCAAACGGCTGTCCGCTAGAACAGGTCTCTCTCTAAGTTGAATTATCTTGGAACCTGGTTCAATGAGTGTACTTTTAGCTGATGTTCTTCAAGGTTCAGTGTTAGGTTCCACACTATAATTGTAGTATAGAGCTGACTTCTCCTCCACTAACGGTGTATAGGTAGCTACGTCCGTTAACGACACGGCACTTCTATCGTCAAATTAATACAAAACAGATCGGTATATATCAATTTTACAAAACAGAAAAGTACCACCTCTACCTGTTAGGATTAATAGCATAGACTTGCCTTGTACGAACAACTGTCAAGTACTTAGACAGCCACCTAACATGGAAGCAACACATACAAGTTCAAAAAAGAGAATCATATATCCGTGTCAAGAAAATGTACCGGCCCATAGGGAGAAACAGGGTGCAATCAACGGATAACAAACTTTTAATATACACTGAGATTTTAAGACCAATCTGTACATACGGAGTGCGGATTATTGTGCGAAGGCCGTCAAACCTAAAAATGATACATATATTGCAGAACAAAATACTCAGGCTGATAACCAAGGCACCTTAGTATGTAACAAACCAAGTGTTACATTAAGATTTGTAGATAGATTATGTAGCTGACGTAATTCAAAAATATGCTAGAACATATATAGCAAGGTTTGAAGGCCACCCAAACGCACTTGCTAGAATCTTTCTGACACTTACGATGAATTACAGAAATTGAAGCGTCGGAAATCATTTGACCTTATATAGGTTGGGTTATGGGGAGCGTGCCACTGGGTGCACCTCTCCTCGTTCTTAGTTACTTTATCATAGATAATTGCTTAATGACCACGAGGGTCAGCTTCCAGTAATAAAAAGTTATAAAAAAAAAGTTTTTTCACAAAATTTTCGAAGACTTTTTCGAGCATAGGTCGTTGAATTTTTGAAATTTCTTCAGAAATCCGAATTTTTAGGTTTCCAAATGTCGTGGATCTGTTTCGTAAATGCGGCTCTTAAGGTATCCTCACCAAAAAAATATTCCAGCCGAAAATAAGGTTCCAACGAGAACTGTTATAGGGTGCCATAATAACTGAGAACGAAAACGAATCTCTCGTGCGTACAATAAACGCGGAGCATTAGGTTTGCGTTGTAACAGTGTTACCAACTGCGCTATTCAAAATAAAAACCCTTCACTGGGTCACCATGCATTTGTCCCGGATTAGTGATGTAAAAATTGTATCAAAATTCCGTCGTTAAATTAGTACTGACCGGAATTAATTTCGACATTACTTCCGTGACTTGTAACGGCGGTTATATTAAATCGATCGCAGGTTAATTACTCCAAGGGTATTTCTGCGACTACCTGTACTACGGTGATGGTGTATGTTAAATCGCAGTAGAGCAGTGTACGGTTCCATTCTATTCTGGACGTATTTATTTTATTTTATTTTATTTTTAATTTATAGCGCCGTGTTTAACTACCGAGGCTATTGCGGTACTGGTGATTTAATGAGGTTATAAGAGGAAAGGAATTGTATAATTGAGGGAATAGTTGAAGAACGGATGGTGAGGAAACCAGATATGGTATGCGGATAAATATGGCGTCGGTAGGGGTGAAGTGTAGGACAGTATAGTAAAATATGGCAAATAAGGAGGGGTTTAAACAAAAAAGACAAAAAGCCGGGGTTTGTGACGAATGCGGAGCTTGCTGATTGCTATATATTTAGAACGGGATAAATTGGGGCAGGTGGTTTCCAGAAGCCTACATTGGGTTTGATAGCAAAAAGTAAGTTATGGCGGTACGAGTTACAACGCTGTTACCAGTTGTGGTGAATGAAGTATTTAAGGGCTGTATTTAGAGCTGGTGATGGAGGCGATTTATAGGTTGTACATTGTATAGAATGAGCTGCCTTTCCACCGCTTCGTTTCCCACAATCAAGATTGGTAAAGAAGGAATTATACGCGATTAATAAGACGATTTTTTGATTTTGTATTTTTCAGGACTGAAAGGAAGTCTGTCACAATTAGTGTTTTGACGTCACTAGGATTTAGGAGTAAATACCGTATAAATCTGCATCATATGTAAAGCAAGAATCATGCAGTCGTACGGGATTGCATAAATAGTTAATGCAGAATGTGCATGCTGTAGGACTATTAATAGAGCGGAACAGGAATTTGGAGCCGTCAGTAAAACATTGCTAGTACGTAGCTGTTTATTAAGTTATTTGCTTTCTTAATGAGTTCATGCTCGGTCACATTCTTATATTGCAGGAGGATTGTAATGTATGATCTCTTTTTAGGAGGGAGAAGTTGGATAATTTGAGTTAGTCATTGTAAAAGTGCTCTAATGTTGAAAGTATAGGGATGGAACGGAGTATTTGTTTAAATGTTAGGTATTTTCTATGATCATATAGTAGGAGTAATGAGGAACACATGCTCACAGATGGTGATGTATGGTGAGCGGCAAGGATTAGACGATGAGCAGAGTGGTGTACGGTATCTAGACATTGTAGCGGCTTTTGGGGCGCAATGGAGTAACCTTCACACACATAGTTTTTTTTAGATAGATGTTATAAGGCATACCTTCTGTAAGGATTTTACGCCGATAAGATGAAAAAAAAATCGCGTAATAAAGAAAGAAACGGACGCCGAGAAAAGAATAATAAAAACGCAGCACCGGGGACGCATTGCGTTATAAACGTAAACGCAAGCTTTAAACATAAATAACTAAATCGCATTATGCGAATATTTGTATATTCGGTTCATTACACGTAGAGAAAAAAATCGATTACAAAAGTAATCTACTTTTATACCATCCGATTTGATCAAATTGACACAATGACGCAAATATGTGACGTACTTTTTTTTTTATATATAAAAGAAAGTTTTTAAATAAGCAGGATCGCGATAAAGTTGGTGGAAATGAAAGAAGTCGTAATGACTGTTAATATAATGGGAGTCAAAGATTTTGACTAACATTCTGTCTTTTTGTCGTTCGATACTTTGTCGTTTTTGATACACACGCGCACACAACAAATACACATACATGTATATATATATATATATATATGCGTGCATATAAAAGGATTATATATATGCATATATATATATATTATATATATATATATATATATATGTAATGTGGTTGGTGTAGCTGATGAGCTCTCGTCTTTTTAGAGCTCAAGGAAATTATCTCGGTCAACTTTGGATTTTATCAGAACTTTACGTTCTGCTTGAAAACTGGGTCGACAATTTAAGCTCCAAGCACGTTTTACATTCCAGAATTGTCCGACAGTGCCATTCCTTTGTAAACTTGATTTTACAAAAATTAATAATAATAATAAAGAATTTCCGTAATTTCTTTGTGCTAACTGAATTTCGTTTGAAAACGATACGTCATCTGTGGTTATACTAGTAAGTTACGATAATAAATATGCGATTAGACGAGACGAATAATTGCAGTTGTAACGTTATTACTAATTAAGAAGATTGATTATCTGTTTTCGAATGAGATGGCGGGATTACCTGCGTGTGTTTTGATTTAACCGACGCTTTCATACGACTAATATGATTTTTTTATGGAAATTATATAATTATAATAATAATTGTAATAATTATTATGATTAAGATTAACGTTCCATTTGAAGCTACTAATAGTGGCGAGAGGAAAAGGATATTTCAGCGATAGAGTACTATTTTATTTAAGCAAAGAATTGAGGTGTTTATGTTGTGAGCGAAGGGTAGTCGAAAGGTTCAATAAGGATCTATGGGATATTGAGGACAAATGTCGAAGACATGACTTAAACAATAAGAGTGACACCGTAAAAGCATACCCAGGTGGATCATTCCGTTGCAGGAGGTGAACATTTTTTTACTACGACACAGTCGATGTCGGGTGATAAACATATCGTCTTCGCGGCATTGTATGTATACATTCTACGGTCGTATTGTTGATTTAACCGAAAGCAATTTATTGGTCGAAGGAACGGGACGTCATTTTTGTTCAAATAGATGCAATAATTCCTTTTGGATACAACATCTAACGGAGGATCTGCGATCTTTAGCGCAGGCGGAATAATCACTACATTTTCGTTCTATCATCTAGTTCATTTCTACGACGTCCGATATGAGGTTACACGTTCGAAGTGAAATTTGTATAAGTTGACCTCTTTCTGATACGTATTGATCGTTAGTTGAAAAATATTGGGTTACGGAACTTTTACGATTAATGTTAGAAGATTACTTCGTATAGGTTTTGAATTATAAACGTCTAATTTAAATTACCCGTTGACTGCGGAAAAGGAAAAGCCGGTAAATGTTAAATACAATCGTTAGTAATAGATAAAAGGATACGTTTGAACATCGCGCGAGTTAAAGTACTCAAAAGAAGCGTATGTAAAATTAACTGATTACGTAGAATATTTCTAGATAGTAGTTAAAAAATTCGAAGAAGATATACGATCGGGGAATCAACAATAAGATAGTGATCAGTGTTGAATAGTAACGGAATAAGGTGCATTTCAATGAAGTTTTTCCAAAACACAATTTACGTATAATAATAAAGAACGAGGTTGCGCAATAATAGTTTGTGTAGTTGAAAATATGGAACGATACGTTGAAAATATTTATAACGCACACCAGCAGTATAAACACACACATATATATATATATGCTTTAAGTGATAATTGAATAATAAATGTAAGCGAGTATTAAATGTTTTACTTATTGCAACTCATATTGTAGGGTTGCGCAAAAGGTATTCGTGTAAATAAAATACAGGTTTTCTAAAATAATGCTATAACACTATGACACCTTATGAGTAAAAATTACCTATATCAGGAATGAATTCTTAAATCAAGTACAAAGATACGTAAGCAGGCTATCTTTTTTTTAACGTGTTGGAATATCCGTCATCTATACCAGCCCCTAGGGCCACCACGGTGTTCATGCCATTGACTGTATCAGTCTGCACTAGTCGGGTTGCTTTCAACATTATATCAGTGGTATCTAGTCAGGGCAGCACTAAAAGTGTGCCGTGAGGCCTCGGTCTTTAGCTGCTGAATGCTGTAGGGATGACTGAAGAGTGACCCATTTGAAGTCGTCTATCAGCTTCTTCTTTTATAGACATAATAACTTGCACCATGGTTGCAATAGCATTCCAGTTATTTTGCGACTGTTTCGTGGTATAAACAAGGTTGTTCTGAGACAGTGACTCAACCCCTGTAGCTTGTAGAGCAGCACATCGTTGTTCAGCTCATGCAGGGCAGTTGAACAGTGTATATGAGCAGTATCATATCCGGTGATTTGATTACAGTCCACCATTGGCTACTTTTCCAATTCTATGTAGGTAACTATTGAAGCAGCCATGGTTGCTGAGAACGTTCGTGAGATGGAAACAGGTCGCGCCGTGATTACGCATTCTTGATGGAATTATTACAAAAATTCAAATAGATCACCTCCCTATTCATCGGAGTTAGAAATCATTTGGAATCAAGACCTACCCAGGCAGATGTAGAATTTGGTCGCTAAATATTATGTGGCAAAGGAAGTGCTGAAAGCCTTACAAACACTTCAGTGCAGCTTTGCAAGTTCAGGAAAACCAACATACTGGCCTTCCGACAGACGGAAAAAACCTGATCTCGTAGATTTCTTCATTATAAAAGGAGTTAGACGTCGAGGGTGTAATTGATCTTTCATCAGATAATACCCCCGTTCTCTTGACGCAGAGTGCAACACTCATACGAAAAAATAAGAAACGACACCTCACTAATAATCTAACAAATTGGGATAAATTTCGGGAAGAACTAGATCAGAAAATAAACCTTAGAATACGATTAAAAACAAAACAAGATTTGGAAGACCACTCAAAAAGTTTTATTGAAGCAATTATTGAAGCAGCCAACACAGCTACACCTGAACCAGAAAGATATAAATCAAAAGAAATCACGTACCCATTACAAGTACGACTCAAGATCGCTGAACGAAGACGAGCCCGGCACATATGGCAAAATACTCGGAGTCCATCTGATAAAAATCGATTTAATCGAACCAGTCGCCAACTTAACGCGTTAATAAAAAAGATTCGCAAAGAAACATTCACCGCATACATCAAAGATCTTAGTCCTTTCGAGGATAAAGAGTATTCTCTTTGGAAAGCTACCCAAAAAATTAAGCATACAATTACACACGCTCCATCCATTAAAGATGAGAGTGGAAACTGGGTAAGGTCAGATACCGATAAAGCCGAATGCTTTGCTCGCCATTTATCTCGGGTATTCAAACCGCATAATATGCCTTCAACTATTAATATCAGCATTAATTATAAAACGGACGAAAAAGTGATAATATTTACACCATATGAGATAGCGACTGAAATAGATAATATGAATCCTCGGAAAGCTCCAGGTATTGATGGCATATCCCCAAGAGTGCTAAAAGAACTAACAAAAAAAGGTATAATTATGTTGACATATTTGTTTAATGCTTGTCTACGTTTAGAATACATGCCACGCTGTTTCAAATAGCGCAAATAATTATGGTAAAAAAACATAATAAACCGGACGATGATGTAGGGTCATACAGACCAATTTCATTATTGCCAACTATATCAACTGTTGCCTATGGTTGAAGAGTATATACCAGTACATCAGTTTGGGTTTCGACGGAAGCACTCCACAATTGATCAAGTGCACAGGATCACAATGGTAATCAATAGAGTATTTGAGGAAAAAAAATATTGCCCGGCCGTCTTCTTAGACGTAGCGCAAGCTTTCGATAAGGTATGGCACGACGGGCTGACCTATAAATTAAGCCGAATTCTGCCAGGTAACATCTGCCGTTTGCTCATGTCTTATTTATCAGAAAGACAATTTAAAGTACAGCAAGAAAATGCTACTTCCGCATCCTACAACATAGAAGCTGGAGTTCCGCAGGGAAGCGTTCTCGGTCCCATCTTGTATCTTCTATACACAGAAGACTTACCAACGGATGCGCAAACGACGACAGCTACGTTCGCCGACGATACAGCTATATTAGCCGTTAGTAGTAGTCATTCTCAAGCTATAAATAAATTGCAAAACTCTTTGAACAGAGTGCACGAATGGGCATCAAACTGGAAAGTTAAAATCAATGAAGAAAAATCAACGCATATAACTTTCACATACCGACGAACAGATGTGCATCACCAAGTGTACTTAGGAGGTAAACCTGTTCCACAGGTTGACTCAGTCAAGTACCTTGGTATGCACCTGGATAGGCGGCTGACCTGGGAAATACATGCCAGAATGAAATGTAAACAAATAAAGAAAAAAAACTCAGCAGTTATATTGGCTTATTGGACGCAAATCGCCTCTAGACGTAAGGTACAAATGCCTACTGTATCGGCAGATCATAAAGCCAATATGGACTTATGGTCTGCAGTTATGGGGCTGTACCAGCAGGTCTTCTAGAGCAAAGATCCAAGCTAGACAAAGCATAATACTAAGAGCAATTGTCGATGCATGCCGTTATTCGAGAAATGATGATATTCATCGAAACTTGCACATCTCGCTTGTAAACGAAGAGATTAGAAAATTCGCTACAGCACACAAGAAGAGGCTACACCAACATGTCAATGTGGAAGCTACCAATTTATTAGATAATAGTCAAGACATCAGGCGTCTTAAAAGGCGCCACCCGTCAGACTTATTATGAAGTCATTAAATTCTATTACATAAATAGATTAATACAAACTAATTTTCGTAGTCATGGTCAATGGACTACTGACTTCAACCCATAAGCTGGCTAACAGGATGATCTTGTTAGTAAGCTACACTTTACTAAATTTGATACTTATTTAACTTCAATGAGTTAAGATCGTATCTTTATTAAAAAAAAAAAAAAAAATTCAGGTTTAGAATAAGCGTGCGCAATGTAAACCAAAAAGTCGAAAGACGGATATATCTTACTAGCGAACAGTACCAGAAAGTAGTTTGTAATGTGAAATTGCAAAAATGAATCAGATAATGAAAATCTAATTACAGCCATACGAACGATAACATAATCAACGCTAGTAAAAAGGAAATTTTTGCCGCACAGTGACCAAAATCGAACAATAGAACTTTATCGAGCTGTCGATTTGATCGCCTTGGGAAGACGTACGAAGCGACGCAACACAGCATCGGGATTTGAATCGAAAGTCGTGTCGTAAAGATTGTATCGCGTTTAATGCGCCAGGAGATACAAACATTTGACGGTAGAAATGAAATAAAATACTTATACAAGAAGATCAAGCCACTTTGAAAAGGATTGAAACCACAAAATAAATGAAATTAAAGATACAAACGGAAATGCGAAACGGGACATGAGAAGAGTATCTGGCGAGATTATTGCGAAAAATTGTATAGAGGACAATGAAATTCTTCCAAAACTGACATTAAGATATACGAGATAAGATAATTATTCGTCTTGGATCTCTTTTTCTCATTACAAAATTTCAAATCACTCGGCGGAAGCGATATGGAGATATAAGAACTTCATAGTAAATGTTGATCTTCCGGTAGTGTAGAAGAATCATCAAAAAGATGGTGGGTCGTCCGTTGCCACATAGAACTGAATTACTTAAGAATTGGAACTGCGCGTAAAATCCTATTTTTCTTTAACAACACTGCGAACTTGTAAATTTCAAATCACTCGGCGGAAGCGATATGGAGATATAAGAACTTCATAGTAAATGTTGATCTTCCGGTAGTGTAGAAGAATCATCAAAAAGATGGTGGGTCGTCCGTTGCCACATAGAACTGAATTACTTAAGAATTGGAACTGCGCGTAAAATCCTATTTTTCTTTAACAACACTGCGAACTTCTACCGCTTATCCGGGTCTTTTATGGGGATACCGCACAGTTGAAAAATACACTAGTCTCAAAGCTCAATGCGAAAAAAAAAAATCGTTAACAGATATATTTCGCTTTGAACAGGTCATAGAAATTACGCGAAATGACTTAATACGTTTAATATATCGCAAGAGGACCGCCCATTCTCGATAGATTTAGTCAGTTCGACTACACCGTTGACTGGATATGCCAGAGAACTGTACGCCATTTTATCCGCGATAAATTTCGATTTTCTCCGACGTATTAATACTCGCGTCTCTTTTATATCTTGTACAATGCGCACTTATATTACGATTTGGACACCATTTGTTGCCTGACTGTCTTTTCCGTATGCATCTTAGAGAAAGTCCCTTCTGTCCTTTCCATTCTGAACAGGCATGTCTTTTTTGAATTACCTTGTCTTCTACCGGTATTACACCTACGTATAATGTACCGTCCCTTCTTCATCTGGATAATCTACAATTATTCCTCCATATAGCGACATTTCTAGACAAGTCAGCATCCTTGATTTAGATGTAGATAGTCCCCACAGCATCACGTTGGGTAAGCTGTAAAGGCACCCCCATTAAAAAAAAAACATATACACAAAAAAAAATGTTAACCAATTTCGTCTGAACGGCATAAAAAATCGCCGCAATAGACGTTTCAGGCAACGAAAAGACTGATCCATTTTTTTTCAATACAGCTCCTGAAAAGGATGGCCGCTTTAAGATCTAAACTAAATAAGCGGTATTTATAAATAACGTAAAACGCGCATAAGAATAGTCCAATGACTAAACTCGGCTAATTATATTAATTGGTAACGACCGGTTGATGAGGTTTGATACGTTTCAGCCTTCTGAGGTCCAGATCAGTAGACAAAAGTGTCGATGCCTCCGGATTTGGATGTTAAAAATGCCGTTTCTGATGCTGACTGATCGAAATATTTTTACATCCTCCAAAGAAATATACGTATAATGCGATTAAACGTAAGCCAAGCGTTTCGTTTAATTACGAAATCATCTCGCCTCTATCGAAATTTGACGGATGAACCGAAGATTTTTTCATTTATGAATTTCGTTTCTTTCGAAACCTATAGAGAGTATCCTGCGCGTGAAAAAATTTATAAGAGTCATCGCGAGGAAATATGCTTCCGAAATAGGGAAGATAACGCCCCGAAGGATAGGGAAACTGCGCAATATTCGGTTTCGACGATATATGTCATCTCCTTTTTAGTAGTCCTTCTAGGATGAGATTACCCTTAACGCCTATATTTGACAGTTCTCGTTACGCGATTTTACGAAGTGTGTCGAATCCTATTTTGAGCGAATAACACGAAATAGTTATTATCTCTTACAATGCTCGCTACATAAAACACGTACATACACATATGTACATATATATATATATATGAAAAAAAATTCCAGTTGAGATAAATGATGTGTCAGTCAACTATTTCTAAATTCGTCATTTCGTATTATACGTAAATACGCATTAACAATAAAAAAAGGAATTTAGCGATTATTACGTAATTAGAACGAAAATAATCTAATAAAATAATTTTGTTTAATAAAATAATTAAAATATTTAGCTCGGTCGAATTTCGTTAATTACATCGTCGAGTACGTCATAATTTGACAATATTTTTATCGTATTCTAGATAATTAAAGCGCGATTTCGCTATCGCACTAACGATTTTCGAGGAAGGACAAAATAATTCTAGAATCCGAATAGGACTTATTAAAATTATTATCGATACTCGACCGAATAAAATGCGTTTTACGTCAAAACTCCACCAATCTCTTCCGATTACATTACTGGTTATAATTGTATCGTTAACTATAATTGAAATTATCTTATCGATTAATAAAAAAGAACACCAATTACTACTATAATAATTAAATAACAAAAAATGAAACAGTTAAAAATAATTAAATTTACTCTTATATATAAAAATTCAATAAAGCTTTTCGGTCATTAAGCAATTATCGGGTGAACGTAAAAAATTATTTTATATTCTCGATCGATTACATCACCTCCATCGATAAGGATGATCCAACCAAACTTCTCCAACGATCTATTGCTCGGTGACTGATCTGTATATTTAAACGTGTTAGTTCTCGAATTCCATCGAAACAACTTGCTGATGTGGTACAAACGACGATCCTATTAAAATGTCCAAAAAAAAATCCATCTGACGAACACTGTCATAGACAATCGTGTGTGCGCTCCGATTTTTTTGCACTGCAGTAACGTTAGATATCTTCGCCGTCCACGGTATTGTAAAAATCCTTCGGCAGCATTTAAAATAAAATATAAAAATATTTACAATAAAATCGCGTGTACTAAATTTAGGTGCGCGATATTACAAAACAAATATCACAATTAAAAAAATGGTTATTTATAAAATAATCTGATAGCGAATTGAATAGCGTAATCAACAAATCGAAAACATAAAATTATTTTAAGGTTCGCTGGATAACGGCTTAGTAGCCGAAAAGCTTCGTAGTCTTTTTATACATACAAGTTTTCGATTTAAATTATTCTTTTTTTTCTTGTTTAAAATTTCACATTACATTCGACACTCTTCTAATTATAATTAATTTATTTATCGAGATATTGATCGATTATTATAATTTTTAATGAGTAGCGAATTGAATCTCTATTTATATTATTTTCTACTCGCGATAATTCGTTTTAACTAGGTGCTAGAATATTTTATTCGCCAGGTATTGCCATCACCACCCGGTATTAAACATATTTCCTCAATCCAAAAAAATTTCTCTACGGGGTTTTCCGTCTTTATTTATTTCGAAATATCCTTATGGGACGTTTTATTTTGCAACGCTTTATTTAGAAGGACTTAATTACTCGCGTCGTTTAGAGTCGAAATTGCGCGGTACTTTAAAACCGAATTTTCTATTAAATCTAAATTCGGTATACACTTATCTATACTAATTACAACCGTAATTTCAGGCTGTATTTATTACAAAGTAAAAGCGGAAATAACACGATGATATTAAAAGCGAAGTTTTCAACCGTCATAAAACTAATATCCTAACAGCGCATTTATTATTATTACTTTTTAATGGATATTCCGAGCTCCGGGAAAGTATATTTGGTTAAAATAAAAATATTTTAGTATAATAAAGCAGCAACGGACCAACGTAGCTAAATGTAAACGTGCGTATGTCTGTTAAACAGGTGACACGTGAAAAATAAAAATAAAAAAGTGAATAGAAATACGTCTGTGCGTCGGTTCCCCGCAGTGTGTAAATTATAAATAGGATGGAGAAAGGGTGAATAAAGTAATTTTTACCCCCCCAACTGCTGGTTTATAGCGACAGGTATATATGTATGCAGTCCGTAGACGGGTTCTTGTATATTTAATCGATATAAGCACTAGCCGGGATGTGATACGGGCTGCTCTCAGCTGAAGAGATGAGTGGTCCAAACTGCGGACTAGAAAATATATAGATCACCGTAAATTGATCCTCAATCCGAATTACAGAACCGACCGAGATTCAATTTATCAATGACATCAACGGGTTAAATTGAACCGGCACAGGACCCAACGTGGAAGAAACAACTATATGTTAAAAAAAAGTGGACACTTATTGACAGCAGCAGCACTGCTGAGCAGCTTTAGAAACAAAGTAAGTGCACAACGCGAGCGTATTGCAGGAAGTCAGAGACTTTTCGAGTACGGCCAAGGAAAGAGGACATAGAATTATGACACATAGCTCGGAGACATATGCTTCATAATAACAATAATAATAATAAAAACTCTGTACCCTGGGGGCGCAGAAAAAGAAACGAAACTTAAAGACGTTTCCACAAATAAAATCACGATTTCGTACAAATTTCACAAACAAAAGAAATGCGCACAGTCCGCTATGCTTATCTTGACGTGACGATGATTAAAATTTTTTCGTTTTCAAATATACGTCGTTCATACATCCTTTGTGCAGCAAAAGATTTCAATGAAATACCATACAGTGATGCACGCATAAAGAAAATACGAACACGCAAAATTTTTTACACGTATATATATATATATATATATATATATACGAGTAAATATTGAAGACATGAATAAAAATGTAACTCGACAACTAGAACATGACATCCAAAGTTGCTGTTTCTTTTCATTGTAATTTGACGAGTCAACATACATAGTTGGTACTGCGCAATTAATTGTTTCTATTAGAATGGTTTTCTGCGTTTTTTCCGCGAAAGAAGAACTTTTAATAATACTTTCAACGAAGGGAACATCGTGAAGTGCAGTTATGGCAGCTTTTATGCCAATTGCTGAAAAAAATGAATTTGTCATTGATTAAATCGGTTGCTACGTCTATTGACCGAGCACTTTTGATGATTGGTAGAAATCGCGGATTTTTAGCCCCTTGCAAATAAATCGAACAGTTTCCTGATTTCATATCATTTCGTTACATAATTAATAATAACAACACTTTATGTGCAAAAATACTGTACGTTAATGATATTACGGATGTTAGAGTGAAAATTACGATAAGAAAAGTTTGATGATTCGGAGCATGAAGTTTTACTTGTTTTTGTCACGTTAGATGGTTCAGCCGAAGAAACATTTTGGAAAAGTTTTTAAAGTTTTTGACCGAAATTATTGCTTTTTCGGTACATTGCGAGAAA
The DNA here is from genome assembly GCA_032883995.1 of Coronaproctus castanopsis. Taxonomy (NCBI): domain Eukaryota; kingdom Metazoa; phylum Arthropoda; class Insecta; order Hemiptera; family Monophlebidae; genus Coronaproctus; species Coronaproctus castanopsis. Next base: position 213,559,426 of record CM065052.1, read on the forward strand.
AACATGAACATTTAGAAGATTCAGTAACAAAATTATCATTTCTTACCTATTTCACGAGTTACCGAGTTCGGGTAATGCTCTAAAGCAAAATTAAAGCTTTTTTCTTCACAACTGAAAAAGCGAGATTTTAAATATTTTTTTTCCATATTTATAAAAACATATATTAAGCTTACTGGAGAACGTAATATTGACATGTTTTCTTCTGAACGGGAAAACTTTAATCAAGAACTTGACAGACGATTTGTACATGTCGATAAAATCAATTTTTGAATTCACTTCATTTCCTTTTAGAGAATCCAATAACGAGGGTATTTCATCGAATCTAGCACTTTTAAATTGAATTATTCGGATCTAGAGAGTTAGATAACGATACAATCAGATATAATTCTGAAAGCACGTGCAAATGAAAATTATTTTTAGAATTTATTACCCGAATATCTTCATTATTGAGATCGGTCGCTATGAGGATATTTACATTTATCCTTCTCAAATGAAAAATATCAAATCGAATTTAGGAGTTCTCTGACTGATGACCATTTAATGGTGTATCTATTCGATTGTGCATCAGTGATTATAAATCGAACTTTACACGACTTATTGATTGGAATGCCATGCTTCTACGTCAAAAAATTAATCAAAAATATTCATCAGTGTAAAGGTATATTGCGCAAAATAGTAAATAAAATGTATTTAACATATCGTTCTCGATAAATATCTTGATTAAATTTTTGTTTGTTTTAACCAGTTTTTCGAAGTCGATCGCGCGAATTAAAAAAAAAAAAAAATAAGACGCCAATACGGGAAAATTGATCGTAGTACATCATGCCAAAAGTCCAAAAATTCATTATTTTTCCATCCTATTTGAGGACGTCGTTAAAGGTGTAGCTTTACATTCGAAGAGGTATTCCATACCTGATATATACAATAAAATGAAAAGTGAAATAATATATATACTTTTTTCTTTTATGTATACACACGCGCATTAAATGATAATTCTATTACTTCTATTACTTATAACGCTGTAGCGTCTGCTGTTAGACGTTTGAATTGTTAGAAGTGGGAAGATATTTTTTATTATTTTTACTATTTGTTTTAGACCACTATATCTACGTTGTAATGAGTTAATTTTGAACTTCAAATGCGTAGAACTGCAGAAAGGTAACACGATGTTTATTATACACGTCTGATTGATTAATATTATATTTTGATCGAACAGCATAGAAAGCTGGAATGACGTGTATTCGAGATCATCAGACATAGTCATCGGCCAACAGTAGAACTATCAGCGAGCTCGAATCTATATAAATAGGATTCAAACTTTCTACTTAGCTGTAAACATTATACGATTAGATTTATATAATGTCAGTAGGTAGTTAAACATTTCAATAATCCAACTTTACTCTTAAATGGATAGCGTGATCGTTTTTAATTTTTTATTTATTTCATGTTTTGTAGTAAACTTATATACCGAATAACATATGGACGATCATTTATACACAAATAATCCGATTTATTTTTATATAATATTCTCACGAATACTATTTTATGACGGTTGTTTTTTCCCCTTTTTTTTGATATCATACAGAGTTGAATCCGCTTATAAGAGACGCTGAACAAGAGAGACAGCCGTTTATAAGAGACAACAAAAAAAACACTGTATCGTATTGTTTTCTTCTTTCCTGGTCTCTTAAATACCTCATTATGATTTTAGATTATACGAGTGTTACTGTAGCGCGCCGTGCAGTGCAAGTTTCTTCCCCTATGAAAATGTTATTTTTATTTTTAACTTTAGGTATGTCTGATGTATTTTTCTTTTAATTTTCGCCTAAATCAATATTACACAATGGTATCGGTATGTTATTATTTATTAAATTGTATGTTTTAAGCACCCACTTACTTCGGTATTGTATGAAATTCGCTTATAAGAGACAGCCAGTTATAAGAGATAAATGACTTCTGCCCGATGTGTCTCTTATAAGCGGCTTCGACTCTATAATATAATTATATAATTTTAAAATGTTTATAAAATGATTAGACCGATATTTCGTTACTTGTAATTATTTAAGTGCGACTTTATTTTAAACATATACCAGTGTTTTATTACGTAACAACTAGAACCTTTAAGCCGCTGATCGATCAACGATATAGAAATATTCTCTTATCCGAGCGCAATAATGAAACTTTCGTGCGTCATATTGACAAGGGGGAATTTTCAGATCGAGTGAACTACATATACTGGTCGCTATTTCATCCCCACGTATTTATTTACAAATTTCTAACGGTGTACGTCTCCAATTAATACGTGACAATACTCGTTACTTTATGGATTACATCGTTTCTTCATGATTTAAACTTTATGTTATTGCCAATAATTCCCAGTAATTTATGTCTAAGGACACTTCGTGTTTGTGCGGTTACCAGTTAGTCTTGACTCCGCATTCGTTGTCGACAGGGAATTATCTTTACGTAATTCTATCGTTTGTCGAGATGATCGCTTCGTTCGGATTTAGCGTACCGGTCCAGTGAGACAAAAACCTGTTTATTAATCTTAAATGGAGTTAAAATCTCTTTTTTCTTTTCGCAGTAAGAAACTCGATTGTTACATCGAATTACTATCGACAAGTTGGGCAGCAGGAAATGGTTTGATACTTTCTCAGTCAACAACAGCGGCCGTTCATTTCTGCCGACGTATTAAATGTACACAAAAACTGCGGGTCACAATTAAAAATCAACCGATAAAAACGAAATCAGTCGTGAAATTTCTAGGCTTACATTGGGATAATGAGTTAAAATGGAAAGAATAAACAAATTACTGGTTTCAATTTCTGCGCACATGAATATACTGAGAAAATTAGCTCACACATCGTTCGGAGCGGATAAAAAAACCTTATTACATTTGTTCAGATGCCTCATAAGATCAAAGCTGGACTACGGAAGCGTAATATACAGCACAACCGTTAAAAATATCACATTGAGAAAACTGGATATCATCTGTAATACAGCAATATAGCCGTCGGTGCGTTTCGTACAAGTCCGATTGACAGTCTTTATTGCGAAGCTGAAGAATGGCCTCCGTTTTTAAGAAGAAAATACCTTATTAAAAAATGGGCTATACACCTACAAACACTTTTCCAACTTCCTGATAACTTTCCTATTCCAGAAATTCCTGATTTAATTTATAAAAATCACACGCAATATCCTCCATGGCATCTCTTTTCCATCCAAACCGACACATCTCTAATGCATTCCGCAATAAAGTCACTCTCTGCAGATCAAATAAATATCCGCATTGAACAATTCATAGATAAATACAGAGGCTGTAAAAAAATTTATACCGACGCATCTAAACTTAATACATATTGTGGTTGTGCGATGGTTTTAGAGGATTATTATCCTGCTACAGCTTGCCTCCACAGTACTCGGTATTTTCCGCTGAATTATACGCAATCTACCTTGCTGTATCCGCTGCGGTCAATGAAAATCACAATGATATTTTAATATGTTCTGATTCACTATCTTCCATTATGTGTTTCAAACCTAATTCTTCCAAAATCCACCTATTTCTGTAAAAATATTGAATCTCTTGTACCAACACCCTACTCTGAAAATAACCGTAATATGGATTCCAAACCACACAGGTTTCACATTAAGTGAATTAGCTGATAAAGCAGCTAAAGAGGCAGCTCGAATCCAACCTTATCCCTTAATACCTATACCTGAGGCAGATGCAGTCACCTCCATCAAGTATACAGTAAAATAAATGATTTTGTGATTTGTGGAATGCAATTCCTCCAACGAATCATCTTAGATCCATTCGCTCCTCTCCTCTTCCTTGGAAATATTCGGCGCAAAGCAGAAAGGATCAGGTAGTACTCTCCCGTATTCGTATTGGCCACACTGCACTGACTCATGGTTATATTCTAAGTAGAACAGATCCACCTCTGTGCGCTCATTGCGCCCGAACCCCCTTAACACTCCGGCACTTGTTCTTTGACTGCCCACAATATTCCGTATACCGTCCCAAAAACTTCAATGGTAGTTCATTCAAAACAGTTCTATTTGATGATCCAACTGCTGTAGAAGCAGCACTTCAGTTCCTTCGAGCTATAGGCAATCTAACATTCATTTTTCCATACGGGTGCTTCTGGCCATAGCAGCAGTACATAGTACCCGTCAAAAAAAAAAACAAAACAAAAAACTATCGACAAGTTATAATTAAACAGATAATTAGGAAATTATTAATTTTTATTTTAAATTTCAATCGTATTTTCGACAAAATAATTCGCGTCGTTCACGGTTGAAATTTAGGTAAACATTATATTACATCCGCAGTAACGAGAATTCGAGAATTGCAGTTGTCCTAATCAAATTTCACGTTAACCATCATAACGGTGGGTGCATCCCCGAGTATTCCGTCACAAGGGAGAGCATAAGACGGATGTAAAAATGCGGCGTATCATTCGCATGCGCGTTATTAAAGGGACCACGGTTACGTTAGGGAGTTGAGGAGGATTGGCGTAGAAGAAGACGACCATCGTATAGCAAGACGCAAGTCTAGCCGATTTGTCTACCGCTTTTCGAATGTTTTGTCGTTTGTTCTAACGTTAACGTTGAAAATTTACATTTTTCGATTATTATTATTACTATTAACATCGTGTATTATCGAAATTAATTATTCTTTTAATTTATAATTTTAAATTAAAAAACGCGTTTTTTTATTTTCTGGAACGAATTTGAAACATGGACTTTCCGTCGAATTCTGTTTAATTTTTATTTTAATTAATACGAAAAAAATTATTACGGAATTTATATTATTTTCAGTTACATAATCGGATGGTTTATTCCGTTAGTCCCATGTTGCTGTTATCGGCGTTTGTTAAAATGTAAATTATTTTAATAGATTATTTTTATTCGATTAAAAATTATACATATAATACATACATAATATATATTTATATATTATATATATATATATATATATATATATATATATATATATATATATATATATATATATATATTACATATATTATATACTTATATATTATATATATTATTATTATTTATTTATTTATAGTTATATATATTTGTTACATATACCTAGTAATTCAGCTCCATTAAATATTACATAAATTTGCATCGTATTTAATTGGAAGGGTTAGAACTGTAATGGGTAATTTCAGTGGTGAGGCTGACAAATGCTTGGTGTTTATAAACTATATTTATTATATATTTATTATATACACGGATACTCCATGTTCGGAACAGACAACGTTGAAAAAATGTCGGAGATGTTTGTGCCATATATCCATGTTAGGAAGCTTAAGAAGAAAAGTGATATTTATAATAAAGCATTCATTAATACCACCGCCACTAAAATTACCATATATATTTCCGGAACTAAATATAATACGTATGTATTTATCGTGTATTTAATTAGTCACTGCACATTTATTATATATATACACACACACACATACATATATACACTACATCTGGCCAATTAAATTACAATCGAACAGTTGGTTTGTGGAAAATGACGTACGCAGAGAAGAAACTCGGTAGTTTCAATTAACCCTAACGAGTTATTAAATGAATATGATGTTGTCAAAGGATTTTTACGTTTTTCCATCTTTGTTGAATAAATTTTAACGCTTTCTTGATCTTCTCGAAAAGAGTGGTTATATATGTCACGGTGTATTGAGACATTTTGGGAAATACTAGAGGGGTGTACTGATGTTATTTGATTCAGAGCTCGGTTTTGAATTGTCTGTATAATATCTATGTTGCGTGATTCAGCTTACATCTCCAGAATTGAATACCATATGTCCATACAGGTATTAGAACTGTATATATAGCATCAAGCGTTCATCATCTCAGTATTGAAATTACGAACGGTTCTAATCATTCTAATTTTCATTATAATATAAATTTACTATATATATATATATATATATATATATATATATATATATATATATATATATATATATATACGTAATTTATAAAGTAAATTAGTTTCACGAAATATTTTTCAATTTTGTTATTATTTAATTCTGTAATTGGCAATTTTTGTAGAGGGGACGGGTGTTTGGGACTTCTGATCTATATTTTCCATGCATTTATTATTATAATTATTATTTTATATATATATATATATATAATATATATATATCTGTGAATCAAAAATCTCTCGTGGAGATATCGTGATTATGAAAAATCCATCTACTGCACATGATGTCGCCATGAATCCCCTTTGCGAGCCATCCGGACGCATTCTGCAAAACTTCCTCCTATTACCGTCCGTACCATGTCTGATCATTTTGTAGGGACGCGACCACTCTTCCTTCTACTCTTCCCTTAAGAATTTTCGCCTGAAATTCATCTGCTCTTATTATATTGGCCGAAGTATGTTAATATTCTTCTAATTACTACCGAGGACAATCTTCAACTTCTTGTAATATCGAGTAATTCGTTTTCTTGTCTGTCCACGGGATTCTTAACATCCGTCTCCAAAAATACATTTCAAGGGCATTTAACCAATGTCTGTCACATTTCCGTAAGTGTCCACATTTCTGCGCCGTACAGAAATACCGAGAAGACCAAACTATTGACCAATTCTATTTTCACTTTTTTCGATACAACGGGATCAACCCATATACGTTTTAGACGTACCATCACACTTTTTGTTATGTTTACCCTATGTCTAATTTCTTCTTCAGAGACGCCTCGATTTTCCACTATCGAACCTAGATATCCAAATCGTTTCACAATTTCCACCCCGTTAGCAACGTGTAATCCCGGACAATTATCGTTCGCTCTATCAATAATTATGATTTTCGTCTTATCTTTATTAATTGTTAATCCACATTCTGCGCTGTTTTTTTTCAGACGACCTAGAGTTTGCGTCGTACTACTTAAGCTATTGGCTATGAGGCGTTGTGCCGTCTGCATACCGAAAAATTGATATCTTATCTGTATGCTCCCAAGTATCCGAAAGATAAGTTGCTATAATATAACCCAACAGTACCCAACAGTATTGTAGTTTAAAGAAACATTTACGTCTAGCTTAATTATTATATTTAAAAATTAACGTACTATCTATCTATCAGTTGTCTATCCATTGGGAGAGGAGACAATACTTATTTTATTTTATCATATAATATAAGTGAAAAATGCCAATTATGGCCAGGATTGGCCGGTGTGGTAAAAAAAAAAAAAACAAAAAAAAAAACTTGCGCATTATGTACTCTCCATAGAGATTGTACAACAGTGGGGACACAATACACAATACAGCCTTGCCTTACGCCGCGTGATGGGTAATCCGAATATATAACTTTGCTTATTCGGACTTTAGTCGTACTTTGTTTATATAAATTTATATATATATATATATATAAATTCAATTTTGTTCAATATTTTTTAAATTGTTACATAATTTAATTGAAAGGTTCAAAATTGCGGTCGGTGATTAAAGATAATTTCTTTACTGAACAAAATGATATAAAAATAGACAAAAAACAGACTAATTTTTGTCTGAATAATACGTAGTGTAATACCGAAATAAAAGTTATTTTTAGTCATGTGAGAGCAAATTTGTTTCTAAAAATTTGTTTTCCAATTTTATACAAACCTACATGTAAAACGTACACATATACATACACACAAATATTATATATATATATATATATATATATATATATATATATATATATATATATAAACGGCAATTTAGGTACCTTTATATTTTCTGTATATAACACGTCAAGAATTGTAGTTTTTCTCAGCGTTCCGAAAAATATCTCTTACCGTCTGATTGTTAAAAATTACTAGGTCCTGAAGAAGGAAGACGTAATTTCTTCTAAAACGTTCTATATCGAATCATTATGTTCTATATGTTTTCTACTTCAGGAAGATGCTGTGATAGCGGCATTTGCGGATGACACAGTTTTCCTATCAAAAAGCCTATATACAGTTGAAGCATCCGACCACAGTTGCAATCTATAGACTCTTTCCAGGACTGGACCTACAAGTGCAAAATCAAGATCAATACTTCTAAATCGGCACAGGTGACTTCCACGACCAGACGCGACACCTGTCCTCCTTGGACCTCTACCATAAGACACAAAAGTCAAGGTTTAGACCGTCGCTTGTTCTGAAAAGATCATATTCTGAAGAAAAGTAAGGAACTAAGACTCATGTTCAACAAGACGTACTGACTTTTATGAAGGAAATCTGAGCTTTCTCTGAGTTTTAAGTTAGTACTTTATAACATCATGCTCAAACCAGTGTGGACTTATGGACTACAATTATAACGAACAGCTTGCAGTTCGAGAATTAAAATTATTCAGCGATTCCAATCTCAGATACTTAGATCCCTAGTTTACGCACCCTGGTACAATCGAAATAACCATATCCACAGAGATCTGAAGGTACTTGAGGTCGTAAGTATAGCGCTTAGGTACCTTCAAAGATTAGATGGACACTCTAATCGGCTGGCTATTTGACGAAGTCAGGCGTATCAATCGGCTTATTGCCCTCGATCTTCTACAACGTAACCGTTAACTGACAGTGATATTACGGAATGTCACCATTGGGTGATCATTCCACACGCGTCATGAACCGTTTTATTATGCCTTATATCTCACTTGCTTATTAGCTGTTATATATGAGATAAATAGATAATTATTGCTTATGAAATACAATAACGCCGGTTGTATAAAAACAGAAATGTGTAAGAGTAGGTTTGATACACGTTTTCACAGTTAATGATGAAATGCGGGTGAATAGAATTGCTGCACAGTAAAGTAGAACACAATCATGAAAGCTAGATAAATTTTATAATCATAATCATATTAATATTAACAAAGTAAACAGTAAAACTTATAATCAATGTTAACTGAAATCAAATAGAATTTATCCCAATAATGACAACTAGAACTAAAGATAATACATAAATAAACATAAAAATTCAAGTCATGTGTATAAATACGCGAGCACGGATAATAATAATAATAATTCAATTCAATTCAATTTATTTCGAATAATAATAATAATAATAATAATAATTTATTTTTTATTTTTATTTTATTTATTTATTTAATAACACATAGAATGGAAAATACATACATACATACAATAATAATAATAATAATAATAATAATAATAATAATAATAATAATAATAATTCAAATTCACGTTCGCATTCAAATTCAAATTTATTTCAAGTATTTAATTTGACTTAAAGTAAATTTGTTGAATCAAATAAAACGTCATATGCGCAATAATGCGCCAATGACAACATATATTCTGTGTTGTTCACTCACGACGCACACACACATATCGCACACATTCGCACGCATATACACACGCAGACCACCTCCCCGATGAACACAAAATACACAATCATTTCTACCACGGTTGTAAATCGTAAACGAGTATAGAATGTAAATGATGTCTAATACTCGAATAGAATATTTAAACACAATTAATATACAATTTCAAGGGATATTATAATTACAATAATAATAATAATCAATCAATCAATCAATCAATCAATCAATCAATAAATCAATATATTTCAGGAAAATAAAATTACAATAGTAGACGATAATAACACAAAAAATTACAACTTACTTATTTCACTAATTCATGTCTATATGTAGTATACATACACATATTCCGCAAAAGCAATGGTGTTGATTATAACACTAATAATAATAACAATTAATAACAATAATAATAACAAATAATAACAATTATAATAACAAATAATAACAATAATAATAACAAATAATAACAATAATAATAACAAATAATAACAATAATAATAAAAATTAACGATACAACGTTTTTTTGTGTATGCTTTAAAATTACGTGATTGTCGAAAAGCTTTGCGTTATTAAAATAAATTTTATAGCGATTACCTTTGATTTTGTTTTGTTAATTCATAAAAATCATCCGATACGTCAACATTAATAAATAGAAAGTAATAATAATTAGCGAGTAAATAACATTAATGTTAATAAATAATAAAAAAAGTAGTTAAAATCATTAAATTTGTATTAAATAACACAAAGCAGCTTGGTTAATAAACTATTTTCAAGTGTACCTGAATAAAAATTAATAAAGTAATAATGAATAAATAAAAACGAAATGTATGAAAATTCTTCATTTAGAGGTACCAAGGAAAAGTAATGCGAAATAACAGATTTGATAATAAACGACTCGATGGTGAACATAATCAATCAGCAGTTATAATACATATACACTAACGAGCCGGAAAAATCCACACTCTATATCTAATATAGAAATTAAAAAATGATTAAATTTATAATATATTTCTTAAAAGTAATTCTTCATCAAAAAATTTGTCATCATCGAATTTAATAAATTATTTTTATCTCTTTCTTTTATTATTTCTATTTTTTTTCTTTTTATGGTTTCCTTTTTTATATATAATGTTTTTCCGTATGTAAAATTGTAGAAATATCGGTTAATATTATCGAATTCGTGGTTTAATTCTCTATACAATATAGTTATGTTATGCGGTATAGATTATGCTAATTAACAAAACAAAATAAAAACAATGTTAATCATATTTTATAGTGATTAACTTTATTTTGTTTTGTTAATTAGCATAATCTATACGTAAACCGCGTACCGAAATTTATTTTATATCGATTAACATGGTTTTTATTTTGTTTTGTTAATTCATAAAATAAAAACAATACATCAACATTTATGCTAATTAGTTTTTTGTGTTGTTCTTCAGCACGTTTACCATCGAGTTGTTTATTATCAATTCTATTATATTTCACATCAGTTTTCTTTGTAAAATTTTATATATATAAATTAAGTATTTTCTCGCATAATCGTTTGCCGATTTTTATTTATTATTATTAATATTAGTATTTTATTTGTTTTTATTTATGTACGTTCGAAAATGGCTTAATAGCCAAAAAACCTTTACATTTTTTAATATAAATTTATTGATTTTAACTACTTTTATATAGTTATTATATATTTTTAAATTATCTACATTCCGTATCAGTTCAAATTAACGTTAATAATAATATAAGGATACAATCGTAGAAATAACAATAATAAAAACAGTAAAAACAATAAAAATAATAAAGATGATATTTATAATTGGTTTTTCTTTAAAAGAAAAAAAAAACCTAACTGGTTTTTATTGCAATCTGTTCAATATTTGAACATTCACTTTATACGTATTCCAAGCTTTCACAATGGAATATTCCTGTATTATTCTGTATGTATTATTATTTGCTCAATTCATAAGGTTAGCTTCTTTTCAGTCGTCTTAATTCGTCGTATTAAAAGCTGTTTCGTCTCCGAATTTTTGTATGATTCTGCAGTCTTAATTCATGATTTCTCGCTCGCTTACCACCGATGATACTTCCGGTACATGGAGTTCTGGATTGTTTCTTTCATCTTGTCTGATAATTCTGAGAACTCTTTTTGGAACGTCTGAACTTTTTTCACGTTAATTACTTCAGCACAACCCTAAAGCCGACGTGATAAATGACTATTTTTTTTTTTTTTTGTATCTATATTTAATTCTAGGAGAGATATTGACTCATCGCTAACATAAATAAGTAGTTAAATAAACGAGTATATACGCGTGTGTAATTAAATAAAGAATTAAAAGTCCGCGTAAATATTAATTTATCCGTTTGTTCGACAGCAGCATTCGTCGGGGTTAGCTTCCGTATCGGTAAAGTTGGACAATAAATTTGTTTTTTGGAAATTTTATAGAAACTTGTTTTTTTGGAAATTTCACAATTTTAAAGAATTTTTATGCGTGGTAGCGAGATCTGCTCGTTCGACGCGTTTTTAATATTTCGATTTTATTTCGACGAAATCGTCGATCGATTCCGTCGTGTTTTTCGACTGAAAAATTATTCGTATCGAAAATTTCGATATCGATCATTGTTATCATTGTTATCATCATCATCATCATCATTATCGATGTTAAAAATCATCGTTATAATATCGACCATTACGACCGGACCGATTGAAGTAACGACGTCGGAATTGTCGCTTGTCGATTAGCCATAGGAAACGAAATAATACGAAAAGGACGATATTATGTTGGTTACATTTCTGCTCGTGGCTATCGTCGGTAAGATGCATCACGATTATTTAATTTATTATCGTTATTTAATTTAATTTAATTTATATTTACTATTCGAACGCTTGAATTAAGACGTTGAAAATGAAGGTAAAATTAACGCACGATGTGTACACAACGGGAAATCAAATATCAATAAATACCGAAATATTAAACCGGGAGCTAAATGACACATTGTGGAAAAATCGAAATATTGGAAGAAAATTAAAAAAAGATTATGAGAAAAATTTTCGGCTCGAAAAAAGAAGTGGAGATGCTCAGACGGACCCAATAAAGAGCTAGCTATCTGACGTGATGAGGAAAAGGCGATTTTTATTTTACGCGATCATTCGGAGAGTCGTACCGGACTCGCAAAAAAAATCTTTCGGCATTTCGATAGGTTGAAAAACAGCTCGAAGTGGTTCTTGATCTCGATGAAATGCGATCGAGATAATGCAACGATTGATAACAGAATTTAAAAATCAAATTCGAAAAAAAAAAATTCGAGACGCGGATCTAAAGGAACCGAAAGTAATAGGACCGGCTTGGACGGATGATGAACGTAGTATGAAGGAATACCGGGATGAAATTGAAAGGAAAAGTTTTTTACTTTTGACGTAGTCCATATGGGAAATTCGAAGAAGAGGAAGAAATAAAATATATCGAATAAAACTTTTCATCGGATTAACAGTTGTATTACGGGTTTTTATTTATATTTATACGTACTTATATATATTCTTTTATTAAAATAATATATTGCAATTCGGTTTTCGGACTAATCGGCAATAATAATCTTAACGACGATAACACGAACCTCGATATCGAAGGTTATCTAAAGTATCTTTTAGCGAATCTACAAGCATTGCCGGATTTAAACGGTCGATAAATCGACTGATATGTAAAAAAAAATGATCTATTACCGATTGATTTTGAGATGGAAGTCGCGGCTTAAAACATCGTAAGTACATAATTGTTTTATACAGATTTCGATTTTAGAGATAATTCGGGGAATTTTAGTCTAGAAGAAATTAACGAGTCCTTTAAATGTTTGTTTCGGTACGTTCATTTCAGTACAAACGACGATCAAACCGTAACACGTGTGTGGTGAAATTGACGTTTCGTGTAGCGTAGTAAATATCATGCAAAAAAAGATAGCACTACGTCTAATCGAATAACATGTGGGCTTCGGGGCGCAGGGAACAAATGAAACTTGAAGACGTTTTCCAAAAATTAGTTACAGTGTTTTTTTTTTCTTTCAATACAGCGTAAGGTATAAAAATTAAATAGATAACAAATTTATATTTTATTATTATTTTACGAAAATAAAATTTATTTTTCGGTAATTTATTTGAATCAACGCGTATCGATAATGAAAGCGCATGCCAAAAAAAAAACAGTAAAAATTTGCAAAGATAATAAAAATAGCGTTGCAGCTGCTGCTGCGCTTGGACGCGCCGAACTCAACAAAACGTATTTGGACAGACGGGCGTTTGTAGTGGACGTATATTCTTTAATAAATTTTTTCAATAATTGGGTATCGGCTAACTTTCTCATACAAACGTCGATCAATGCTACGTACGAATCCTCGATCATCTTAATTTATATTTAACTACTTATGAAAATCTATATAGGTCTTTTGTAACTATGCGTGGAAGCGCGTTAATAATTTCATTATGGAAACAAAAAATAAAAATCTGCAACCAATTGACAACTACAGATTAATATCATCGGTACTTTACGAAGTAACGGAGAGCATTATAAATGCGAGACTACTGTGGACGTTCAAATATCTTAAAACTATTTCAAACATAAGATACGCAGACGATACAGTTCTAATCTCAGATAACGTTGATAAGTTACAAGAAATGGTCGGTCGAGTCACCGCAATAACTAAAGAATATGGCCTCGAAATAAATGTAAGCAAAACAAAACAGCAATACATAGAAAGAACGATGAGCAATTAGCAAAAATTAAATTAACAGTAAATGGTCAAGTCATAGAGTTAATAAATTTCAATATCTCGGAGTATCATGAGGAAACCGATCAATCGATTACGATCACGCATAGAAAAAGCAAGCTTTTTAAATATGAAAAATCTGATGACCCGGAAAGACATTAACCTGCAGTTAAGACTACGGCTGGTGCGATGTTACGTATAGTACTACTGTACGGTATGGAAAGCTGGATTCTCACATATCCACACTTGAAAAGAAGATCGAAGCGAGATGTACATATATCGTCGTGAAGATTTCATACAGTGACCATATTACCGATACAGATGTGCTGCGAAAAATGTCAAAGCCAAGGGAACTCCTATACACTACACGCTCGAGAAAATTAAAATATTACAGTCATATAAATAGACATCCAGAAAGGTATTATTTATCTCAACTTGTCCTGTCATCGAGGGACATCGGAAACTAGGGAGAAGAAAAATGTCACGGAGAGCTGATATGCGTCGGTGGTACAACGAGACATCTACAGAGTTAGCATTCCAAGGACAAAGCCAGAACAGCTATTCGCCAAACTTCGGTCGGAGATGGCGTAAAAAGAAGAACAAGATACAAATACAACATTTAACAAACTTCTATAATTTCCAGGTTACAATTGTTAATGTAACCTTTCCTCGATTCATTTTAAGATTTCAATATTAAATGGTACAACCAAAAACATTCAATACACATCGAATCATTTCATACGTTTTGTTCTTTGTCATAATGTTCCTCTAAGCGAATTCATATTATAATAAGCAACAAATAAACTTATAAAGTGATCGTGAATGCGTAGCTTAAAACATTCATTTCCTAAGACAACGGTAATGCACTTCTATAGACTATATAATTGCAACTATATAAATAATATCTATAAATAAGAACCGTTTTAATATTAACCTTGGATTAATTTTTAACGCTAAGCTACTATGGAAACATCGTATAGATTTTTTAAAAATAATTCAACGCAATAAAAGACTAAACCTAATATGAGATTACCTTTCTTAATTATAATGCAATGCGTACCTGGCCAAATTCGAAAAAGAATAATAATAATAATAATAATAATAATAATTAATAATGATATTATTAATTATTATTATCACTGTTAAGTCTGTTACAGTTTTAGCATCACTGCGTTGGGGTAAAATGCCCAAGTACTATATTGAACAGTCGAGAAGACACGTGTTAATAATTTTGTAACGAATGTACAAACGTTGAAAACAAACCTCTATCTGTACGACATTTATATATTATGTATCTGTTTATAATTTGTTGTCATAAACTATACAAAGTTTAGTATATCATTAGGATAAAGACGTGCGGAGAATATAATTAGTTCCGCATTTTAATAAAACTATAAGGAGACCCCAAGTAATTTATGCCGTGCCAGTGGAATATGATCTACTACCTAGAGAATGAAGAACGTATCTGATTAATTACAAACGAAAGCGGAGAAATTTATTAATTGAATATTAAACGAATTACTTCTGTAACTAAATGTTTAAATTAAAATAAAATTAAAATTTATTAAGTACTTTGTCCGAAGAAAGACTGTATAAAACCAACTGGGTATTTTTTTAATATTTCATCATACCCAGATTTCATTATCAATATTTATAATATATATACGATGTTAAAGTATTTCGGTGACATTGCAGCGACATAGTGTTGTAAATTTGTTTCAAACTAATAGTATGTTTTTTGTTTTTGGATATATCGTGACTATGAAAAATCCATCTTCTGTGCAGGATGTCTCTGTGATGAATCCCTGTTGTGAGCCATCCGGACGAAATCTGCACTCCTGTCCGTACCATGTCCGACAATGATCGCGTCTTGTTTTTTCTTCTACTATTACTTCAAGAATTCTCGCCCGAACGTTTCCTTGTCCGTCCACGGAATTCTTAACATCCGCATTCAACAATAAATTTCCAGCGCAACTATCTTTTGTCGATCACATTTCCGTAATGTCCACGTTTCCACGTCGTAGAGAAACACTGAGAGGTCGAGATATTTTTTATTTTCACATTCTTCGATATTGCTGCGTCAGCCCATATATATTTTTGGAACGTATCATAATTTTTTTTTTTTGTTATGTTTACTCTGTGTCTAATTTCTGCTTCAGAGCCCCTTCGAATTTCCTCTATCGAACCCGGATATCCGTATCGTTTTACAATTTCCACGCCGTTAACACCACGTAAACCGGTGCGATTATCGATCTGTCTGTCGATAACCTCGATTTTCTTCTTAATTTCGTTAATTATTAAACCATATTCAGCGCTGTATTTTTTCAGACGACTCAGAGTTTGCGTCGTACTACTTAAGCTATTGGATACGAGGCGTTGTGCCGTCTGCGTACCTGCGATTTGATTTAACTTCTGAACGCGTTGTAATTAGTCCGTAAAGATTTGCGCATGATGCATTTGGTGAGAGAATATAGCCTTGTCGTACGCCGCGTGATGGGTAAAAATCTTTCGAGGATATTTCTGTTTATTAGGACTTTAGCCGCACTTGCATAAATTTACGATTGCAACTATAATGTATTCTAACGTGCGATTGACGGTTGTGTAAATAGTTGCGCAATAGTAAATGTTATTTTATGTAAAAGTGTATGTCTAATATATTATATATAAGTAGCACATTACATAGGGATATCGTCTGGTTCTTACCAATTACATTGATAAGGAATACTGTCCGGCTATGAGATTTTAACATTCATATGGACGCTGCCTGTTCCTATGGGCGAATAACACATATAGGTCCGATTGTTTACTGTTTAAGTGTTTAAGACGTTTTCGAAGAAAATTCGACAACAGTGATTACATCATGACCCGCTTGTCAGCCTGACATTTGTTAAATTATTTCATTTTTACCCTGTCGTAATAAAAATATTTCGAAGAATATTATTATTACTACAGAGGACTGTGTGTGTGTGTGTACGTGATGTTAACGTAAACAGATATTAGGCTAATTGATATACATGGTCAGTAATGGCGATAATCCAAACTACGTCTAAAATACATCAATGAAACCTAGCTACACCTTTAACCTTTCCTTATCATCAGTTACGATCAAAAGGGTCGTTAATTACGTCCGATGTTTGTATATAGTTACAGCGGTTACAAGAATAAAAGAATTTTATTATTTTCTTATTTTATTTTTTGAAAAAAAAAATTAATAGCCTAATTACGCCCGACGTTTATATATTGTTAAATGGCTGATTTCGATGTAGTATGTAACATTAATATTATATATTTTATCGACGACTATATTTTGTAATTTAAAACGAAAATGTATTTCGTTATAAATTTCCGTATTTCATTTAATAATTTTCCGAAACGGATAAGAATTTTTAACACAGCATTATAATCGATACAAATGAAATTTAGCAGCTTTTACGTTATATTACTACAAGTAATCCACATAGGAGATTTCTCATGACACGGTCGATTTAAAAAAATCGTATAGGAAGATTTATATATAAACGAGCAAACTCGATTTTTTTTAGACTTTACATAGTAGAAATTCGTCATCTTTACGTCACATCGATGCATATAATCGATATATATTTTCATTTAGAATATCGTAAGAAAATTTATATATAAACGAGCAAATAATTCGTTTTTTTTTTTTAGATTTTACAAAGTCTAAATTTGTTAACTTTACATCGTATTGTATAATCGATTTAATTTTCTTTAAAAAAATCGCAGGAAAATAACTAAATTATACATTTTCGATATAACTCCGCATTTGCTAGTCACTGTACACTTGTAAACACCGCTATTAGCAGTCCGAGTATTAATTTTTGATTAGGTTTTGTATGATAGAAATTTGTCCGCTTTACGTCGCATCGATGTATACAATCGATATAATTTTCATTAAAAAAAAATCAAAGTAGAATTAAATATGAAAAAGTGTAAAGTGTCCCATTTTAGGAAATAAGTGTGTCATTGACGAGCTCGCGACGTTTCACTAGTAATTATAAATTAAATATATATATATACTAATATATAAAACTGTAGTATGTGTCTGTGTTTGGCGAATATTTTCATTATAATCGCGGCATTGGCTATTTTAATCACACATTAACAGAAAATCTATCTTTTTTTTTAATTTTTGTCTGTCTGTCTTTCTACTTGTTACGATTTAACTTAAAAACTAAAAGCGATAATGATTAAATTCACACAACAGCCTATATTATCGAATTCGTTCTAAGCTTTGTTTCACATTGATTTCACATTGATATCACATATAGGCCAGAAATTACAATCATTTAAAGTTTAAAAAAATAGTAAACAGCTATATCTCTCCTAAATCGTTTAAAATTCAGTCCATTGTGAAACGGAGTTAGTGTCGTTACTAACGAAGAAATGTGTTCTTCCGTATGAATTTATATCATGCTGGTCTAAATTAGAAATGACAGAATTAACACCTGGCGAAGCGTTCTACAACACTAAAAGTAACCGGTACGAACGCGCGCATCGTGTATGAACTGCGAAAAATTTGGGAGAATATTCAGATTGGTATTTATTAAGCGACGTATTAATATTAGCCGATGTTTACGAAGAATTTCGATTTGTCATCAAGTGTTAGATATCGATCCATTATGGAATTATACAAGTCCGAGTGTAGCTTGGCAAGCGATGTTAAAAAGTACAGGAATCGAAAACTGGAACTATTACACAAGGATATGATTCTAATGATCGAAGCTGGTATCTGAGGCATGGTATGCGGAAGCTGAAAATTCGTACATCGGCAATAGTTCAATCGAGGACGATGAAAGTAATTTTATCACGTGCGTGGATTGCGATAACGATGTGCAGATATTTAGGCGAACTTTAAATGGTTGCCCGAAATGAAAATCAATAGATTAGATAGCGGACGATAGCGATGCAGGTTACATGTTAGAAGTATATTAAGAATATCCGGCTAATTTACACGATTTCCATAACGATCTTCCTTTATGTCCGGAAACTCGTCTAGTCAGTTCTCGTAGTAAAATAACTAAATTATTAATTACCTTAGAAAATAAACATAAATGCGTTATTCATTACGTTAACAACCGATTATTCATTTCGGATTATAACGAAAATTCACGGCTTAATTAAATTTTCTCAATCGGACTGGACGAGATCGTACGTAGAATTAAATACTAGGACACGCGGCTAATAACGATTTCGAAGAAAATTTTTATAAATTAATGGTTAATTCGGTTTTCGGTAAAACGCTTCTGAATGCGATATGTAAAATGTGTATGGAGTTGGTGATGAACGAGGAGAAATTCACAAGATTAGTCGGTAAAAATTAATTTAAAGACCGCACTATATTTAGCGAGTCCCCCGTTATTGGACGGCGTTCGTTTACATAAAACATCGATTCTATTTAACAAGTCTATTTACGTCGGAATGTCCATTTTAGATTTAAATGTGTATAATTTTCACTATAACGTTATCGTAATTACGGACGAAATAATATTAAGTTATTATATCAAGGATTAGTTTCATTATTTAATTAGAACGCGCGATTTTCATTTAGACGTAAAGATTAAGAATAATAATAATAATAATATAAATTACGCGAATAGTCTACAAACACAGGATGGAATGTACATAACTGCGCGATTCCTACCATAAGATGTGTAATCGATTGCCGTCTTTTTTATTTTTTTTTTAAAACGTATATTTGTGATAAATTTTATAATGATATATACACTCATAATCACACCACAACAACACAACAACACTCATACGACGTAATACAATTATTTTAATACTACTTATCCCGTCAAGCTTTCGCTTGTCGACGGGTAATTACATTTCTTATGATTTAATATTTTCTCTTAATCGATTGATTAGCAATTTCTCGGAAACGTCCGTAATAGAAAATGGAGAAAGGAGGTGAATCGGACTGGGCACTATCCCTGTCAATGTTAAATCTTATAGCGCCGAGCAGTATTCCCACGTAATGTGTATAGGTATGTTCAAAAATTGCAGGCTTTCCAAATGTGGTGTTGGAGGAAGAAACAAAGAATAAGTTGGACCGAAAAAGTTACGAATGAAGTTCTGTACAGAATTGACGACAAACGGACCTTATTACATTCTATAAAGAAAAGATTAACCCAGATGGGGCATGTACTCCGACATGGTGGTCTGTTAGGCGATGTAATAGAAAGACATTCCAGGGAAAAGAGGTGGTGGTAGACTTCGAAACATTTTTGTGACAACATTGTTGCATGATACAGGCACAAATCAACACAGGAAAGGGAAAAGAGCTATAGAGAATCAGTTGGTCTAGAAGTTACTTACCGTGGAATAAAATCAGTCCTAGGACTGTCAAACTGATGATGATTATATATATATATATATATATATATATATAGATAGATATATAGATATATAGATATATTTAGTACCAGTTTTATTTAATGGTGTGCTGGAAGAAATATTTAAAAACCTGAATTGGAGAAAAAAGGGAATAAATATAAATGACACTTATATATCAAACCTTAGATTTGCAGATGACCTAACTATAATTTCAGCTTCCTCGAAACAGTTAAAAAACAATGTTAATGGAATTACACGAAGAATCAAAAGTAAAGGGTCTGAAAATAAATTATGAAAAAACAAATTTACTAACAAATGGACAAAAAATAACAATTGAAATGAACGGAAAAACGACACACTGGGTGGAAGATGTTACATATTTAGACCAAGTAATATTCTTCAAAGATCCAATAGAAAAAGAAGTAAATCACCGAATTGCGATAGGGTGGAAAAAATTCTCGACATTACAAGAAATGTTTAAACGAAATATTAATCGTACAAGAAAAACACAGATTTACAATAGTGTCCTTCTTGCCATGGCATACGGTGCGCAAACATGGTCACTGACAGTTAGACAAAGTAAAAAAATATGAATAGCTCAAAGAGCTATGGAAAGGAAAATTATCGGGATAAGGATGGACAAAATCAGTAATAAAGTATTATAAGTCAAAAACAGAAGATGCTCTTCGCAAGATACTGGAAATGAAGTGGAATTGGGCTGGACATGTAGTTCGAATGGACACAACCAGATGGGCTAAGAAATGTGCTGAGTACTGAATGGTTACCAATCAATAGGAAAAGATTGAGGCGAAGACCAAAAATGAGATGGAGGGACGATATTGTCAAATATGCAAGTGCAGTCTGGATGAGTAAAGCACTTAATCGGATAGAGTGGAAACAGCTAAGAGAAAAATATGTAAACGTATAATAAATTTGAAGAGGCCAATACTCGTTCACGGGCTTAATTTCCCTAAACATTTAAACATATTAGTATTAGTTTAGCATTAAGGAAAGCTATACATGATAATATTAGCTCATTATTAAGAAAAGTTGTACATATTAATACTAGTTTAGCGTTAAGAAAATAATATTTGCAAATTTTAATTTAAAATGGGAAATACAGGCTATTGTAATTGTAATTGTAATATATATATATATATATATATATATATGTATTGCATGTGTTCGTATAAATATAAATATTACACGTGTTTGTACCATCTGTGTGAATGTTTATATTTTATTATATCCAGTGTATGTGGGAATCTCATTGGATAGAAGCCTAACCTATCGTACGCACTGTGAAAAAGTCAAAAATAAAGTTCATACAAGGAATGGAATTATACGGAAACTGGTTGGAACTGAATGGGGTGCAAAAGCAGGAGTTGTACGTACATCGCCGCTGGCCCTATGTTTTTGCAGAATATGCATGTTTGGGCACGGTCAAGCCACGTTAAAAAGGTGGATATATCTCTCAATGAAACAGTGCGTATTATAACGGGTTGTCTCAGGCCAACAAAAGTAGGCAACCTGTGTTTACTAAGTGGTATTGCACCTCCAAACATAAGGAGGATGGTAGCTGCAGATATAGAAAGAACCAAGTAAGCTCTGGGCCCTCAGCACCCTATATATGGGCAAAATGCTGTAACTTCCCGTTTAAAGTCTAGAAGAAGTTTCTAACTTCGACAGCAGTATAGCGTTATATACTAATGCAGAACAAGCGCGAGTTAGAATATGGCAAGACAAAGTTCATCTCGAGATTTCAATGTGAAGGTAAAATCAGCGGAAGGTTTCAATGAAAGCTGGCGAATATGGAAAACTATTAATCGGATCCGTGCCCGAACAAAATAACAAAGTGGTCGCTGGCCAGGGACGGACACTACAGACCATGGCACACCTATTCGAATGTGAATTGACTGGTGTTAGATGCACGATGAAGAATGTCATTGACGCGGACGAGGACGCTATAAAGTTGACGGAATACTGGTCCGAGAAAATTAATAGATGTTAAAAAGTAGTTTAAGTTATAATTGGCTCGGACACGAATAATAATAATAATTATGTACGTCATTGTATGCGAATATGATATGTGTACGAATTGTGCAAATTATACACGTTTAAATATAATTAAATACATATGTGTATATTCCAGCGTAAAGTTCAGCAATTATAAATTTTCATTCTAATTATACACCTTTCTCGAACGTATATATATATATGTATGTATAGTATAATATGTGTTTATATATATATGTAAATGTATGTATATATGTGCACCATTACTGTATATGCTTTTGCATTTTAGGGTAATGTTTGAGCATGTACGAGTGAAAGCAATTTTTCTGCGCATACAATTTATTATATCGTATGTGTGATTCGCGCACGTTTGAATGCCGATTAAGAAGTTATCCTTAATTTTGTATATAAAACAGAAGGGATAAACTTTGATTGGAAAACTTTGATTATTATCATAATTCCCAGCAAGTATAATTCTCTCCGGCTACGGGCTGGATGAAACTTACGTGTTTGATAAATTGTACGAGCGAATTTTATACGGTTGTTCAGTTTATCGCGACCGGCATATTTTCGCCGGATGATTTTTGTTTTTTTAATTTTTGGTTCACAATTGTAACGGCATTTTTTTCAAAAGATATTTACAAAATTTTCCATTCGGCGAATCTCGCTTGTATTTCCCCCTCAGTGTTATTTATTTTCTAAAAATAGTAGTCGTGAAATGATCGAACAGAATCGCTTGAAGAGATGAAAACGTAAAGTAATATTTTACGTAATTGAACTCTATATAATATTTTTAAAATTTCAACATTCTATCCTAATCAAATGCTCGTAATTATGAAAATAGAAGTTTATGTACAATTTCGGTAAAGGCTAGTGTATAACCTCGTTTGTCGTCAAAATTGAACTACATGCAGTGTTGCCGGATGCTCCGACGTAAAACACTGTAGTAGTTGTTGACGTTATAATAAAAATCCGGTACAAACCGTAAAGATATTCCTGCAATCGTGTAGCCTAAGTATATATATATCTCGTTTATCTGGTCTAACAACAAATTATCGAATACTTCGTTGTAAACGGTAGGATAAAAAAAAAATACGACGAGCCTCGTGTCGAGCTGATTACAATACCAAAAGTCAGCTCCCGTACAAACAATTTTTTTCATTATTTTTTTTGGGGTGGGGGCGTACAAACTTTGACGCTGATACATCTCTTTCGTTATAAGTCCCCGCTACAATTAACACTTTAACACGTTAGTGATGAAAATAATGGTAAATGCCGATTCAAAAAATAATTTTAAATATTCGAAATCTAGAAAAAAGAACCGTAATTAATAAATTAACTTAAATTTCGGAAAAAGCGGTTTAACGGCATTTTGATTCGGACAATAACGGTGTTGCCGCTAGGAACCTGTCTGAAAATCCGGTAGATCTACCGTAAAAACAGGAGGTCTGGCAACACTGACTAAATGACGAGCAATCTGATTACTTTTTATAATAATTTTTCAATCGAAACTTTATTATACTTCCAAAGCTGCGCTTGGTTATACCGTGATTCCGCGCTACTATCGGAGTATCTTCCCGTTGATACTTCTTCCGTGATCGTAACAAACGAATTGTTTATAGGACGATTTTAATCGTTGTAAAAGAAATTATATCGTTTAAAAAATAGGAAATACCTTTCCTCTTTTTCACATATAGACGTACAAAAAAAAAAAAAATTGCTTCTATTATAAAATGACTGGTAATAGGGAAGATGGATTTTACTGTTATAGGTAGGTTTAAAAAATTGTTCGAATTATCCAAAAAACATATCGAATTGCGACGCGGTTAAGGTTCAATATAAACGATGTTCGAAGTGGAA
Organism: Coronaproctus castanopsis; assembly: GCA_032883995.1. NCBI lineage: Eukaryota > Metazoa > Arthropoda > Insecta > Hemiptera > Monophlebidae > Coronaproctus > Coronaproctus castanopsis. The sequence goes on from CM065052.1 coordinate 213,583,749, forward strand.
CACGTTGTAGTCGAACTTATTACGTGTGTGTATAAGCGTATTATTATACGTCGGACAAGAAGTATTTGCACATTAATTTCTCAAGAGAAATACAAACGATACCTCTTTAGCGGGTAACGGAATGCAGTAGGCAGCGGCAGCTATGGTGGGTTTGCCTTCCCTATATAGCTCGGAACTGCGTTTACATTTCATTGTACGCATATGGAAAAAGTACTCTTGACGGGTAGTTCATTTTCCCTAGGTACTTTCCTTCGTTACGTCGATGCTTTATTTGTGGGTATATACGTGTATATTATTATTATTATATATAGCAAAACTTCACTTACTAGATGAAACGAATACAAGGTGAGTAAAGAGATAGAAGATCCCTGAAAAAAAAAAAGATGGTAGAAAAAAAATATTAACGTCAATAAATCTTTCCAACGTTGATTTTCGGTTAAAACGTGATCCGAATACGAACACTTCTTCCTCACTACCTACTATGCTGGTGCGGTTACCGCAACAACTATTTCATCTATATATATATATATATATATATATATATATATATATATATATATATATATATATCCCTAAAAATCAGTAAGTGCTCGGAGTATCGTGTCTTACCAGTTCGAAAACGGTTTAACGTTTTGTTTAAAATTCACGGGATTGTTTTCCCGTTAAACATTTTAGAAAACCGACTCTTATACTCGGGTAAATGAACCGTAAAGAGGGTATCGAATATTTATTTTAACCATCGGAGGAACTGTTCCTCCGTCTAGTTAAGGAAATTTTGATTATTCGGCGTATAAGTTTAATTGAACACGGTCGATATAGCATCGTACCGTCGAGAAATTTACTCCTTCGTAATGGCCGTGTTAATGTAATGTAAATGAAGATGAAACATTCTCGTACATGTTGAGGAGTCGAAGCGCACGTAATGAAAATATCCCTTTGGGTCTTAAATTATTAAATTTTAACGCCTAGTGCTAAATTTTATACGGGATATTTCTTATCCAGTATTGATTTTTAGATAAAATATTTTTAGAATTCCGACAAATTTCGCACCTACTAGAAAATATAAAATTTTATTAGTATTAAAAATGAATGAAATCGCCTACTATATAAAGTGTACACCTCATCTTATAACGATGATAAACGTTCTAAATAACGTACATGTATAGTTATTTGACAATGGGTAAAAATTACAATATTAATTAAAAAAATCAGAACAAAATATTCTTTCTCGTAAAAAGCTAGAATTTAATTATTTAATTTTCGATCAAATTTCGAACAAAACTGATAAATTTCCTGGCGTCTGATTTAAATCGTCGGGTTTCCGCCTAAAATTTCGGCGAACTCGTCGTTGGTTTAAAAGTATCAGTAAGCTTTAAACTTCAATAAGTTCGTACGATAATGACCTTTGTTCGGACTGTAAGCCTGAAGCGTTTTATTTCACACGACGCTATTCTGCTCGATGGCCATTTGATAATTTTTTAAACTAATTGCAGATATTCTATCGTGAATAACGTCGTTAGGTTACTCATTGCTTCTCCTTGATATGTTTCGAATCATACTTTACATCGTGATCTTCTCATTCCTTATGTTAAAGACGAAGTCAAACACGCGGTTGAGCCGTATAAAAGGCGCTTGGAGTCTCATACAAATACGCTGGCCACCAATTTATTAGATAACAGTCTTCAGATACGCCGATTGAAACGAACCAGGACGTTTGATTTATCCTAATTTCTACTGGAATTCTTTTGGGGAGCACTAATGGGTGTTGACCCCTCTCATACTACTTCGCATTTCATAAAAATTGCTAAATGGCCTCTCGGTCAGTTATAATTATGTTATTTAAAAATAATAATAAAAAAAAGATGTTAAGCCGATAAGAACGCTACACTTTGATCTTGCCCTACAGACTGAAAAGCGATATTAAGCTAAAAAATTAAGTTTAAATTATTTTAAAATTTCTCTAATTAATTATAATAATTTTCAATCTGATTCATATAAAATTTGTTTGCAACTAATTTTAAAACTAAAAAATATTCAAGAATATTAGCGTCAACTTTGTTTATTTTAAACATTAAAATTTGAAACAAGTATAATTTATTAAAAATAAATGTTTTCGTACTTTATGTCCAGTGCTTTTAATAAGTATATTTAGTCATTTTAAATTTAATATCCGATAAATAACGGGTTTTTTGTTTTGAAGTGTCGCTGGTTTTAGTCATTAACTTTTTAATTTTTTTTTTTTTTAATTTCAACTACGGTGAAAATTTTTTCATCACTAGAGTTGTTTTTTTTTGTTATGGCTTAGAGTCGTGGACATTAAACAAAACATGATGTCGAAAACTAATGTACTGCTATAGAGGCGTATGCTCAGGATTTCATGGATGGAACGTCGGACTAATGCAGATATCCTAAAACAACTCGGAATAGAGTAAAAAGATAGATTGCTTCCAGCATTTAAATTAAAGATGTCTTAATTTCTTTGGTCATGTTGTACGGCACGATGGATTGGAAAAGATAATAATACAAGAAGTAATAGCGAGAAAAAGAAACATCCAAGGCATGGCGTGACTGTCAATGCGCCAAGCTAATGGAAACCGCACAGCATAGAAATAAATTGCGGAATTTAATTAGAAAAATTACATGATCGGTCAGAAGAGTAGTTCTTATGCGTTTAGGGGAAAAATTAAGTTTATATAACAAATCACATTTGCATAAAAACGACTAGTGATGAAAAAATTTTTCACCGGAATTGGATGTTAAGTTAATGGCTAAAATATATCAATTGAGTTGCTTATTGTAAAAAAACACCAGCTCTAAATAATGTTTTAACCGTTCGTTGAAATCGGACGAAGGTAGAAATTAAAAATGATAGTTTTCTAAATTCGTGAATGGCTCTATCGCGTGAACGATTAGTCGGACAATTTTTTGATAAGGAATTTTGCTCCTGCTGCGTGTAACTTACCGGTAGGCGTGACAGAATATGAAAAATAAATAAAACTTCTTAAATCTTAAACCCATAAATTATTATTGGGAGATATAATCTAAAAAGTAATTACTACGGTTGGGGCTGAATCGGAAGTTATTTCCAAAAGGCAATACGACGAAATGTCAGTCCTCTTCAATGTGAAACTACCTGCGCATATAAATCAACAGCTTCATATCTAAACACGCATTTGCTGCGTTGCTTTTGAAACTGTTTTACACTAAGTCGGTCTGTTATTAGCCTATTAAATTAACTACATCGCTTGTAACAAGTTGAACATTTTGAAAACGAAGGTGTTTCAATGAAACATTGAAACTAATTAATAAACAATATTATAGAAGTAGTTGAAAAATCACTAAATTTTCGTATTGAAAGATAAAAAAAAGCTTTTCAGCTATTAGACTATTTTCAATAAAAACAAATTAAAGAAATTATAATAATAATAAAACAAAATGCGTGAAAACACTAAAAATAATACGCAATAAATGATTTTGATACTATACATAATAGTCAATGCATAACCGCATACAATAACGAGCCGGAAAAATCAAAACTCTATGTCTAATATAAAAAAAAATAATTAAATTTATAAGATACTTTTTTAAAATTCTACATCAAAATTTCTTACCAAATTTAATAAGTTACAATTCTGCCGAAGATTTTAAGAAGTATTACTCATTTTTTAATTTTTATTTATTTTTTTTGTAGATTTTATATTAGATACAGATTTTTAATTTTTCCGGTTAGTTAGATGTGGTTATGCATTGTTATGTATGTTGCCGATTGGTTGATTGTGTTGTTATTCACAATCAAGTTTATAATCAAAATTCGTTATTTCACGTTACTTTTTTTTTATATTTATTTATTTAGTACTTATTGGCTTTCGGCTATGACCACTTAATTTACATTAACTAAATACAACGCATTAAATTTGTACAAATAAGATACGCGTACCTATTGTAGGTATATCGTCCCGGAGAACATCATAGAGCTTGTGCCTGAGGGGTCCGTTAATGCTAGATTAGGATGATTTATCTTCGTCAGCGCGGTTGCTCCATAGTTTATAGTAAGTTCTTCGAATTTGTAGAGGCGGTTCTTATTCTGGATGATACTCTAGTAGGATACGCACCAAACGTCCTTCGCACTGCAGTATGGTGTATTGTATCAAATTTTTGAAGTAGTGATTTCGACGCCGCACGATACAGTATACATCCATAGTCCAGTTTTGACCGGATACCCACGCGATAGATCATCAAAAGCATGTTCGTGTGCGGTTTGCACTTTTTCCCATTTAAAATCTTTAGTATTTTTAAGGAATTCGCACATCTTCTGTGCAGCTCCATAATATGGTCTCCACCCAGTGCAACCCGGAGTCAAAAAAGACACCAAGAAAGGTTCCATAATATGGTCTCCACTCAGCGCAACCTGGAGTCAAAAATCACACCAAGAAAGGTTACGCGAAGCTGAAAAGGTAAGTGTGTACTTTTGCCTGGCTTTAGTATTGGAAGGTAGTATTTTAGGTCCGTTTTTATTCACATTGTTTCTCTATGATTTCCTAAAATTGACAAATATGCAAGTTGCTTTATACGCTGATGATACAGCAATATTTTGCAGCTCTTACAAACCAACTGCTATTAAAAATCAATTAGAAAACAGTGTACGTCGCGTTTTAAAGTATTATCGCAAATGGCAAATCGAAATAAACGCATTAAAAACTGAGGCCATCTTTTTCACTCGTCGTCGACCAATTTTGCCATCTGAACTTCTAGTAGATGATAAAGTTATACATTGGTCGGATAGTATACGTTATTTGGGAGTTTTATTAGATAAACGATTAACCTTCTCGGCGCATGTAAATTACGCAGCTCTAAAAACAAATAAAGCAGTAAGTACAGTGTATGCGTTATTTAATCGTAAATCGTACCTTAACGTTAATAATAAGCTCATCATTTATAAAGCACTTATTCGTCCTGTGATGGCTTATGCTTGTCCCGCCTGGTCTTCTATCACGAAGGCGAGCTTTAATAAATTGCAATTAGTACAAAATAGGTGTTTAAGATGCATATTAAGTGCCCCAAGATATGCCAGAATAGTGGACATGCATGAGATATTAAATATACCCTTTATTCGGGATTATATTCTTACTATTAAGTTCTGCGATAATTGTGTATTGCATGAAAATCAGTACATCTCAATGATCGGAAATTACGATTCCAGGCAGCTACAGTTTATGTACACAAAGTATAAGCATAGACGCCTTAAACATAATTTACTGTAAATGATTAATATTTAATGTATCTGTGTATAGATGTATATACATGTGTGTGTATGTATGTATGTATATATATATATATAGGTAAGTATATGTGTATTATATTATATATCTTTATAATTGTTATTATATCGAATAATATTCCTTTTTGTATGCTTAATGTGATACAAAGCGTTTTATGGAGTGGGTTTTTTTTTCAATTTTTTTCCCGCGTTTTATATATTTATATCTGTAATCTAGTAAATATACCATAAGATTTATTACATAAAGAATTTTGTTTATTAGCGGTAAGGATATTATAATTCCGGTACGCGTAATTCTTATTATTTTGTACTTTTGTACTTTTAATGAATTTATGTCAATAAATAAATTTCTTCTTCTCGATGATTGATGTCTACCAGACATCTGGGAAGATTCGATCCATCCAGACTTTATTGTATAGTAACACATTTATTACAGTTTATGATGCTTTACAAAGATAGCCGGTATATTATCCGGACCATGGGATGAATTCTTCTTGAAGTGTTGCAAACTTTCTTGCAGTTCCATTAAGGTAAAGGTATCATTATATGACTCCGAACTTCCAGCATTTAAATTTATATTATATCGTTCTTGTTCCATCTTGAACTCATGCGACGCCGCTGGATAGTTAGCATTAGACGATTTGTCCGCAAAGGTATAGAAGCCAGATCATTTGCAATCTCTTCGGAGGATGTTATTGTGGTGTCGCTAACCGTTATTCATGGAATCAAGAAGCATGTTTTGCATCGATTTACCGCTTTTATCTTCGTCCACATGCATTGATTGGAAGTCTGCGGAACGATAGATTCTATAAATCTGTGCCAACTTTTCTGTTTTTCGGTCCGTATGAGGTGTCCTTTTTGCGCACGTATTTTTCTGAAGTTTTGTAGATCCTCTATTAGTCTTGCGGTTCGGAATTTAGCGAGCGCTTTTTTCCTATTCTTTACTGCTTGCTGAACAGTAAGATTCCACCAGGGTACCTTCTTTCGATTAACTATTGCTTTCGAACGCGGAATTGTTCTTCGGGCTGCTTATAGTGATGTTGAAGTTGTTTAGCATCAAGTTCTTACTTGTATATTTGCGCACATTTCCGTAAACAGGTTCTAATCTGCCAGTTTTGACGTCCGTCTAGATGGATTTTGATTTCGATCTTGGTTAATGCGCACTGCTCGGTGGTAATTATAAGGAAATGGTCGCTCGAATACAGATCACTGTGTACGGACCACTCTAAGAATGAAGTTAACGTAACCGAAACCAGCGTAAGGTCGATAGCTAAAAAAGAACCGTTAGAGGAGTTAAAACGAGTTGGTGCTCCATTATTTAACAAAACTATATCTTCATCCTCTCTGAGATATTTTTCAAAGATCTTTCCTTTATTGTTGGACGTCTGCGATCCCCACGTGGGGCTACGAGCATTAACATCGCCGGAAATTATCCGCGGAGGACCTCGTATTTGTGTGATTACCGAATGTAAATCGTTAATTGTGATCTCATGATTTGGAGGGATGTAAATATTAGCTATAGTAAAGTGCTCGAGATATATTGAATTTGGAACGCTAATCTGTAGTATGATGTTTTGTATGCCTACTGCTAACGACTGTTGTGATGTAAGCGCTGCCGAATCATGCACTAGAGTATAGCCACTCCACCAGACGCTATGTTACCACTCTGGAAGTCTGCTCTATAAATATTACAATTTTTTATGTAAAAAGGCTGGCCGTGTTTTAATGTAATTTTATTCTAGTAATATTGTATAGTTTAAAATTTGTGCATTTTATTTTTTATTATTTTTTTAAATCTATTTTTAATTATGTACGCTTGAAAATGGCTTAATAGCCGAAAAGCTTTCTGTCTTTTAATATAAATTTAGCGATATTAACTACTTTTTTTTTATCGTTTATTTTTTTAAAATCACTACGTTCCGCGTCACTTCAAAAAACTAATTAATATTTGCGTTTTCTCTAAAGTTTGACATTTACCAAATCGAGATTCATCTACCCCCCCCTCCTAGTAAAAAAATCGACTATCGATTTATTTAGTTGTTCCTCGGTGACTTTTGAAATTATTATTATCCGAGTGCGTTCAGGTTTTATTTCATCTTCTAATTAATAAATAATAATCGGTTCGTTAATAAAATTTCGAACGAATAACTTACAATAACAGTTTCAAATAACGACATTGAACAGACTCCTTTCTGTTTCGAAATTAATTTTGTAATCGAATTATTATTATTATTATTTAACCAATCATCCGTATCAAAAAAAAATTAAATTAAAAAAAAAAACGAAGAAATATTTGTTCTGCTTTAATATACAAAAAGTAAACAATGTCAATGTTCAAAATTTCTTCCCTTAAATTTATCATCCTCATTATTACCGTAATATCATCATTATTAGTGTTATCCTATTACGTTTGTAGTTTTGTTACTCAAGTTAGTGTATCATTATTATTATAATCATTGTCATTCGTTATTATTATTACGAACCCGTCGAGGTTGATCTTGAAAATCTACATTTTTTCCGAGGGCACAAAATTATTTTTCTTCCCAATATCATTTATCCAATAAGTGCGCAAAAAAATGTTCGTCTAGTGGGCTAGAAAAATTTAATCGTAATTCAATTATGTTTATCGTGTACCATGGTTTTAAGGCACCGTTAAAAGGTTGTTATCTAGTCGTATTCATTTATGATTATTATTGTTATTATTATTATTATTATTTAATATTTCAAAACAAGTTATTATAACAATGGCCATGTAGATCAGTGCTTTGCGGGGGTGGACATGACATAGATTGCAGGATAATATAAAAATGTCTAGACTGATGACACCTTTTTAATGGTATCACATCGTCTTATAGAATAGTTACCATAAGCATCAGATTATCAAAAACAATAGATAAAATACCCAAATTTTTCTGTAAGCGGACAATCAAAGTTAACGATGAGAAAACTGAGTCGATAATTTTTACCACGCGTACAACTTTATTAAAATATTTCATTAAAATTAAATCGTTCATCTCGACTAAAGAGAACATGTGTCATTGCGCATACTTACGTTTACGGAAAACATGTTAATGATTTTGTAAATAGAACAATACGTAAAAATGGTTTATATCCTATATTTAACAAAAAGCCTATTACAGATTTTAGTGTACAAAAAATTAATTTTGTCGAAATTATTTTATGCCTGCCCAGTCTGGTACTAGCGGAAGTAATATAAACCAGTTGCAAAGATTGCAAAACCATTGCCTTCTAATAATATTGAATAATCTTCTATTTACTTCGATCAAATATTTACGCGATATGTTAAAATTCTCTAATGTACAGAAAATGTTTAAAGATATAACCGAAAATTTTTTGACGTTTATAGATTTTCGGACATTCCAATAGCAAATTCTATAGGCGATTACGATTACCAATCTCCACGACACATAAGCATATCCATATAAAACATGTTGTTCCTAGTTCTAATGTCAACAAATAAACTAAAATATTTGTAAGTACATTTTGATAAGAACAGTGGGCATACACTTTATTTTTAAAAGAGTAGTTTGTTTTTGTATTTTAAATTTCTTCAGCAATTAACATATAAATTTTCTTTCATTGTAAATATTATTAACTTTGATGATATTTTAACCAAAGTGTTTTTTGGAAAGAATGGTTATGACATTTGGTACTGAAATATTCTTTTTTTGTATTTTCGTATAACATGTTGTGTGTGTGAACAAAGATAAATATACAAAATGAATATGTTACTAATGATCATTTATTTTTCTCTGTCCAGATAACTTAACAATTTCAAAAACGATGAGCAGGGTAACTGTGGTTGATCTATTTTATGATTATCTATACATTTATCTGTTCATATATATATATATATATATATATATATATATATATATATATATATATATATATATGTGCATACGAATTATATATATACATGCATACATTTACATTTATATACATAAATTATTATATATACATTTCACAAAGCATATTATATATATATATATCTTCGAGATAGTCTAGTGGCTAGGTCACTGATTTCTATACTGAAGGTTCCGAGTTCGAATACGATCGGCCACGAAAAAATTATTATAAAAAAATAAAAATATGAATGATTTTTAATATTGTAATCGCGTGGAAGGCAATGGCAAGCCATCATGCACAGCACCGTATGCGCGCTAATAATAATAACATAGTACAATACAAAAACACGCGGGGCTGCATTGTGTCGTGATAACAAAGCGATTACAATCAGTTCTCCAGGGTGGGTATGTGTCTATCTACGTTGACGTCATATTATGATTGCTAAAATATGTATAGGTAACTAGTCGCCTACCTCCGGTACGGAGACGGCATTTAATGATAATATATGTATATCTGAGTTTAACCAAGTTATGTATATGTATTATATTATATTACATTATATATACATGGGTATGTATGTTTTGTGTATATACAAAAGATTCCGTACAAAATTAAATTTCAACGTGATCGTTGCCTATATGTGGAAGTTATATCACCTTCATAGTCGTCGAGCGATTATTTCCGGGAGTTGGGTAATTGAAGTTAACTTTACCTCATGGGGAGCATATATACAAATATGTATTATATACATACATGTAAATGCATCTGCACACAAATACATGCAACACATGATTATATATATTTATATATAAATATATATATAAATATATATATATATATATTTTGCAATGAAAATTCTATTTATACGTGTTCTTTAGCTTTTAACGGAATTACTTATAAAATATCCTCTAGCTTTGGAGGATTGGATTACCGAGAAGTAACGTTATTAAGAATTTTCTTTCGCCGTTTTCATCGGCGCGGAGGGGTTCCGTCGTATACGACTTGGAGTTAGAGGCGTGTTTTTTGCCGAGTTTTTAATTAGAAATTTCTCGTTCTAGAATTGCGCCGGTTGAATTTCCAATTAGCCGCCTTCCTAGCGATAGAGTGTGTGTCAGTCGTCTTATCATTAGAATTTATGTTAGGCGATGTAACTAATTAAAATGACTAGAACGAGGGGATCCACGGTTTCGGATACTTGCTAAGATGAAACGAATTATTTACTTATATATCTATGCATCTGGTTATTTTTTGTTTTATTCTACTTTTTCGTATTTCTGAATTTTACAATTATCAGCCTAAAAAATCTCGTCACGTCCTTCTAGGTTTTTTTTTTGCTTTTTTTATTTTGTCCGAAATTTTAGAAATTTCTATTTATTTACGGCTTATCCGTAATTTCTTATTCCGCCAGCTATGTGAGAAAATTAATTATTGAATTTTCTCTTAAATTTACCGAATGAAAAACGGGATTAATTCTATTTCCGGAATATTATTGCGTTTATTTATTTTGTTTTTAATTAATTTTTTCGACTTCAATCGTATTTTTCCGATTCAGAAAAGACGGCGTAAATAGAACTTTTTCGGCGATCTATTAATTAGATATTTTCTTTCACGTTTATCGTAATTACCGACGGTTAAAAATCTATTTAGTTTTTGATTTAATACGTAGGTCAAACTTAAGGTCGACCACCGTTGGCGACGATCTTTCGTATAGTAGCATTTAGGTTAAGAGCAAAAACAGTGCGTTGTAAATTGGGGGTATCAATTAGTGAACTGAATGGTTGTTTACAATAATGACAGGTTAATCTCGTACAAATTCTTATTCTAATCGGATTTCTTTTTGCACGACCAAACGGCCAACGTTGTAGCAAACGTGAGAATATTTCGATAACAGCGTGTAAGGTAAAACGATTTTCGATAATAATAGATATGGATGATGTTAGCGAATGGTTTCGAATAAATAGTATTTAACGATGTTGTAGACGAATATCAACTTGGGCTAACTAACGTTTTCAGGGAGCCTAACATGCACATATATAAATATATATTTAAATTTTATATATATATGTATTTGTTTAAATTTTATATATATATTTATATATATATATATATATATTTAAATTAAAAAAGGGACATATTCGTTTCACTAGATGTTCCCACGGTTATCCAAAGGAATAGACGTGTTATAATGATTTTTACAAATGTACATTTTGAGAAGCTGGTGGTTATAACGATATATAGTTACTGAGTAGATTACGGATTCTAAATTTGTTAGATTACATATTAAACCGATAAAAATGACCCTTTTTACGTTCATCGTTTATAGTAAAAATAAGAGACCTAGTAGGTCGAGAAAGGTTAATTGTGTTAGACCGATTGAAAAGATTATTGTAACCACTGTTTTTATTTTGTTTTCGTTTTTTTTTAAATCTTCCGTGCCATGTACTGCTAAGCACGGAGTCTATCATCCCCTGTTATTACAGGTGCGAAGATAATTTAGTTCGAACGAGAAAAGTTATAACAGTATTTTCATTTTTAGATATAAAAGTATTTCATTAAGTGTGTTAAGAAACTGAAATGAAGATCGAATAGAGTTATACAGAGAACAGTAAAGTAAGATATTATACTGCTTTGAACATTACAGGGTGAACGAGTAGGAGGATCGGTTTTTGGATAGGATATGAGTCAAACGAGTATTGTGCGGACACGGAACAGAATTACTTCATACTGTCTTGTGCGATGAACACGTTGAATAGGCCTGGTGCCACTATGACACGAGATAAACAGGAAAATCTGACTGTTGCTTGTTTCTTAAATTTATGCAACATGCAGCGACGCATATCGGAACATGTTGCTGAAAGTAATTCTGCGGCAGACATGAAGGCGGCTTCTTTCGCAGCTCGATCTGCTTCTTCATTCCTTTCATATCCTCTATGTCCAGGAATCCATAGTAGATGGATCTGCAGACTTTGTTTGCTGATTGTAGAATTAATTTTCACAACCAACGGATGCATGCATCTGGAGGTTGATGTAATGTCAAAAGGAATGCGTGGTCGTGTTAGTGGTCGATTAATATAGGTTGCATTTTGTCTCTACAGAAGATATCTTGAAAAAGGTCAAAACACCAATATGCGACGGAATCGCTAGCGAAATAGTAATGCAAACGGAAAATGTCTTTATTTTAAATATAGTATCGCAAGAAGAAGAAATACTAAGTCAAACAGAAAAGGTAAACAAGAAAAAAACGTAAGATATTATAAATCGATAATTCTTTTTCGTACGTTGTATAAGGTATTTAGAAACATAATAATATCTTCCCATACATCATTTTTAGATACGTAAAATATATATATTAATTTATCTTTAATTTCTATATTTCGTAATAGATGCAAGGTATGTTTTACACTATTTTCTTTATCAATTATCATTGAACATTTCCACCAGCTTCATTGTTCACTGCATATATTCTTGCTACTAGTTCAAGTGTATCTTGATCTTTACTAGCGAGTAATATCGTATCACCTGCAAATCTGATATTAGTAATTTTCCTTCCTATAATACATACTCCTCCTATATATATATATATATATATATATATATATATATATATATATATATATATATATATATATATATATATGTCTACGCGCGTGTGTATAAAATATCGCGAACGAAAACGGAAGTGTCAGTGATATTCGTACAGATTTGATACCTGCGTTAAATAATATCACCGGCGACCGTTTAAGTATTCGTAAAATTTTATTTCGCGTTTTCGTTAATCGAAAACATTTTTCGTAATCGGTGGTGATGGATGGTGGTAGTGGTGGGGAGATTAACGTATTGCATTTACTCGATTGGAAGTGTTAATCAGTAAGAGCCGGATGGTCTGAAATGTTTGCTTAGTTTTATGTCGGACTTTATACTAAGCTGCATCAGTACGTGCTGGGTGCGAATTGTTTGTAGCGTTTTCGTGCCGGAGTTTATTAGCGTCGATTAAGCGTCCCTTCGTTGGAAATTTGCCAAGCGACTTTTGTAGCCTCTTTTAACGTTAATAATAAGAAACATGTCGAAGAATTTGGCTCGAAATTTGTTACGCATCGTCCTCGTTACAACGTCCAGATTATTTCGATATATATATATATATGTATATATTGTATTTCTAAACGATATTTGTTCGACACTGGTGATTATGTTCGATAACAGCAGTGCTGACGCTGTTGAAATAATTTTATAGCTCTGTTAAAACAGATCGTATTATATTTATTTTAAGAGACTTCGGCCGAATAAAAGCCTGCGTTGTTCCCTTACGAGGGAGTCGGGGATATATTCTTCTATCGCTGGCTACTGATTTCGAAAAGATAGTTTCATTCTTAGTTTTTCGGAAAATTTACTATTATTATTATTATTATTATTATTACTGTTATTATTATTAGCGTCGTTACGTTGTTGTGTGCATTCTTATCGAGAAAATCTTGCAGGCATTTTTCCGGAAGAAAAGCATTCAAAGAATCCGGATGACTTTGAGTTTTTCCTACGAAATTGTGTTGTTATACGGTGGAAAGTTTTACATTCCTAAATCACCTTCTTAATCGCCTAATCGTTTCAACATTGAGAAGGAAAATGAACATTACGAAATAGAAGACAAAATTGATGTTGTTAACTCGAAAGACGATACTTAAAAATGAAAATGTTTCAATTATCAATACGTTTTCGAAGTACAATTAATCACTTTGGGGGAATATTTATAAATAAACGATTTATATAAAAATAATTGGTAAATATTAAATAAAAAATATCTAAAGAATAAGACTAAAAACGATTTTCTTTTTTCTTTTTATAAAACATACACACAAGAAACGCCCGTTCGCACGAATATGTTCCGAGTACATTTGGAAATTGATCGATTTATCAGAACAATCGAAAATACACGATAAATAATATTAAATGGAAAATAAATCTTTACGAATTAAATAAAAAATATCCACGTATATAAATAACAAAGATAAAAACAAGAGTAAACTTTAATTTTTTTTTTTTTATATAAAATACTTTTTTCATTTTCATTTAGTGGAGTTCATGCCACCGCCACTAAATTTCTAATATATTAAATTCCCGTTCAGTCTTTTTATCCATCCGATTGTGGCCGCTTTTCCTCACAATTCGGAATTGTAGTATGCTTTGTAAAATGCCCTATTTTTCACTACAAATTACGTGTTCGAAATACGCGATTTTCCTTTTACTCTACATAGTTCTCTATTAATTACTGCTCTTCTTAAAATTACTATATTTATAATTATTTACATTACCTTCAGCAGGTGTCTCAAGAACCACTTCCATTGTCATTATCCGCATTGAACATGTGTTCTTTATCAACCACGCCTCTGCACTTAAATAGTATCGGCCGTTTAAAACAAACGACATTTAATGTTAAAGTGAACGGCCGTAATTTATTACTAACCTCGCGCGAATAGATCTTTTTCCACCATCTGTTTCTGATTTCTTGTATCACAATCGAATCGACATTTGGTTACTGTGTCGAGATTTTCTCCCCCTTTTAAACCATTTTTCCATTTATAAAATAATATGTTACCGGTACTCTAAATTCATCTTTGGCCATTCCATCAAATTTTTTGTTAACCTTTTCAACTATTTTTCCATTACTTAACGACGAACTATAATAAATGTCGTTTAAGGTACACTTTAACTCCGAATTCTCACCCTAGCACTAGGTCTTTCAGATTTTAAGTCGAAATGTTCGAATCATTTGCATATGTAATATTCGAAATTATTTCTAACAGCAAACAAGCCCTCGAGGTACATCTGGATACAAATACTGTACAACGACTCAGATCGAGGAAACCTGCGTACAAAAGTTCGGTTCAACTAATCGCTGATAATTTCGACGATACTCAAGCTTGAAGGCATAAATGGTCGGTTGAAAATCCGGATAAACACGAACTCATACAATATCCTTGTGTTGAACTGCCAGGTTTTAATCTTTCGAGGAAACTGTGGACGAGACATGCGGAAAAATGTTGAATACTTGGGGGATCAGAGACAATGCAGCGTGTGATTGCGGAGAAAAGGAACAAACAATCACATCTTACAAAATTGTCCAACGCGTGCATTAATCGGTGGCTGGAAGGAGATCGTAAAGCTAACAGAATCAGCAAAAGAATGGATTAAAAATTTAGACGTTAATTTATAAAATATTATAATCTAATCTCGATTTTTTAGCGTGTATGCCCCGTCCTGCAGAGTGTCGTACAAATAAAGACACGGAAGGGCACCGAGACAATCATTACTGCAGAACAATATTCATTGCCTGATGAATTCTCCCGAGTGTGTACAGTACTTATATTCCGATCTTAAGACGCCACGATTATTCTGATATAAATACGGAGGAAATTTTCCGTTACTTTCCGCTAGATTTTCTGTGACGGTTTACTCACTTAGTGGAAAGTTTGATAACATCGGGTTATACTTGTTTAGTCGACTTCATCAATCCGACTGGGCACATGTCTGTTACTAACGGCTTCTTCATGGCCCGCTCTTTTCGTATCTTCTTTCGTTTTCCTATCGGCAGTTTTTCTAATTAGCGCTTAGTCCACTGAAAATGGGTATTAGCACTCTTCATTACGTGTACCGAACTCGTGTAGCTGTTGTTTTGCTTCTTCATTATAATGGGACCAGCACTATATGACGATTTAGTGGCTATTTACTAGAGAAGGTAACTAAAAATCTATCTTAACATAAACAAAAGCACCCGCTTGTACGAATATGTTCAAAGTATACTTCGAAATTGATCGATTTAATAATTAAATATGATAAAAAAAAAAAAAAATCTTTATTATAAATATTAAAAAATATTCGAGAACAAAAAGCAAATATAAATAAATCAATAAAATCTTTTCATAAACGTCTATCACGAACATCGTGATATGAAAAATAAAACTAAAAAAAAAAATGGGTTATTAATAAAAAAAAAATAGTTTCTAAAAAAAAAATGGGTCTTGAAAAATATCGAAACAGGCATAATATATTAAATGATTTTTCTTGATGTACGAACATTTTCGCGAAAACAGCCGCTTATCGCAATCACTTTACTGAAAAATGGGTAACAACTTTACAGCGTTGATAGATCTTAATTAGCGAGAAAATTTTTATTAAATGCAATACTATATTTTTAACTCTAAGGCGTATAATGTGTTGCTAATAAATTCTAAGGCATGTTATAGATGCTTTATGCAAAGTTTATGCATTACAGCAGTTTTTACGAGAAAATTTTTATTAAATTAACTGTAGTCCGCAGGGAAGTATAGTCGGACCTCTATTCTATTTACTATATACGGTAGACATTCCAGTACTAACTATCTCTGTGTTGGCTAACTACGTTGATGACATCTGCATCCTCACACGATGATTCTTCACGCGCATCTGCGGAACATGCAAATAAAATATCCGTATGGGCTACACAGTGGGGAATTAAAATCAACATGAAAAAGAGCCAACAAGTAGCGTTTTGAACAAGAAGCCTAGTCCACCGGTTAAAATCGATAACATTCCTTTCCCTCATTGTGACACCATAAGATATTTAGGCCTGTTTTAACCGCCGTCTTACATGAAGTACTCATATTCAGTACGCGTGTCAAAAAAAAAAGATGTTCCTGATTGAAATTATTGCCCAACATAATTGGTAGAAAGTCCTCTATAAGTTATCCTGCAATTAGTGTATTTGACAGTAGTAGTTCCAATATAGAGATACTGCATTGAAATGTACCATGCATCTGCGGGAAGTAATATAAATTACATTCAGCATCAGCAGTCTAAGATTCTTCACCAGATGGTCGACGCTCCGTTCTTTTTATTCGTACCATTCACGACGATATCCACGTTGAATACGTATAGGATTACCACGTCAGACGTTATAATAAATTTTTTAACGAGCTGCGGACCAGCTCCAACCGCAATATTTCGAGTACGCAGCAGCCATCGTTGGTAATCCTATAAGAAGGCTTAAAACGGTTTGGACCAGAGACTTTCTTAGGATTGGATAAACTTACACTATAACTGCAGTTCCAGCAATTCGTAGAAATAATTATTATATTAGTTCTCTGCTTTTCTTTATAACTATCTCATATATTTTCCTTTTTCTTTCTTTTTCTTTCTCTCTCTGTGGTTTATTCTCGTGTTTATCTGTCCTGCTCACTCTATTGAGAGTGATCGATACTTTATGCCATATCTTAGGAATAAGTTAATTTGTTACGTCAATAGTGGTCAGTTTATACTGACTGGAGTGGTGTTAAAAAAAAAAAGATTTAAATGCAATCCTATGTTATTAATTATGGATATGCAATCCTACTTTCTTAATTATAGGGGGTTTTCATCATTTTATGCGCAGGAAAAATCACAACTTGTTTTTATACTTTATGCCATATCTTAGTAATAAATTAATTTGTTACGCCAATAGTGGTCAGTTTATATTGACTGGAGTGTGTTAAAAATAAAAAGATTTAAATGCAATCCGACGGTCTTAATTATGGGTTTAAGTGAAATCCTGTTTTCTTAATTATAGGGTTCTCATCATTTTAAGCGCAGGAAAAATCACAACTTTTTTTTAACGCTTATATTGATGCGTAATGTTGCATAAAATAATATAGAGTTTTTGAGGCTTCCCGAATGTTAGACTGGATATATGATTGCACAATTTTAGATATTTACTTGAAATATTTTCCAAAAAATAAATAATTCATGCAATATTAATAACAATAATAATAATAATATTAATAAAATCACAACGTGAACGCTGTGAAAGAAACGATAAATACAACTAAGAAAATGGGAAAAAAATTGAACAATAATAAGAATAAACAAAATACATAAAGGATAACATATTAAATAAATTTTATATATAAACACACACACACACACGTTTTCGCGAAAACACCGGCTTGTCACAATCACTTTACGCGAACAAACCGTGACGTTGAACGATAAATGAAACTAAGAAAATGTACCTTTAAAAAAAATTGAAGTGTAAATAAGAAAGGGTGATATATTAAACGGTTTCGATGTTTGTATACACATTCAACACCGGCTAATCATCTAGGCGTAGATTTAGTAAAAAGTTCCATCAACTCGAAACTAGATAGTGGAGTCATCTGTCGATCTTCATTGTCCCTAACGATTGACAGAAGATCGTAGTTATATCGCGCTAAGTCTCGAATGACCTGGTATAGGTAAAAATATAAATCTGCATATTACGAGTTGCGAGTAAGGAAGACATACATATATACGATAAAAAGGAACGGGATAAGGAATAGAGCTGATTGTATGACGTGTTACGAGAAGAGAGATAGCGTAACGTTCAAAGAATATACGCACGGTTGTAGACCGCACATCGAGTATCTGTCGGGTGTGAGACTTTGAGAAGGGGTTTATCTGGGAAACGAGTAGAAACGTAAAACTGACGTTGATAAATAGCCACGAAACTCGTAAATTGCTAATTTCGTTACGTTCGGAAAAGTGTACGCGTCAATGTCCAGGTTTTCCCGGATTTTTCTAGGCCGGAGCGGATTTTTCTGTTTTCCGCGGGAATTGATTACTTTTCCAACTTGTATATCGCGACGGACATTCCGCGGTTCAAATTAATTGACGGATGAAACCGGCCGTGCGTGAAAAATAACGCGTTTTATTTGGCGGAATTGGAATACACAACGCTAAACTAAAACGATTGAAAGCGCATTATTGAAGGTGCGTCCATACATGACACGCGTGCAATCATTTATTTATTATACTCGGCACCCGTTAAAATTTAAATGAATATTTACGAAAGAAATGTAACGCCAGTTAAAATTTACTACAGAAAGACGTACGGTTTATGAGATAATTCGTATGCAAAAAAAAATTATAATTCATACATATATATATATATATATATATATATATATATATATATATATATATATATATATATATGTATATATAAATTGAAAAATATGAATATTGATTTTTATAATATATAGGTGCTCTCTGTTTCAAGCTTATCGGTGTCCCTGACTGTTTACTATGTGCGTTAAACGTAATTTATGATATAAAACATGTTCCGTTTGAATATGCTGTCTTCTCTGATATTCGTGAAGTTCCCAAGTTGTTCATAGTGTCCGTGGGAAGTACGTTTAAAAATCTAAACTTGGAATCAAACGTTATTAATATAAATAGGAAACTGCCGATGGTATTGTGCTGATCAGTAATAGCGCATATGATTTACAGGATATGGTAAACGACTTATATAGTTGTTCCAAAACAGTAGGACTGGAAATAAATATAGATAAAACGAAGATCTTGACCCGCGCTCGCAACTAGAAATAAAAGTGAATGGACAAAAACTGAAGCCTGTTAATGAATACGTGTACACGGGGTAATTAATCACAGTACGCAGAGAAGCAATGTATAAAGAAATTAATGATTCATCTTTTATGGATAGGAAAATTGAATAATGTGTTAAAAAACAGACATACCGAATTGTTTAAAAAAGAAAGTATCCGAACAGTGCATCATCCCAGCGGTCGTATACGGAGCGAAAACCGGGTGCCTTACAAAATACGTTGTTAGAAAATTGAACGCAGAGAAACCATGAGAGAGCAATGCTGCGTATCAAAAGGCTGGATGGAAAACGTAATACGTGGATAAGATAGCAAACCAAACTAGTAAATGTAATACAACAAAAATGTAACTGGGCTGATTGTGTCGCTACAAGGACAGACGAGAAGTCGAACAAAAGAATAGTACAGTGGAGACTGAGAGAAGGACATAGAATTCGCACACACGATGGTAAGGCGACATCTAAAAGTCAGTCGGAGTGAAATGGGTGAACGATGCTTGAGACCGAGTATAATGAGAATGGAACGGCAGCCCTTACATACGGCAATGCATAGTAATTAGCGAATCGTGATATATATAAGTGTATATTTATGTACATATTAAATTGAAATAATTTTGAAAAAATATATATAAGAGAAAAAGTGGACAGTTCAATTTTAGAATTCATGAAATTTTAAATTCGTACAAAAATAATAAAAAAATAAAAATAGTTTGATAAACGCGTTATTAACGTTTAATCGATGAATTGGTATTAAAGGTCGAACACATTTAGTCTGTAGTATTCATAGAGTAAAGTTGCGGATTACTTTAGTCAAGTATTTTAATTTTGGAACTGGAATATGAAAGTACATTACATTTCTTTAGAAATAATTGTGTATACAAGTACTGGTACATGTAAAAACAATTAGATGACGGTCGTCGAATCGATATATCGACTACATCCGTCACACAGCGAAATTACCAATAGAACGACTAATGTGATACAGATTCGAAAGAAACAGAGCAACATAATCAAAATCAGCAATGCCTGAACATAGACGACGACTAAGTAGAAGAAGAAGATAAAGAAGATTTTTTTATTTGAATTATAACCGAAGCATTAACATAAATTTAAAAGAATATGTGTGAGATATAAATGAAATAAAACACAAAAAAAAATTTATCTCGCAACAACCATACACAGACACACTGACAGTTCGAAACATGACTGGTTTAAAGATAGTAACAAAATTCAATTATCAGCTAACACGATGTTACCACCAAAAAAAACTAAAATGTCATCGAGCATTGATTCAGAAATCTATTAGGCAATAGGATCGATGTGAAAAGGATAAGAACTAAGTGAACCACCAACAATTACGGAAAAGTTGTTAGATGTCTGAAAATTAATAAATTTCCTGGTATTGTGAATGTTGTCGGATATATGCATATATATATATATATATATATATATATATATATATATATATATATATAAAGCAGAAGTATAGAATTTTTATTAAAATATTAGCATAACCTATTTTTAAAAATATGGGAAAAAGAGAACCAACCAATTTACGCTTAGACAGTTGTGGCTTTTATAAAGCTTTATAAGATCTTCTTTATTTCTCATCACAATTGACCAACTTTAGAGATCATTTAATGATTGACTTAATGAGATGAGTGATGTTTTGTGGAGGACAGTACTCAGCAGTAATCCCTCTAAACTTATACTGGTTGGACAAAGTAGCAAGCGGATCTTGTGAACGCTAATTTGTGCGACATGTTTGTTTGAAATAAAAAATTTCATTCTCCGCAAACATAACGTTTAAACGATTGTGGAAAGTAAAGTTCGAGGTGTAACAGGGAGCTGGAGTAATAGTTCTTAATACCCTTTTTGTATTTGTATACCGTATATCCAGATCGGTCTTATGGCTATTTTATATAGTAGAGTTTTACTTTCCAACGATAACCCTGATTTATTAGTTAGCAACCATGACATAGTTTTGGTTTTAAGCCTCAAATGCTCTATTTTTTTCTGAACGTGAGGTTCCCAGGTCAGTCTAGTGTCCAAATGTATACCCAAATATTTTACACTATTGGTATTTGGAATGACAACATTGTTTATTTTGATCGGCTTGCGTTCAATCTTTCGATTTATGAAAGAAATATGCGTTGACTTACTTTCATCGACTACTATGCGCCATCGTTTTTGACACAATATATATCCGGAATTTATCAAACATTTTGGAACAAACACTAGGACTTTCGTACTAAAACTGTTTAACCAAATACTCGACACAGTCTGGCGCGATGGCTTGTTCCTAAAAATAGCCCAGGCAGTTCCTAGTCGTAAAATCGTGACTCTACTTGGAAATATGTTGGCTGACAGAAGATTCGTGGTGTATACGGGAGCAGACCATAGCCGGTGGCGCACCATAAATAATGGCCTTCCACAAGGTTCAGTGTTGGCGCCAATTTTATTTAACTTATATATACATGATATACCGGTCCTCCAAGCGGAGAATTTCCAGTATGCAGACGACATTGTACTTGCAACTCAAAGCAAGCACTTAAAAAATGGCGAGGACGTACTCACAAAAGATTTACACAGTTTGGATGAATACTGTGCTAAATGGAGACTCAGGTTAAACCTGGTAAAAAACAGAAACTTCGGTGTTTCACCTTAACTCGCAGATGGCAAAAGCTAAAATACATGTTAAACTCAACGGTAAAGATTTACCTTTTAATCCAACGCCAAAATATCTAGACGTCGTTCTTGATCGAACTCTCACATATAAAGAGAACTCCGAAAAAATAGATCAAAAAGTGAAGACAAGAGTAAACCTTATCGCTCGCCTTGCAGGTACAGCTTGGGGAGCAGAGACAAAACTCATCAGGACTGCTACACTGGCACTAGTGTTTTCAGCTGCAGAATATTGCTGCCCCGTTTGGATGGCCAGCTCGCATGCTAAGAAGATCGATACACAACTGAACGTAGCACTACGCTTAGTAACCGATACGCTAAAATTTACTCCTACTATGTGGCTTCCCGTGCTGGCAAGTATATTTCTACCGCACATCCGCAGAGAAGAATCATTCAAACGAGAATGGGCTAAATACAATAGTATGCACTCTCACGTAGAAACATTTATCAAAGATCCCCCACCTACACGTCTCTGCAGCAGGAAACCAGCATGGCTGATGGCAAACGAGCTACAGAGCAGTGACGACGCAGCTACGAAATGGAAGGAAATATAGGTTAAGCAGACTCCAACAAACGGACAATTAATATCAAATCCGGCTAGGAGGGTGCCAGAATTTGGTCTCAACAGAAAAACATGGTGCAATTTAAATCGTGTCAGAACCAACCAGGGTCGTTGCAAATATTTAATGAACAAATGGAAACTGTCGGAAACAGAGCTGTGCAGCTGCGGCGAGATCCAAACGATATCACACTTTATCAATTCGTGTAAAGTAAACAGCTTTAATTGGGCTACATTCACTGGAAGAAGGCGCAGAAGACTGGCTGTCGAACGCAAATTTATAATGCAGGATATCTCTAAATAAGCGCGTAATTGATACGATAATAATAAAAAAATGTTTTAGACCAAACCTCTACATGCCCGAGTGACTCCTGCAGATTTTCTGTGGCTGTGTTTTCACACTTATTCGCAGCTAGGATTGCTGCGTCATCGGTGTACAATGCTACTTCTGCATTATCAAGCTCCGGGAAGTCGGACGTGTAAATTAAGTATAATATTGGACCAAAAACGCTTCGTTGCGGTACGTCAGCCTTTACTGAAAAATATCTGTGTATTTATCAGCTGTTTTCACTCGAAAGTATCTCTCTTGTATATACGATTTAAATAGTGGATAGGAAGGTGAGAAAGCAGGAGTTTAAGCTTGTACAATAGTCCCTGATACAACACCCTATCAAAAGTCTGCTTAATACCCAGAAATGCACCTGTACAGTGAAATTTAAAACATGCTGAGCAACCCGGGTTTTTATTGCTTATTGGCTACGTCAGCCAGATTATAGGTTAAAAATATATATATATATATATATAAAACGGTTGATTTTATTCTTAGGGAATTGCAATTCCTCATAGTCATTCACAGGAGCTTTTACATAAGAGTTAAAATTACTAATCCTTTTATCTAATACCGAGTTGTCTTGACACTGTTGAACATTTTCATAAAAGATATTGACGTCATCATGATTTAAGTTTAAGAACGATCTACGCAAGCTTAATTTGTAATAGAGTGTGGTTTCGTCAGCCATTTAAAAGTAATGTACTTGTGGAATGGGATATCGAAGTGTTCTAAAGTTTGTCCAAAGGTTTAACTTTTACAAACTGATTCGGAGATAATTTCGCATAGGTCCTACCCGACTTACTTCCAGATATTTTATTAACGCTGATCGGCTTGGACCGGGCGAGTTCGAAAAAAAAAAGTTCACGTCGTCTTTGCTAATATTCTTACTTCGAAAACTTAATATTGTAGAGTTTAGCAGCTTTTCTTCAGTTACCTTGCAGTGAATATATATATATATATATATATATATATATATATATATATATATATATACTATATTTTATACGTGTATATATTTAAATGCATCGTGCTGATATATACGTCGATATAACGTACGTGAGATGTATTGTAAGAAAATTTTGCCGGCTGAATTTTAAATAACAATCGCTCAGTAGTCGTTTCTTAATGTACGCTGATTTATTACAGCTTTTTACTTCCCGATGTCGCAAATTTATCACCGTTTTCATTTTTCATTTTTATATTCTGTTCTTTGCATATATCTTTATTATTATTATTACTATTATTATTATTATTATTATTATTATTATTATTATATTATTATTATTATTATTATTACCATTATTATTATTATTAATATTATTATTATTTTTAATATATTTATTATTCAACGGATGCCGTCGGATTTTTGTGAAAATGTCGTTTATTCAACAGATAAATTATAGCTTCCGTGGAATTATAATACACTGGCTAACTTTAAAGACGAGTTGTACATACAAATTCGTATAATCGAAAATATGAATTATCGTAAAATGGGCACATTTTGTTTCAAATTAAATATTTATTTTGTTGATAATATGAAATATATTATCGTTACATATTACACAGGACGTACCGTTATTATTCAAACTATTTAGTCGAAAAATAATTATTATTGAAGTGAAACGTCTATTAGCGCGTTGTATATGGGGAGTTAACCCGTAAAATGAGCGAGCGAGCCAAAGTCTTATACACATAGGCACATAGGCAGGCTTATTCTCACAGTGTAGTCGTGCTGCTCCTCTCTTTCTCGTATGCTGTACTCATATACGTGTATATTTAGTTTTGCATACATACATACAAACAAGTACAGAAATTATGGCATGCTTCTAATATATATATATATATATATATGTAAATTTTTTTTTCGTGTTCCTATTCTTGCAGTTAAGCATAGCGTACTGTCGTTACTACCGTGTTAATAAGACCTGATGTCTCTGACGTCATGTCTACTTTTGTCGAACGAACTAGTCCTAACAAACCAGTTTGATTCTCCTTTTCACCAAACAGTTTCTTAAGTATTCTTCGTTGCAAAATTCGTTTTAGAATTTGAAGTAAAATTTTTATTTACCCATTATATATGGGGAGTTAATCCTCAAAACGAGCACTCGAGCGAGCGGAAATAATACACACACATATATATATATCCAATTCGTATGTACCGCGTTACCAACACGCGTCTTAAATCCACGTTTTGTAGCGTTATGCACGTCGACTTGAAACATAGGTATGCTTTTTCTTATATATATATATATATATATATATATATATATATATATATATATATATATATATCTGTGTGTGTTCGCGTGTGTTTATATATATATGTGTGTGCTTATTATATACACGCGTAAAAATTAAAGAAAAACTCTGTATCGAATTTAGTTAAAATGTCTTTAAGTTTCACTTCATCCCTGCGCTCTGAGGCACCACGGATGTTTTTTTTTTTTAATGTTAAATTGTGATTCTAAGTTTGTTTATTTATAGCTTTTTCCATATACTTAATTAAATATATATTATAATTGTCGTGTAAATTTGACGTTTCTTACTTTCTTTTATTGTTTATTCCGGTTTGGAAATAATTTTTATTCTATTTGCAAGATGAAACGCGTATTTTTGAGCATTTTGTGTTTAGTTTAAGAAGTTTTAATGTTTTTCGGTTTTGTTTAACGTAGTTAATTATTTTATTATTTTATAATTTTATATAGAAATTATGTTGTTCATATTGTGTTAACTTTGTTTATATATTCTGTAAGCGTTTTGTTTTTCAAAAGTGAATTTTGTATGATACTTTAATATAAAAAGTTTATCTTAAAATACCATATACATGCTGTGTTCCCAATTGCACTGGAAATTGCGGCTATAAATTAGAAAAAAACACTGGCAAAGACCTATTTCAGGACAAAATTTTTTACGTTCTAAAGCAAAGTATGTGAATTGCATTTTAGAAGTGAAGATAGTTCGAGTCGAGGTTATAAAGGGCAAAACAGATAATATTCAAAATATACTTATAAAGCGTATAAACGATAATGATGCTATACCGTGTATTTTCCCAAATTGTCCGAAATGTTTATTTCAATTTTGTCAGTTTAGCGGGAAGGGTAGGGATGTAAAACTGCAGCAAAATGAGAAAGAGCAGTTGTTATTAGCTTTAGCTGAACGTAAATCTACTTTTGATGAATATCAAAAATCAACATATTTCAATCATTTTCATCAAGTAATAAATATGTTAGAATGATCGAACCAAAATCAGGGTTCCGTGTGTAAATAGTGAAACGGAAATTTTCTAAAATAGATTATATACCTAGATCTCGTATATGTTGTCGTTTTTAACGATAAATTATAATTAAAAACATTATTATTTGGACATGAATTTTAACTAGAATTTGAAAAGTTAAAATCTCCTTGCCAAATAAAACATTGATAAATGTTTTAAAAAAATCGACGAATTATTAATACTAGTCATGTTATTGATATACTACATTCTGTTGAACAGAATGATACTTTTATCTATATATTCTTCTCATCCGATTAGTTGAAACTTAAAATTGCACCAACAGAAAGGTATCGTTATTCTGATAATATACTTATTTTCAATTATGTTCGCAATAAGTACTCACGCTTATAAGTATTTGAAAAAAAAAAATGTATTTAAGACATTAAAGTTCTTGATAATCTTGCCTCATTCTTCGACCATTAAAACTATTCGTAGTAAATTTTTATCTTATCCGACATTTGAATATAGACTCTTATTTCTTATACTTGCTCGTAATGTTTTCACGAATTAATGTTGTTTATGGATGAAATTTACTTCCAAAACTTTTTTAGACTACGAAGGAAGAAATACTGTAGAATTTTCAAACGATAACAAATCTTTACGTACTTCTGCCTACACGTTTATGATTTCAACTATATCATCCAATTTTAAGCAGGTTATTCGTATTCACCCGATAAATGCGATGAAAAATATGAATCTAAAAAAAAAAAAATTAAGTCTCTTTTAAATTCGGGAATTACTTGCAAAGCGTTTCGACTATAACGTCATTTTCAAGAAGCTTTTTTGAAAATAAAATAAAAGAAGAAAGAAGAAGAAATATTTGTTTATAAAACATATAACAGTTAACTTACTATAATGTACAACGGCATCCTAATGTATATGTGATAAAATTAAAATTTAAAACTTGAACTTTAAAGTTTTAAACTTTTAAGTACAGGAAAAAATTAGAAAAAAAAACTATTTTATAGTGATTAACATTGTTTTTATTTTGTTAATTTATAAAATCGCTACTCTCCGATACATCAACATGTTTATTCGTGATGATGACTTTGAAGAAGTCGAAAGTGAGTTACCTATTATTACAATACACAATTTAATATCAACTTTAAGCAGAGCTGGTTTGTTATTACCTAAAAATAATGTGGTGCGTGTAGTTTTAATTACATCTATATTATTTTAAACAAAATTTTGCAATTTTATATAAAGTTGATTTTTTTTTTTTAAATAAAAAGCTGTTTGTTGATTAATTTGGTATTTAATTATTTTTCACGAATTAGTAACCATTGAACTTAATTAATGTCAGTGTCATCGACGTGAAATTACTTTAATAACAAGTGTTGCGGTAAATACATTAGTAAAGAATTATCGTTGAAAATCAAACGATGTACTTGGTAAAAATAAAAAAATTAAAACTTCGGACATTTGTAAATAAATAATTATATAAATGGATCTTGATTTTAAATTTACGATTAATTTTTTTTACTGTATTTTAATACGAAAAGCGTCAACTTTTATCCGAACGGTTATGCTTTGTTCTCTTTTTAATTTATGAATAATTTTGTTCGATTTTTCTTTCAAAATAACAAAGATGTAACAACTTTATAAACGAAAATTTTGTTACAGTTCTTTGCATTATATGTATTTTTCACGGATTTTAGATTGACATTTAATTTACCATTAACAAAAAAAAAAAAAAAAAAAAAAAAAGAGGAATGGAGTGCGATTGCTGAAGGTTCACATGACTGACAGCAGTCCCGTTTACACAGGAAACCTTCAGATAATTTTAAAAACACCCGCTAAATTCTCAATTCACAATTAATTCACGTTGCTTTTAATACGTGAGCGCTAGTATCGCAATTTAATAGTATTAAAACACCAAACATCATTTCGATCGCAAAGGTACCATTTTCTTTGTGAAATTTGTACTAAATCGTGAATTTATTAAATAAATGTGTTTTTTTTTGGGGGGGGGACGTCGTTGAGTTTCACTTCTTCCCCGCATCCCGAGGCTAGGATGTTTTTTTTTTTAAATTATTAATATTATTATTATTATATATTCATTACAAACGTTCACAGATAGTTTCCATCAGAAGTGCTGAATTTGTAAATGTGACGCAAGTGTGCGCGATAATCTACACGTAAATGTCCATTAGTCGGCTACTGCATTCTCCAATTACAAAGATTTCTTTTTTCAGCCTCTCTGATTGGTCCATCGTTTCATTCACCAGTAATAGAGGATTATTCATTATTGCGTAATCTTAGTGCTGTACGTTTATCGTTTTGACAGTTATTCACCAGCCTTTTCAAATATTTTCGTACTTAACGTGTTTTATGCGAAGGACCGTTTGTTTTTCATTGTTTATTTATTTCTCTCTCTCTCTCTCTCTCTATATATATATATATATATATATATATATATATATATATATATATATATATATAAATATGTTCATCTTTCATTTAGTGTAATTTTTGTACATTTCACTAAGTTGTAATTATTTTAAATAAATCGACTGTTCTTTTGGGCGCTATTTCAATTCTTTCTTCACAAGGTTTCACAAGTATTGTTGATAAACCAACTTTCTTCGGACCACCTGATTCTGCTTCTTCAAATATTGATCATATATATTTATCCGTAGCTTCCTGAATCGTTAATATTTCTGATAATAATTTACCTATAAACTTTTCCCGTCCATTTGGGTTTAAAAATTCAACACGAAACGTTACATTCTATAGATTACATACACAATTCAAAAAGCAATCATGTTTATTGGATACGAAAAAAATTATTCCGGAACTACTTAAACGTATTTAATCTAAAACTTATATATTAGTATAGTTTCAATGTGGGTAAGAAGTTTAGCTTTGCATAAAAAGTAGCGAAACAAATTTCTTTAATATTTCGCATTGTAATTGTAAACGTTTAGAATAAATCGTACGATTCAGCGGTGAAAAATATTTAATTTATAAGCAGATAATATTTCTATCTAATGCCAAATTTGATTTTGAAACGCAAAACTTTAAAACCATTCAATAAAGCTTAATAGCTGGAACGATAGAAAAATATTTAGCAATTGTCAATCAATCTGTAAGTAAACGAACAGTTGAAAGTTTGGAACGTATCGTGCTTGGAAATGAGATAACTGTTTCAATGAATACTTCCGTGATAGACAGTTTAGTTGATATCGATTTGACTTATGTGTAAACGAGAATTCCGCTTAGAATTTGGCACTTAGTCGTAATAAATCTTTGCGGCTCAGGTGTAAAATTGATACTTTTTATCGAAGATAAATATACATACTTTTATATATGCTTCGGTGTTTCCATTTTTTCTCTGTGTGTTTTACTGTTGAGATGTTATGTATGCTTTAATCTTATATCGTATTTCAGAAGCTCCGACGACTCTGCTTCAGTTATTTCTTTTGTCGCGCTCGATCTTTGTACATTTAAATTTTTGAATGCACCTACATTGGTGATAGTCACGCTTGTAGCGGTATTAGATTTTTTCGAAACATTCAAACGTTCCGTACTTAATAGTCTGCGATCGGATTCACATTCTGCCTATAGCAGAGTTTTAACATTTTAAAAATCTTCCGGTGAATTTTTGACTGTCAACACTAAGATGCGTGGCCCTTTTTTTCTTCGTCCGGTAATCGTCAAATATAAATAGCGGTTATGAAAAAATAATGGCGAAAAAATAAACGATTATAAATTAAGTTGAAATTGTTTCTACTTTGTCGTTTTTTACATCGTGTATATATTTTAAACATAATTGACCGGAAGAAAGGACTGGGCATTCTTCGACAATCTGAGCTCTATCTTGATGCGAGACGACTTCTTAGGACCTCACTTGTACGTCGTATAACCCCATCTGACGTGTCTCGTCCTTATTCAACATCTATTTGTTGGACCTCTTTCCGCAGATTTTTTTAACCAGGAATTTCTTACATCGTTATTTTTCATTTTTCTAGGTATTCTTTTAAAAAAATTTCGCGTCTGTATCACGAGTCCGGCGAGATTTCGCTACCTTTAAATATAAAGAAGGTGCAGCATTTATTTCTACTGAAATAAGCTGGCTTTGCTCCTGTCTAAATTCGCGCCGATACCTAGATAGCCCAATTTCCCCTTTGTATATTCGGAAAAGCTATACCGGTAGCCACCTGATTGATGTTGATTTGAACGTGTCGGATAATACGCGATAAGCTTCATTTAGGACTACATAAACTTTGTTAGTGTGAGCATTTTTGCACCCCGCAGAGCAGTCGGCAGCCGAAAATACCAATTACATGGTAAAAGTTCGTGACACCCTTGTCTGTACACATCAGCATGAGCTGGTTAATTTTTTTACGAGATTTACAATAAAAGTTATTTTTGCATGAATTCCTGTTTTTTTTTTTTATTTCGGGAGTTTTGCAACTTTAAAATTCGATATTAAAATTGCAGATTACACGGTCGACCAAATAAGCGACTTTGACGATAATTTAAAACACTCGAAAGTTTCACCGCGAAATAAGTTTTTTTTCCAACTTCCGTCAAATACTCTACCTCCACCACATCTTATTTGTTGCTTCGACTGCTCCCTATAGGACTTTAGGACTTACTTAAACCCCGAAACAAATAAGCTTGTTTTTTTTCATATTTACGCCAGCATTATATATATATATATATATATATATATATATATATATATTCACAACTTAAATACGTATATAAAAAGCACATGATGTCCAAATTATTTTGCTGATTTGCTATATATAGACACACACATACATTATATATATGTATGTATGTGCATATATATCTAT
The DNA here is from genome assembly GCA_032883995.1 of Coronaproctus castanopsis. Classification (NCBI taxonomy): domain Eukaryota; kingdom Metazoa; phylum Arthropoda; class Insecta; order Hemiptera; family Monophlebidae; genus Coronaproctus; species Coronaproctus castanopsis. The sequence goes on from CM065052.1 coordinate 213,614,932, forward strand.
AAAACATGTAATTTTATGTCACACACACACATTAATATATATATATATATATATGATATGTATGTATGTGCATATATATATATAATGTTATAAATCCACTGCCGGGTGTAGGCTTTCCCCAGACACTTCAAATGTTGCCTATCTTGTGAGACGCGAATCCAATCGATTTCGTTTACTTTCACAATCTCGACTCTCGAAAATATCCCTGAATGTATAATGTTTGTGTGCTTGTGCTTTTATAAGGACATAACTTTCACCATATTTTTTACTTGGTCCGTATATCCAGTTCGTAGTCTGTCTTTATTTCGTCCTCCGTTCATCATTCCTTCAATTAGTGTTGTCATCCATTGTGAATGTTTCATGAAATGTGCGACCATATTATTTTTCTTCGTTTAAAACCAAAAATTGATCTTCTTCTAGGCTGTCCTCAATTTTAGTAGTATACTATTCTCGGGTAAAAATTTGAGAGCGTGATGTAGAATATTCAGCGTTTTTCTTTTTTGGTATAGTGATCAGTATAGTCTGCTGGAAGTATTTAGGCATGTTTCTTTCCATGTATATTTTATTTAATAAATTATATAATATGTCTTTGGATTGTATCCTAAGAAGTATCTCACCACGCTTCTGCTTGTTTCAGTTAAAAGTCTACTATCTATTTTTAATTCATCGACGATAATCGATTTGTTACTTACCGTCCGCGGTATTCCGAACATTTCCCGATATATTCCCATCTCGAGCAAAAGGCATTTATACTACGACTTTCGTCAGCTCTTCGAATAGTTCAGGTTGCGTACTAGTATAATTTCGATAAATTGAAAATTAATAAATAAATAAAGGAGCTGTGACAAATTACCGATTCTTCTGTAACTAATAATGATAATAATAATCAAATCAAATCGAATTTAAATAAAAATTTATTCCAATTTCAATATGATACACCGGTACATTATAAAAAGTAACGATGAAAAGAAATTTTTAAATGAAAATTATTGAAAATCAAAAAATAAACGAAAAAATGGGGACGAAAATCGCCGAGAAAATAATTAAAATATTTTTTTTTTCAAATCAATTTATTTCTTCTTAAATAATAGTTGCGTATAAAATGATTAAATAATTACGCGAAATTTACCTATACGATGTACATTAACATATCACACATACACACACACACACACACACACACAGTCCCACATCCATATATTTGTATCACACACATATACACGTATATAACGTCTGTCGATATACGTTATCAAATGTACGACAAGTTATGTAACGAAATCTTACACGTGTACACTTTGGTAAATATGAAATACCGGACATAAGGAGTACAGTAAAATATTCATATCCTATTACTTAAACTGCGGTCAAGCCAATTCATCCACCCAAAATGAACGATGTTAACCAGTTGAGAAAATCAATTTTTACTTCTCCGGGTAAATTATCGAAGACTACAGCTCACCTTGATAAATAGCCTGGAATTTCGTATGAGTTTTATAAATCACCGCTTGACTAGTCTTTCGTACACCGATCGATATATTAAATTTACGATAATTCTTTCGTAAAAAAGTCAGAAGTTGCGGTTTATATATAGTTCAGATATTGTCAAGATCCTACTTTCTAATAATGATAATGATAATAATAATAATAATAATAATAATAATAATAATAATAATAATAATAATAATAATAATGACAATATTATTATCGCAGCTGTTGCTGTTACTACTGAACTATTATAATTTTTATAATAAATAATAACACGGATAATATGAATAAAATGAAGAATAACGAGATAATAGTAATGATCATAATGATGACGATGATAGTGATAACTACAATAATCGCAACGGTTTAAAAATGAAAAAGGGACAAAAAGAACGGGGACATTTTAATTTGAACATTTTTCTTGTTGGCCTTCTTTTGTAATTGTGCCGAAAAGGCCGAACAAGGATTTTTAGATAGCGCAGTAAAGGTCTGCGCTGAATAAATACTGAAACAAAAGAACATACACGCCAAATACCGAACGCTGTTTAACTTTTGTTTTTTTTTAACTCGTTTAAACACTTTTACCGCCGCGTACGGATTGAGCTTTTTATTCTGTTTTCGAAAAAGGGAGATGAATAAATTACGAATAAAACAAGTCACACAAATCCACACTATTTCGCTATTTAAAATTTGCATTATCTTTCAGTCGACAATTTTCATCTGTCAAATTTATGGCGTAATTTTTCAAAAAGTACATTCATTTTAAGTACATATATATATATATATATTTTTTTTTTTTATTCGATTTTGGCCTTCTAAGGACCACGGAAAATATATATATATATATATATATATATATATATATAAATGAGAATGACGGGAATGTAGCGCTGGATATTCAATAAAACTGTAATGCCAATGTATAGACAGCTAAACATACGATTACGAACGAAATTATGGTCTAAAAGCACATAAAATAATAATACTTTATATGCATATATATATATATAAATTCCCAACTTCAATTAAATAATAATAAAATTCTTCAACACCACGATCTATTCTAACATTTACCGAATTATTTTAATGTACAATTCATCAGCGGACATGGATTATTTAAAGATCGTAACAAGTATATAGCATACTCGAACAGATGTGTAATATGCAGTAGAATTGATAACGTAAAACATATCCTGACAGGATGCAATCATAGCAGCATTGAATTTACAAACATCAGCGGTACAGAATTAGTAAATAAAGAATTATTAACATTTAATAATTTTACAATATCTGAAATAACATACCCCCCAAAAAGACTCATCTACATTTATTCTAATAATATGAACTTTATACAAATTTCAATTGTAAAATAGACTGATTAGAGTACCGCAAACTTAATTGGATGGACTTTGTTCAGTACATTATTCTTAATTTACTCGTATCGTAATATTTATAAATAAACTTACCGTATCGTATAGAAAATTTAGATCGCGATACGGAAGTTAAAGTTATACAACGAACAGGTTTCAATAAAATTTGAAAACTTACTCCCGCACAATATATCGTTATGTCTAGCTATAAAGTAATACCATCCTGCAATTGTACATATTTCTAATTTCGCTTCAAGACAACGATGAAACAGCTTTAAAAACGACAAAGACCCAAGTTGTCAAATGGATGATGAATATTAAATATTAAAAAAAGTTGAAATCGTAAAAAAAAAATTTTTTCATTTTTTTTTGTATTTCCTTTTTTTTGTAATAAAATCATCTCGTTTATGTTAAATAAAAATCGCGGTAGATAGAATACTCGACTATTAGCCAGTAATCAAGATTCAAATGGAACTACTAAATAGCGATAATCTATTAAGCCGTGTGATTCTTTCTCGTTTTAATGTTCGAGACATCATATGGAGTCGTAGGTGTCGAATGTAAAAAAATGTTACTTTATTTTAGGCTAGACTGGCTTCGCACTTGTTGAAGCCGATGTATATCCTAGTAATTCTGCCGCGTATATTAACTTTCATATTGTTTCGCACAGTATAATTAGTTTTTAATATTCCGTCGCGATCGAGAGCCTAATTGACGATAAATTTGTCGAATCTCAAGCTGCAATTCGGATATTGTTAGATTTTATATCTTTCGGAAAGTTAGGAAATTCTCACCGAGCTTATCGAGATGAACTTCTGCTCGTTAATTACAATTAACTATTTGCACGACCGATCAACTAAGTCAACAATGACAGCTGCGGATGATTCACGACATTCGCATACTAATTTATTCTAGTAAAAGTATGAATCACCGTTTTTATAATCCGACTACTAATTTTCAATCGGTTTTAACAATATCTACTAATTTCGATATGATAATTACTTACTGTTCTCGCGGTGGTGTAGTTGCTAGAGCGTTCGACTGTCAAATCGACGGTCGAGGGTTCGAAACCAACACGCGACAAAGAAAGTTTTCATCAATATTTAATTCTTAATTGTCACGGACAAGGCAGTGGCACCCCACTCTGTGTAACATCATATGCGTACGTATCTGTGTCGCATGTAAATAGTGCCTTGAACGTTAGCTACGTAAAAATAAACGTACAATAGTCACGATGTTCGGCAACGATACGACGATCATGACGATGACTTTATCCAGAACTTGACTTAATTTATATATCGGTTAGGGGCACGTCCTCTATTCATCTTCCCTTGAATTATCCATTCTTCTATTATCGAGTCTCTTCCGATGATGTGCAAGGAGACTTTGTATTTTTGTCTACGGATTGATTGTAGTAAACGGTCTTTTTCTTCGATTCGAAGCTCATTTAGCACAGGTATGTTCGTCCTCTTTCAGGTTGCAGCGGTAGCGTGTCATCTCGAATCCTCCGATTCGTCTTTGGCCAGTTTCATAGTCCACGATTCAGCCTCATATGTGGCCACTGGGAAGACTAGCGTCCGAACAAGGTAGAAATTTGTTTATTTGCTTATTCGATGATGTCTCCGTATTTTCTCTAGATTGGCCAAAGCATTCTATCCCATTCCGATTCTTCGTTTTATTTCATGTTGTCCTTTTTGCGATATTTGGACCGACCCCAAGGTAAATTGTTTAATCTTTTATTGCGATGTGCTTTTGGTTTGGGAATTATATCATCGTTATCTATTAGTCGATTATGCTTATCACTAATATCGTCATCGTCATTTATCCTCAACCGCTAGGTTGGTGGGCAATTACTACTTTCCTGTACATACTTTCTTGTTAAGCAATCGTAATATGACATTAGCGCAGTTAAACACACACACGGGAGAACTGATATATATATACAATTCACTGTTATCTATCGATTTATATATATATGTTTACATTTCGTGTCTCAAATAACGCGAGAGAAAATTTTCTTGCACAAAACAAACGAAAATTGTGAAGGCTTAATGCGCCTGGGATTTTTTTTCTTATTCTTAGTTTTGAATATGTTATAGCCGTATATCCGACTCAATCTATCTTTATACGAGCCTATTTTGTAAGAACAGTGTCTGGTCGAATAAATTTTTCTACTAGGCCGAGGTGTAATTCCCTCTCGAGGCGACGATTTAAGTAAATAATAAGATGCGTACGCTACGTTTAGAGTTAGATGGAATGCGTTCATATTATTCCTTCTATTTCCTAGAGATGTGAACGATATAAAGATAACGCAATATCTAGTTCCGACGAGAAACGGACACCCGAAGTGAATTACTATGATATTCCCCAATCGACTGATTGCGGTGGAATCGCTACATCACGCAGAATATTCGACGCAATTCCTCCTCCACCAACGATACGATCGTTCCATGAGATGCGGTAATATCGCGATTTGTCAAACGATGTTATCATTTAAGGAAAAATTTATTAACCCTTCCACTCACGATGTCCACTATTACCTGAAATTTTAATGTTAACAAAATTTTTTATTTCTTGAAATATCCCTTGATTTGAAAACTATTTATATAAATACGTTAAAAATTATCGACGTAGAAGTAATATTGTATAATAGACACCTGTATAAAATTCGTAATTTTGTATAAAAGTGTTTATAATCTATGACTGAAAGGGTTATTAGATATTTTTCATTACTAAAACTCGAAAAGAAAATAAATTTTATCTGGAAAGAAAAAATGAAACTTTCTCCAATTTTAAATAATTTTATATAAAAAACGAAAAATTAAATATTCGCTTTGGTGTTTTTTTAGAATTGAGTTTATAAAATTGTAGAGAGCTCTGCTTATAAATTAGAATTGAGTTTATAAAATTGTAGAGAGCTCTGCTTATAAATTAACGTGCGTATGTGGCGATGAATGTGAGAAAAAATACCATAAAGAAACAAGTTATATATGTGTGTGTGAAAGGTCTATGCAATGTGTGACTCCAATATAAGATGGTAAAGGGATGAGTAATATAGTTCCTACACCTACACATCGTTGCGTAAAATGAGTTCGTGACTTACATAAAAGTGTAAAAGCATAAACAAAAGGAAAAATACAGTGTTATTAATTAGCAATGCGTAAATAAAATAAAACAGGTATGCATTATATGAGAATATATATACAAAAATATATAAATTTAATACACTGACGCACACACATATGATATATATATATATATATATATATATATATATATATATATATATATATATATATATATATATTTGAAGATTATAGAAAATATCTTCAAAAATAGAATGTTTCGCGTCAGATTGAATGGGAAACAAAGTCGTTGGAGATATCAAAAGAACGGTCTTCCACAAGTTAGCGTTATGCCAGCCAATACGATAAAAAACTTTATATGTGGACAATCTTGTCATTGCTAGTCAATCAGATGAATTTGAAGCAATAGAAACATCCTTAACTTGAAAACTCAATAAATACTATGTTACAAAATTCTTTAGCGGCTAATCTGGCGAACACACAAGCATGTGCTTTCCACTTGCTTGTCAGTGAAGCTAAAAGAAAATTAAATGCGGTGTGGAAAGGAATAGTACTCGAATGTCAAGAAAATCATATGTGTACTTGCTGGTCACATTGTATAGATGCTTGACATTTCGGTTGCATTATGAAAATATTAAAAGTAATGTAAATACAAGAAACTGAATTGGAACATTGCGGGGAACAAAACCAGAAGTAGTTCGAACATCAGCAATGGTATTATGCATTTCGACAGCGGAATTTGTATCGGCACAATATATAAAAAAAAAGTTTCACGTGGCCCATTGTGTTTACTTACTGAATTGTCTTAGACTTACAAAGTTTCCTAACTTGTATCCTGTAAGTGTAGTAGCACCATCCGATATAAGAGCGAAGGTCGCAGCTGACGTGGAAAGGACCAAACAAATTCAAAATTCTTATCATCCGATGTAAGAATATGTATATCAGAAACTAAATGAAATAAAATGATTTCTCGTTTTTTTTTGGCATAATTCACTCCGGCATCTAATAATCACTGGGAAAGTGAATAGGAAAATAAAAAGAAATGATGACGTAGATGGCGCTGGTTTGACCTGTTAAAGTCGTCAACTAGATTAAACGCGCGCAAATCGTTGTCACGATAATGAAATCGCTGTTGTGACTATCAACCCGTCAGCTGAGAGTTTGGTCACAGTTCATAACGTAAAGTTGTTTATTTTAATTTTCGGGGTCTGTACAATATCATAAACACGTTGTGTTGTATATAATTAGAACCTTGTATACTAGTCAATTTTTATATGCAAAAAATAATAATAAGTTGGTCACGGTGTTCGGCAAAAAAACAAATTAATGAAAATATAAAAACTATTAGTAACGTATATACATTGAAAAGTAAAGGTTATAAAATTATTAATTTCTGGCATTTTACCAATTGTTTAATCAATTAAAATGTATAAAATTATATATGATTTAAAGCGTTAAAAATAATAACGCATAATTCTAGTTTAAATCGTATTTTTAGACTTTAATTTTTTTTTTTAAGATCGTATCTTCGAAATTCCCGATGTCTAATTTTTATATTGTTCAAACTTTAACCGACCATAGTAATTTTAAGAGTTATTCAGATTTTACATCATCTTCCCATCATGTACTCGCGGTTTGTAGAATGGTCTCGAACATGTTTCTGAAGATCGCAATTATTTGTAATACGTTCGATGTAACTTGAGATTATGTATAGTACGTTCGATTTGATGACCCACCAACGAGCCAAGATAATCTTATTATAGTGTATACCGGGTATCAAACGTTCGAGATGGGTCATGCCAATGATGTGCCAAAGTTCCGTCAGCGGAATATTTTAAAGTTCTAGGAGAAAGCTTAAGAAATCGGACAAAATTAAGTATCGGTTCGAAAGACTGCGCCAAAACCTGAAGTACTTTTATTGTCAATCGTCTGAACGCTATCTCAGCGATGGATTCCGTTGTTAGCGGAGTAGCGTGCTTACTATAGAATAATAAAATTCTAGGTCAAAAATTTATTATTTTATCGTATGTAATATGAGTAGGCGAAAATAAAAAACAGATACCACGAACAACTATGAAAATTTGTTATTTGCAAAATATCGTCTTTAGAATGTTCGGGATAACTCAATTCGGGGAATTACGTTTGACGGTCCTTAACTGTAACGCGATTATCAAGTTCTGTTTATCCGAATTTACGTCCGAAAATGGTAGTAGTAGATAAAACAACGTCAAATCGTTGGTGTGTCTTTTATATTTTTACTATATTCCGGTTTTTACGTTCGCGTAAGAAACGCGCTGAAATATATATGTTACTATGTATACGATATAATACCAGATGCTGATTACGATCGTTTAAGAGAGTTGTAAAAATATTTTATTGCTCGAAAATGCGAGAGTTGAAGTGAAACAACGCGAACGATGTAAAATGTCGAAATGTTCGCGTTTACGACTGATTCGAAATGGTTGTTCCTCCCGTTGACGAGAGGTTCCTTTCGCGAACGTTACTTTCAACAACCGAGAACCATCGTAACGATACGTTCTTTTTTATTTTTTATTTTTATCCGAAGTAACGTACGTTTTTTTTGCCCATTAAAAATAACGGTACGAAATATCGATATTAAGTACGAAAATAAACTGGTATTTACCCAAATTCCGCTCAAGTCGCATTCGATGATAGGCGATTAATAAAGAACGATGTTTATCGTGGACTAAAAAAAAACCACAACGAATATATGCTATGTTAACCGATACAGCGAACTGTGTAAACTGACCGATAACAATTGGAAAGTTATCTAGTATTATCGTTATCCCGCGATATGATGTAAACTCACATCGTGCGAGCGGAATGCGAGAGAGCTGCTATTGTTCCAACTCGAATAGTCCGAAAGAACGATTTATAAATTGTTATTTTATATTACGATAGAACCGGAAAAATTATATTAAAATTCTAATATTACCCGGGAATAATCTTAGATAAAAAGTTTAATTAACACGGAGAGCAATCTATTAATATAGATATTCCGGTAATAATGAAGAGATAAGAGGCACGTTCTTAAATCAATGAAGAAGAACACTGAACGCGATATTTTATCAGCGATGAAAGGATAATATAGTAGTTACATTAGGCGATTTATTTAATCGACGCTACAAACAAAACGAAATACCAGAAGCGTGGAAACAAGCAGAAGTTATTCTCATCCATAAAAAGGAGTCGCACTCGCCCTAAAAAAATACAAACCTATCGGTTTATCGCAAATGTATAAATTGTCATTGACGCAAAAGACCTACATCAACCGAGAGAGAGAGAGAGTAGGCCGGATTCGATCTAGGTTCGGTCTAAACAATCGCGTATTGTTCGTTAAAAAACGTTAATATAAAAATGTAAAGAGTGCGACCTAAAATTATGTACGCCGTACGCCCTTCGTAGATTACGAAAAAGCCGAATAGAAATATGGGCAGAATTCGTTATACGACGATGCAGGAATTGACACGATATTAATATCGTTAGGCGAATGCTGCGTCGATGAAAAATCATGGAACGCGAGATGTACCGTTGAAGAGGCGTGTCATACAGGGTGATATCCGCGAAACTATTTATCGTAGCAAAGGCGAGACATTAAGCCGCAGTTTAATGGCGTACGAAGGAATTATTCTTTATATTCGATCTAGGCAAGACGATTATGAAAGAACGAACAAAATTAACTGAACTCGATGAAACGAATCGTCAGACTAGAATCGAGTTGGGCACGACACGTGCGATGATATTTGTGAAATGAACCGGAATTAATTAGATTTGAAGACGTTGAAAATGTTTTGGGGAATGCCTACAATTGGATTTATATAGTGAAACATTTAACTCAAACAAATTAAAATGAGTTGAAGAAGTTATATATCTTGGACAACTAATTTCGTTTAAAGATAAAACAGACGAGGAAATAAATGGATAGCAATCGGATGGAAAAAGTATTGGGCTTTGAAGGAAATTCTTAATAAGAAAACGAGTTCATCATTAAAAGCACAAGTATTTAATACATGCATCATACCGGCGATTACTTCACAAGCATGGTCGTATAATGTTAAGCTACTAATTGTGCAGCAAGCGATGGAAAGGAAAATGTTAGGGGTTACAAAATTTGATAGAATAAACAAGGCATCGAGATCACAGTGAAGGACAGAAGACGTAATGGAGATAGCAAGAAAACTCAAATGGACATTGTCATGCGGGAACAAGCAGATAGCTGGACCAGACAATGTATAGAATGGATTCCGCTGGATATTAAAAGAAAGTTCAAAGACCAAAAAGAAGTCGATGGAAAGACGACATTGTTAAATATGTTTTGATCGATGCGGAAAGCAACAGATAGAATAGAACGATTTGAAAGAAAGTGGGTGTTGGATATGTTTCTACAAAGTCAAAAAAAAAAAAGAAAAACAGCGGAACAGGCCTTTGCTCAATTTGAGCGTTCATTTTTAATTTTAATTATTTTGTGCGTGTATTTTTTTGATAATATAAATGAAATAGCTTATTATTATTATTATATATATAATGAGTATTAGACTTCGTTATTATAATAATATTATCTTTACATGTTCGCGAAGTAGTTCGCATTAATTTAGATTTTAATCTGTAACGCAATAATTTAAGTCGCGTCGATAAAATAGAAAAAATATACGTATAATGTGCGTGCGTGCACATGTCATAGTCGAAATTCATGCATATTTCGTTTGACGTTATATACCTGAACGTATTAATTAAACTTATTAAACGAATATTCCCCGTTCTAATAGGATGATGAACATATTGAGCGAGAGGGTATAATCTCGAACAACTATTAATGCCTGAATTCCTCCTCCTCTCTCGACGGAGTGTGGAAGTGGAGGAATTCTAATTTTTTTTTTGTTTAGGACTTCGTATGTTAATGAAAGTCTTTCTTTTACGTTCGCGTGACTTTTATTTGAAACACGCGATAACTGAAGTAACTCGGCTGCTTTTTAAAGTCAGCTTTGCGGATACCTCGCGTGGGGGCGTATTTTGAATAGTTACCTTTCATCCGATGGAACTAATTTATAGATATAGAAAAAGAGAGATCTCTAAATAGACGGAGACGGACTGTTATCCGGTCACCCTAGGGTTTTTCATTTCTTTTTTTTTTTATCTATATAAGGTCGGTGGAATACCCATTTCGGCAGTGGTAATATTAAATTTTCATTCGTTTAATGTAGACCGTATTAAACCGTTTATCCGTAATGCGGCCTCTAGTGCGAATTTTCCGCTCGGGTCGTGAGTTTATCAGATATCACGAAGTAAATCGTTTCATCGTAAAGGCTCTAGATTTATCACTTCGAATACAATTCCAACAGAATTTCCCGGCGGCAACTTTTATTCGACATTTAGTAATTTTCGATATAAACGTGATGTAGCAGCCGATCTGTATCGTTCTATAGAAGAAGCGACGGAAGTCACTCATTCCCCTCGATACCTTAATCTTTTATAAATTTCCTAGTTGATGAGGATCAAAACTTTCACGCCCGTACATAAACTCCGCAGCGATAAATTTTTCGTCGGAGCTAGGAATGATCGAAAATGTTCCAATTAAAATGTTTTTTAATATATACGAGTATATCTTTTAAATCGATTTAACACGTAAAAAGATAATTACGCTTTATCCGAAATTATACAAAGGACATATATATATGTATACGAGATCATGATGAAGAAATTATTTATAAAAACAATTTGGGCATATATTTGCGAGATATTCAAACTAGAAAATAGCGCGTACAAAAATATAGGTCTGGCGTGAAAGGATTAAGAAACATTCTTTACTAACTTTATAGTAAATTTGGGTGCCCTATTTACATAGGGGCCAATTTTTACAGTGGCTCGCGCTAGAGGTATACATGCTGCACTTGGAACTGGTGCTAAACATGGAACCGATGTAAATAGGACCTAAGTTACCCCTATCCAGAAAGCATCTAGGCATTGTAGAAGTTATGTTAGGTTTTTAGTTGCGGTCTGTCAACAACTTTCGAAAAGAACATGTGTACGTTTTTCTTTCAGTCTGGCGATGATGCTACCTTTACTGTCAACAGCTCGCCACGAACTACAGGTGAATTTTTGACTATAGAATAACTCTAATGAATACGGTATACAACTTGAAATATGGAACTAAGTCGTTCGGCTTCAATTTATACAGTACGAGATGTCCTAACACTGAACGGAACGCAACACAATGGACCAACATTTACAACGAACGTTGGAAATAATGAAACCTCAAAACTGGACTTATTTATTCAGATTCGAATACACATAAATCCATAGAATGCGAAAGCGCTATGGGCAAAAGGCTCGGTGCTGTTTAATGTTTCAATACGATGTTCATGCGATTACCGTACCTTAAAAATAAACTCATCTTTTATCATTTTCTCGCGGTATTTTACCGCAAGTTAAACGCGGAATTCGAAATATGAACTAAAAGATGCACAGGCAGCACCAATCAGCTTATATTTCTTATATGGTTTTCCCCGTATTTACATCATCGCATACGTCTCGAGATTCTCCGATAATAAATTATAATATTTAATACCGATCGAAATAATCATTATTCGGTTTAAAAGTTCCCATTTTGGAGTACTTATCCAGTTTGCAAAGTCGGTCTTGGGGAAAATCAAGAGAAATAATATACTATTCTAACGCTACATCTCCCGTTACCGGTTTTCATTATACATCAATGTTGTTAACTCGTTAGCTAACAGTCGAGTTTCATCCCAGATCTCTCGTTGTTTTTCATCATTATACGTAACTGTCGTTTATCACACAGCCGATCAGATTATCTGTATTGCATAAAATTAGCGCCTTGAATTCTAGCTCATTTTTTATGCGAAATATCGAACAATTGACTAATGACGCGAAACATGTTATCATAATTATACAGGAAAACTTACACACACTCACGCAAAAAGTAAATCCGATAAAATTTCCGATTTTACTATACAGAGGACTGTCTTTCGATCCGATCGCTCGGAATTCCGTTCATATTATTTTCTTTATTCCGGGTTTTTCGTTCGCTACGAAGTAATTTAACTAATCAAATTCAATTCTTCTACTACTCAGTATCGATGATAAGCGGTGTAGTCATTTTCTAGGACATATTTTGAAAATGTCCAGTCGATCTAGTCCTTTTTTTTTAAACATTTATGCTCCGTATGGTACAAATTAAAATATTCGCGTGTCCTACATTAACATTTCCATTAGTGGATCCGATGTCTTATACTTCACTACGACGTAGGGATGAATTTTAATACAGCGCTTTGTTTACTTTTGTTTAAACTTTCTTTTCAACGTTCTTGCTAATTGACGAACCTAATTTTCGCGTCCTTGAAGAAGCAATGTCACTGAACAGTAGCAATCTTCATTTTGATCATGATTTTAAGTTTTATTCATTTGACGTTTAAATTCCAGGCTGACAGTTTCAATTTCTCTCCTAAAATAACTTTCATTTCGTCCAGGACTATATATATGTACATACATACATATATGAATGTTTTCTATCATCCTTTAAATTACATTATCTCTATTAAACAACAGGTTCCGGTTCTTCGACATATACATGCATACGTATATATATATATATATATATATATATATATCATGGTAAATAGATGATGACTATTAACGCGGCTAATAATAACCGTCGGATTAGATTGTAACCGGCACGAAAGTTCGCAGCATCCGCCATTTAGTAAAACTGAGTTCTCGGTGAGCAACGAAGTAGGCAATAGACGAAGAACAAATGTCTTCGTGACGAAGATTAATTTTCAGCAGCATGTTATTAAAACCGGCAATAAATTTTTCCTTCCTTCTAGACACACTGTTACCCTGTCAGTCTGTCTTATCGTCTGACTGTCTGCCTGTGTACCGTACGTAGAATCTGTTTCTCCAACTGGAGTCCTAATGAAACTCAATTTTGGACGTACGATACTTCGTTGTAAAGTTTCTTTCTCCCGTGTGAGTTCAAAGCCTACTTCTCGTTCGTTTAAATTCTACAAATTGTCGCGCCATCTTTAGAAAATGTATTTTTTTCATATCTACTTAATTTTTATATCTTTTTCGGTTATCCCGCAAATTACGTGTACACACAGACACACACACACACACACACACACACACACAACGCAATATCTTCTTTTACCATCCATTTCTATAGCTTTTTTTTTCTTCTCAACTGTTTCCAGGTAGAGATATATTATTTATATATAATGTATTAGGTATTGTCTGCAAACAAGTAGTTTTGGTTTTATATATATATATATATATATATATATATATATATATATATATATATATATATATATATAATATATTACGATTTTACTATTAGTCTATCAAGACATACTTATCAAATTAAACCCAACTAATCTCTAATACTAAACAAAAATAATATGGAAACCTTCTGAACATTTGTAGAAAAAGCAATGCAAAAAAAAATCATACTAGACGATTAATGGCAATAGAAAGTCCAATAAAAAATTTCAAACTCACACCAATAATTTTGAATAATAATATACTTCTAAAAATTATTATGTAATAATCGTTAGTACCATAAGTTATTAGAAGCGTACACTTGTAACAAACTCGTATATTATTTTTCTCTAAGCTTCTATATATAAATTTAAGGAACACTTTTAACCACTTGCACACACAAGTGGTCGGAGGGACTATGTTATTCATCCCCCTTCCACTCTATTTTTAAGTACACTTGGCAAGGAATAATTACACACAGCTGGTATTTAACCATGTATCATAACATAAGAGCATATGCTCGTGTATACACCCCTTCGGTTTTTTTTCTTTTTTAACTCAATGCACACTAGTTCCTTGCTTTTTTATAAACACATTTCATAAGTATATTTGCCCTATCCATTTGTTGGAATTGGAGGAACCAATTTAAAATAAAAAATAAAAATTAAAAAAAATTAGTCAATATCAGTCTGCTGCTGAACGTTAGTTTTCTTCAGACCTTCCAACTGTTATTCTCCTCTGCTACCTTGTTTTAAAAAATTTTCGGTCACTATGTATATATAATGATTAAAATTTGGGCTCTTCTAAACATAATCCTATAAATATACCTACACTTTCATAACGGCTCTCAGTTTGATAATGAAAACTGTAAGTGTTTTCGAAACATTACGTGAAAAAAATATGGACGTGGTTTACATCGAAAAAAATCATATGCGTAAATAAAATTAAGTTATAATTAATACATATGAATCCCAATCAACCAATTCATAATAATATATATACATAAAATATGTATATGTATGTATCATCACAGTCGTGGGCTCAGTCCGAGCATCGTTTGTGACTGTTCAATTCATGTCAACTTTTAAAATCAAAGGGCAAATATATCACAAAGCTGGCTCCCTGCTCCCTTTCTCAGATAGCGACGATAAATTCCTACAAATGTACTTCATTGGGGATGATAGAGATGAAGTAGATGCACGTTGTGGAATACATACCTCGCTAAGAAGATCCATTATTTCGCAGCTGCAGGAGCTTCTTCACGAAAGGAACAATTTGGTGCGTTTGTTCAAAACAGCAATTGATATGATACCATCAGATACCCACAAAATTATTATTCACGCAGACAAAACTCCCGCTGGAGAACATGTCCGGAGATATAATGCTTCAACTATTGACTAAATAGTAATTGTCATAGTCGGAGATTAGTTCCAACCTAGAGATATTGTTCTCCATCGGAGAAATAATAAATTGATAAACGTAGCAGAAACTCACCGTTGTTACGATGCTTTACAGTATCCAGTGATCTTTTGGGATGGTGCCGATGGATATCATTTCAATGTGAAAATGATAAATCCAGTAAATGGTGCAGAAATCAATAAAAATTGCAGCTCAATGAACTTTTACGCATACCGCTTAATGATTCGGATGAACGAGGACAATTATATTTTAAAATGCCGTCAGTTATTTCACCAGTATATTATGGATATGTATGCTAAAATTGAAACGGAACGTTTGCTATTTCTCCGTTTGAATCAGACTAAACTACGCTCTGAAGAATATGTTCATTTGCGAGATGCAGTTGTGAATGACGGTACTACAACCAATGTTGGAAAGCTAACTATTTTGCCATCTTCATACATTGGCAGTCCGCGTCACATGCAAGAATATGCTCAAGATGCAATGTCATATGTTCGTCATTACGGGCGTCCAGATTTATTTATCACTTTCACATGCAATCCAGCTTGGGACGAGATACGGCAGCTGTTACTTCCTGGGCAATCACACGTGGATAGGCATGACATTATAGCACGTGTTTTCCGACAAAAGCTTAAATCGCTGATGGATTTCATCGTAAAACATGAAGTATTTGGATTTGTGCGCTGCTGGATGTATTCAGTGGAATGGCAAAAGAGAGGATTGCCACATGCGCATATACTAATCTGGCTCTACAATAAAATAACTTCAGACGAAATCGACAATGTGATATGCGCTGAGATTCCACGGGCTGACGTCGATAAGGATTTGCATGCAGTTATTATCAAAAACATTATACATGGACAATGTGGTACACTAAATCCAAATTCACCATGCATGGTAGATGGGAACTGCTCTAAGCAATATCGTCGAGCATTCACAGCGAACACGGTAACATGCGATGATGGATATCCTCGGTATAGAAGACGATGAACTGAAGATGGTGGGAATTTGGCAACTATACGCATGCAAAATGGTGATATTGATGTAGACAACCGTTGGGTGGTTCCATATTCTCCTTTGCTGTCAAAAACATATAAAGCCCACATAAACGTAGAATATTGTAATTCCATCAAATCAATTAAATACATCTGTAAGAACAAGAACAATATATTTGCATATTTAAATATTTTCTATTTACAAAAAAGTAAAGTTACCATTCAATAGAATTTTCTGTAGCGAATATATCAACGATTCTTTCCAGAAAAAAATTAATACGAAATATAATCTTATAAAATATTATTTAATTATTATTTAAATTACCCCTTATTAAAATACATCTGTAAATATGTTAATAAAGGCAGCGATATGGTAGTTTTAAGTGTGCAATCAGATAATCGTGACAAAAATGCAGTACGACATATCGATGAAATTGCTCAATATCAGGCTGGAAGATACATAAGCAGCAATGAGGCTGCATGGCGAATTTTTTCATTTCCCATACATGAACGCAATCCAGCTGTGGTTCACTTGGCAGTACATTTAGCAAATGGACAGCGTGTTTATTTCACAGATGCAAATGTGCAAGAAAGAGCCCTTAATCCACCTGGTACAACTCTGACTGCTTTTTTCACCTTATGCCAGGACGACGCTTTCGCCAGAACACTGATGTATTCAGAAGTTCCCTCTTATTATACGTGGAATGTAACTAAAAATTTATTCGTACAACGCAGACGAGGGGAGCCAGTCGACGGTCAACCTGGCATTTTCAAAGAAAATACAATTGGTAGACTTTATACAGTGCATCCCAATCAAGATGAATGTTTTTTCCTTCGCATGCTATTGGTAAATGTGTTTGGTCCTAGATCTTTTCAGCAATTAAAAATAGTTGACGGCGTCACACATGCCACTTTCCGCGCTGCGTGTCACGCTCTGAATTTATTAGAAAATGACCAACAGTGGAATATATGCATTATCGAAGCGTGCAACACTGCACATCCAAACCAAATTCGCGCACCACTTGCTTTCCTTCATCTCCCACAGAGTTATGGGAAAGATATCGATCGCATATGGCTGAGGATATTTTGCATAGAGTACGTCTTGAAAATGCCAATATGACCTTAGAATTTACAGAAGGCATTTACAACGAAGCATTGATAAATATTGAAGACAAGTGCTTAGCTATTGCAAATAAAGTTCTTATTCAATTAGGAATGCCAGCACCAACCTAAACTGCGACTGCTGCATTTGATGTAGATTTACGCCGTGAACAGAGTTACAACATTAATGATCTTCAGGCATATGTCCAATCGAATATTCCCAAATTAACGCGTGAACAGAAATGCATTTATGATCGCATAATGCAAATGATAAATAACGGAGTTGTGGGGATTTTCTTCTTGGATGCGCCAGGAGGAACTGGGAAAACATTCCTCATTAGATTGATTCTAGCAACGGTTAGATCAAAAAATGACATAGCCTTAGCTCTTGCTTCATCTGGAATAGCTGCGACATTGTTATCAGGTGGAAGAACTGCGCATTCAGCTCTAAAGTTGCCATTAAACATGCCAATCATCGAGACTCCTACGTGCAATATTTCCAAAGCATCCGGTATGGGAAAAGTATTACAAAAATGTTAACTAATTGTTTGGGATGAATGCACGATGGCACATAAAAAATCACTTGAAGCTCTTGATCGATCGTTACGAGATTTGCGTGGAAACGTTCAACCATTCGGGAATGCATTGATATTGCTCGCAGGAGATTTTAGGCAAACATTGCCTGTAATTTCTCGATCGACACCAGCAGACGAAATAAATGCTTGCCTGAAATATTCAAAACTATGGCGGCACGTACGTACATTGCAGTTGACTACGAATATGCGTGTCCAGTTGCAGAATGATCCATCAGCTGAGGTATTCTCACGACAGTTACTGGAAATTGGAAACGGACAGCTGCCAGTCGATGAAACGTCTAGACGAATATCATTTCCCGATCATTTTTGTAATTTAGTAACATCGAAAGAAGAACTGATCGAAAAAGTATTTCCTGACATTCAAATAAATCATAGAAATCACGATTGGCTCAGTGAGAGAGCTATCCTTGCCGCAAAGAATAAAGATGTCTATAAACTTAATAATGTTATTCAATCCAGTATTCAAAGTGATGAAATTACTTATAAGTCCATAGACACCGTTGTGGAAGCAGATGAAGTAGTTAATTATCCAACGGAATTTTTAAACTCACTTGATCTGCCAGGAATACCACCACACATACTTAAATTGAAAATAGGTGTGCCAATTATCCTCTTGCGGAATATTAATCAGCCAAAACTCTGCAACGGCACGCGACTTGCAGTTATGAAATTGATGAATAACGTATTGGAAGCAACGGGCCTTTCAAAGGTGAAGATGTCCTCATTCCTCGAATACCCATGATCCCGACCGATACACCATTTCAATTTAAAAGATTGCAATTCCCAATTCGATTGGCATTTGCAATCACAATCAATAAAGCTCAAGGTCAATCTTTAGAATTGTGTGGTTCAGATTTAGATGCGGATTGCTTTTCACATGGACAACTGTATGTTGCATGTTCCCGAGTCGGCAAACCAGATAGTCTTTATATCTACGCAGACAGTGGAAAAACAAAAAATATTGAATATCCTCAAGTATTGCAAAATTAAACTTATATGACATGTATTCTTTGTTTTATTTCTCATTTCGCAACCATTCAATCACAATGTGCCACAGCGAAGCGTGGCAGGGTACAGCTAGTATACGTATATATATATGTAATATGTATATATATATATATATATATATATATATATATATATATATGTATATATACACAATATTTTCTTTTTATATTCTGCCATATTAATTATAATTTCTACTTTAAGTACGTATATATCGCACTGTTGGGTGTTATGCTTAACGACAATCTTTTGAAAATATACAACTGGTACAAGAGTTTACCACTTCTCTTCAAACAGATGCATAAGCGTATAGGTCGTTTGTTTGACGAACGTAAGGCGTTTAAAGGATGGTACTTTTATAAATTGTAATTTTATAGTATTTCTAGTTGAAGGCGTAGATATGTCATGAAAAAGTAATGTGTGTGTAGATTTTATAGAAAAGTTCTCAAGTTCTACTTATTCGTGGCTGATATATTGTTAGTCTGGGATTTTTCTAGGTCGCAAACGGAGACGACAAACTAGTCAGCGCTCTCTTTCTATTTTAATTATACGTCAAAGGGGTTGAATTGAAGTTTATTCCATTTTCGAACAGATGCATCTTGTTTTGAAATAATTGAAGAGTTTTTTCACATAAATCTTACGTAACATATCAATATAAATTATTCATATACATATATATATATATATATATATATACATTTTTCTAAATAATTAATTAACAAGTTGCGTTTAAATATTTCTCGTTAAAATTTATATTAATTTTGAGATGCTCTGTAGCAAAATTTCTTAATAACAATCTCCGTACCTACGACAATCAGAAATTGTTTAATAACCAAAACCGGATAAATATTAGAAATGTTATATGTCATATAGAAAATTTTATTAATATATTAACAAATGTAATGAATAAAATGAAATCAATTATTTTATTTTAAAATGTAGAGCGGGTTAAATTAAAAATTTCTAATCGGTATTAAAAGTGATCGCGAAAGACAGATGCGTAAATTAGCATCCTTATCTGGCCATGTTAAACAAAATAGATCAATTTAAAGTTAAAGTTAATATAGGAGATCGTAAATTCATTATCAGGTTTACGTATTTCTATATAATACATATTCCTATACACAAAAAGAAATTTCGGAAAAAATGTGAGAATTATCGCACAATTGCATTGATAAGTCATGCTAGCAAGGTCATGCTACGTATACTCCAAAATCGACTTCGACATTTCCTGCTTCCCAACATTTCAGAGGAACAAGAAAGGCTTCGTACAAGGAAAAGGAACAGGGGAATAATTGTTGAATACGAGACAAATGATAGAGAAATTAAAAGAATTTAATGTTCCAGCGTTATTCTGTTTCCTAGACTACGGCAAAGCCTTTGATATCGTCAAATGGTCCAAACTATGGAAGGTTTTGCAACACCAAAACACTTGATATTCTTGTTGCAAAAGTTGTATATAAATAACAAGACCTATGTTAAAATAGAAAATGAATTATCGGACCGATTTCAGGTGCGCAAAAGCGTAAGACAATCATGCTGCCTGTCGCCTATACAGTTTAATGTTTATGGAGAATACATTGTAAATAATGCAACACAAAGATGGGAAGGTGGAATTTCTATAGGAGGAAAAAAATATTCAATTTGAGATTTACCGATGACTTAACTCTGATTGCAAATTCGAAGGAAAAAATGAACCAACTACTAAATGAAATTGAAATTGTTAGTAATGAGTTAGGATTGAAGCTGAATAGATCAAAATGATCTCTCTTAGTAATCGATAGAGATGAGGCAAGTGCAACACAAACAAGAAAATTAATTAAAGATACTCCCATACGCGAAGAAATAATATATTTGGGAGCCTGCGTAACAAATCAAGGTGGTTCGGAAATAAAAAGAAGGATAGCTTTGGCAAGCGGAGTATTAGGGAAATTATCAAAGATTTGGATGAACCGCAAAATTACAAATTATACAAAAACAAAATTATTAAAAACCCCGGGGTTTTCGATCCTTGGACTATAAATTATCGACAAGAAAACTGGAAGCCTTTGAAATGAAGTGCTATCGAAAAATTTTGCGAATACCATTGACTGCACGCAGAACCGACAAGTCTGTTCTAGAAGAACTACACGTGGAGGAAAGCGGCGGCTGCTACCTACAATTCGTCGAAGATTGTTATCATTTTTTGGTCATATAAGTCCGGCTAATAAGATGGAAAACCAAATTATTCAGGGTTGAAGTAAGCGGCCGAAGAAAACAAGGCAGACCGGCAAATCGATATTTAGATCAAATAACAAAACTAACTGGTCTACATGCGTCAGCATTGATGCGATTAGTAGAGGATCGATAGCGTTCAATTGTAAAAACATCACATCTCGACATCCGGAATCGGAATTACGATGTAGAAGAGGAAGAAGAAGATATGTATATGCAAAGTTTAACAAATAGCTTGAATACTATTCATTAGATAAAAACAGCAAAAAAGAGTTAAAATAGATAAAAAAATTTTCTTTATGAAAAATCATAGTTTTTCTTCGGCTGCGAAGTCATTATCTGGTGAACGTAAAAAGTAAAATATAAAAATTTATATAATTTGTAAAAGTATGAAATGCCGAATTAATTTAGATATACAATTTACAAAAGTTAACAAAATGAAAAAACGGTATTTATAAAACAATTCGATGGTGAATGTATTTTATTATTTAATGTTTTAAAAATCACTACATTCCACATTTTTCAAACTACTCATTAGTAGAATAAACAATAAAAAGTAAGTTAAAATCACTAAAAGTTTTTTTTTTATGAAAAATCACAGAGCTTTTCGGCTATTAGACCATTATCAAGTGAATATTTAAAAAGAAGAAAATATAAAATGAAAAAATATTACTTTGGCATTGCAATTCGCAAAAAATCAGTAAATATCATCGGATTGTTTTATAAATATTGTTATTCAGTTTGCTGAATTTTTTGTGAATTGTTACGTTAAATTAATATTGTTTCATTTTATATTTGTTATTTTTTTAAGATAATGGCCTAACAGCCGAAAAGTTTTGTGATTTTTTCATAAAGAGAAAACTTTTAGTGATTTTAACTTCGTTTTTGTTATTTATTTGAATAAAAATCACTACGTTCCGCATTATACAAATTACCCCCATTAGTACGTTGATATTATTACACCGTGCAATAAGAAGCCAGTGTATGTATTACGATATTTTACTTCACTATGGGCTACATTTGCGAGCTTAAAGAGTTTTATTAAAATTAAATACAATATCAGTAATGTACAGTTAGATGTATCGATGTTAAACGATAGCGCGGATATCAATATGCCTAAATCATTTTCAGATATATTCCACGAGATGTGTTAATGTAACGTAGTAATCCGGTTTAAAATATTTCTATTAAATCGTTCGGATAATTACGACATTAGCTTACACGTAGTACGTGTTAGTAAAATTTATCATCATACTAGATAAGTCACTGTTGCCATTTTCTAGCTGGAAGATGGTTTCTTTTCAAAAATAATAATATGAATAATAATAATTCGATTCGATTCGATTTATTATTATCGCATTTAATTGAAAGATTTACACGAATAAAATAAAACATAGACCGACAATGCGCATA
The DNA here is from genome assembly GCA_032883995.1 of Coronaproctus castanopsis. NCBI lineage: Eukaryota > Metazoa > Arthropoda > Insecta > Hemiptera > Monophlebidae > Coronaproctus > Coronaproctus castanopsis. The sequence continues at coordinate 213,637,917 of CM065052.1, forward strand.
AACTGCATAAGCGACGGTAAACGTGTTAAAATTGCATTTAATTTATAAATAAAAGTTATAAACTGCCGCTTAATAAATTATTTCATAATATTCCCTACAAATTAAATTAAAATAATCATAAAAACAGAAATATCAATAAAAGCAAACGTAACTAAAAATATACGAAACAAATTTAAGTAATTGTAAATATAAACACATACAAAAATTAACATTAATACCATTATATATATTATATATATATTATATATATCGTTTTGTTTTACGCACACACACAAACATATACACGCGTCATTCTTACACACACGAACATTTATGCGTTCGCGAACTAGATTTATCTACAATTAAAACTCTATACATACACGTAGACGCACTTATGGATGGTCAGGTAAATCAGACTGCGTACCCCGTAAAATGATTAACACATTTAACAGCTAGATTAATAATAATAATAATAATAATAATAAATAATAATATTAAGAAGGACAATTATTAATAATTATAACGAAAGATGAAATATTAACAAATTTCGTATTTTAGGTATTTCAAAATTTAGTTGCAGAAATAATTCGTAGATATTTAATTAAAATATCCCTCCGACTTTGCTTATAATTAATTAGGTCTGTTTTTAATTCTCCAGATAGTTACGTTAAATTCTATCGGCCCGGTATAAATTGCTTCGGGTCTTATTCTAGTTTTATTCAAATGTAGAATTGACACTTAATATTCTTCGCACGTCTTGGTGATTGCTCTATTTAACGATATACAAAACTTAGTATTATAGTTTCCGACAACAAATTGTAACTTACAGATGGTATTTTATTTTTAACGTTTGCACTTTCATTAACAAGAATTCTATTTAACGCATGCGTTTGCAACTGTTCAACAAGTTTCATATTCGGTACCGTACCCCGATGCAGTATTCCGTACACTACAACTGACTAATAAAGAGCGAGGTAAACCTGTCTTAAGTGTCCAGGAGAAAATTACCGCTTAAAGTAACGTAGGAGATCGTTTTTTGTTTTATTAGATAAATATAAGGAATGAGCACTCCGTATAAGTTTACTATCCAGCTGAACCATCGAGTATTTAACATCATCGATTCGAATTAATTTGTTGCCTTTTCCTAGCGGTATTTGCATATCTCTTCTCAACGTTGAATCTTGATAACGCATACTTCATTTTAGTAACATTGAAGCATGTAAGAATATCATGGAATCAAGATAACACAACCAAGTTTTATTACGTACGATTGTTGATTATCATATTTACCCAAAATGAACGATGTTAACAGTTTTCGTCGTTTAGAGTTGAGAAGATCAATTTTTATTTCACTTAGTAAATTATCGAATAATAATAATATTAATAATACCCCGTCGAGGATGTAGATTGTATATTTCCGTTTGGAGCTCTAACCGGAACAGGGAGCGTCCACAGATAATGGATAGTGGAATGGCCCGTAGATATGCTGGTTTGCTGCGGGTCAACAATAAACAGTCGAGATGGACTTGTAGAACTCTCTACTAAAAGTCCGCATATATCTTATCACTCCTCAACGGGTTTAGGTCGCCGTGAATCGCTAACAACCCGCCCCCAAACGGATAGAACATTGTTCAAACGGCTAAGGGAGACAACCCCGACAGAAAATAAAACTTAAATCCTGAGTCTGTCTTCTGTAGAGCGGCTATCTGGTCGGCGTCTGTTCCGTAAGGAGCAACTGAATTCAAACTCTGAATTTGACTAACAACCTGAAACTATTAAACAGTGCGTGATGAAAAATTTTTCTCATATATATATATATATGCTCCTGGAGGTACTCCGAAAGGAAAATACTCCATTCTGAACAACAATGTATTTTAGAGAGCCCGGACCAACATGCAACGTTTGGAATGGCGCAAACTTAAAAAGCTAAGAAGAAATATTTTTTGGTACATTAAATGTGAATTCATTATTAGGAGTAGGAAGGCTAAAAAAAAATTATTTAAAATTACGGAAGAAAATAAAATTCAAATTCCAGCTGTACGAGAAACAAGATTTACGGATGAAGGCACACTGGAATCAGAAGGTTTATAAAGCTAAGAAAGGAAAGAAATCAGATGAATAAAGGAATACCTTATCTCGGGAAGTGGGTAAGAAACATCACCGCCGATAAAAGAACTAATAAAAGTGGCGAAATATGGTTAGAAATATCTAATACGTTTAATCTGAAACTAATGTGAACGGCTTTTAATAAACTTCTTAAGTGACCAATTTAAATGGAGATCACCGAACGAATGCTTAGGAGAATTTCAAATTTATCACGTGGTCATAAATTGTAACAGTCGGAATGAAATTATGAATGTAAAAGTTATTGAAACAGATCGTTACTAAACTATTAGCAAAATGAATTTCATTCAGCGGAATAAAATACATCTGAAAACAATTATTGAAGTTCCTAAAGTATGTTAATTTACTAAAAAAAAAAAAAACCAATGTCAAGATAAACTGAAATAAAAAATAAAATCAGGTAAGCAGAGAAGAAATTGACCTAATCAACAATGTGATGAAGCTTGTGGCAAGGAACAAAACGTGGAAAAGATATGGTATTTCACACAAAATAGCAGAATGATTATACACAATTTAAAAATCAGAGATCAAAAAATATAAAATAATTAAATGAACGAAAAGAAAATATGAAACAGAACAACTCGTTGGAATAGACGAGAGATTTAAGAAAAATAATTCTAGAATCTTTTTTAGTAAACGTTTGCGAAAGTATTAGCCACCTTGTTTTTCAAAAATGAGGAAGGCTTGATAAGGAAAACTGTAGTATTTTAGCAACATATTTGAAAAAAGCTTCTTAATTGTGAAGAGCCGAAAGGAAAATTTCAAACAAATTTAACAGCGTCCGAATGTGAAGAATCTGTAGCCCTGGATTATGAAGAAATCGAAGAGATCGCGGAACAATTGAATAAGGTTTCTCGTGAATATGGAATAATTGCTGGGAGAACGCTGGTCAGAAAAATGTAATAGAAAAAAATTGAAAAGAAGAAAACGTACCAGATGAATTAGCATTAATCCGTCCACTGCATAAGAAAGGAAAGAAAGATAGTGCCAACAACTAAAGAGCCATTTTATTACTGCCTGTTATATGTAAAATTTGTCAAATTCCGAGGGAAAATAACAGTGTCATTTGAAATTAAAACAGATGGAGATTGTCTATCGCCGGTGCTTTTTAACTGTGTTTTAGAAAAAGTTATGCGAGATTAGAAGACATTGTTGAAAAATCCGGGAATTGATAAGATTAGAAAGGAGAAAATTTGGGATAAAGGTTTCATGCCTTGCATTTGCAGATGATCCAGCAATCTTATCCCTAGAATTTGCAAGATGCAGCGATTCGGATAAATACATTAAAAGAAATAGCTGAAAAAGTTGGCCTACAAATCCCATATGAAAAAACTGCGTAAAAAACTTTTGGAACACCTTTTTATTTAGCAACGAAATATGGAAAGATAAAAAAAAGTTGCAACATTGAAATTCCCCGGGCGAAATAATACAATGAAATGATCCAGATGAAGAAGCAAGTCTAAGCAAACAAAATTGAACATAGCGTTCAATTTAACCGGAGAAATATATATATATATATATATATATATATATATATATATATATATATATAAACAATCACTATCGATAAATACGAAGGTACGACATTTTAACACCGTAATTAACCATTGTGTCTGTATGCTGGCGAATGTTTGAAAAGACATCGAGCTCATAAAGAAGAAAAAACGAAAAATCATTAAGGAAAATTCTAAGACTAAACATGAAAGATGGACAACGGGTGTTAAAAGCAACAGAGAAATATATGAGAAAATTGAAAAGATATCAGACACGATGAGAAAAGTAGAATAAAATTTTATGCCCGTCTAAAAAGAATGGAGTACAAAAACGAAAATCATATTCGAATACTTTGAAGAAAATCCGAAGAATGTTTCATAGAAACCAAAAAAGTTTTATCGGAAATGAGCGAGGACATAAATGATAGAAACAAAAAAAAGTAAACGAAAGGTTTCGTCGAAAATGTTGAAGGAGAAGAACACCGATGGTGGTGACAACATGTGGACGAAGGATAAAAAAGAACAGCTCGAAGATGAGATTATTATCTTTTACGTGGTCTATAGCTGGCCAAAATCGAAAATAATAGTAATAACAATAATAATATTAATAAATTTCAAATTCGTTATTAGTAAGACAGAAGGAAATTTCGATTTAAAGTTTAAAAAATTGATTCGATCGGTTTTAAGTACGATAACTCCATGAATGCCTAAAAAAAAACTGTTCTCCGATTCGAGTATACGGCAGCAGAAAAGGGGGTAGTTATGGAGAGATGTTGGCAGATGCAAATAAAGTTATGCTAAAAACGCGACGCGACCGAAATTAAGTCGTGAGCTGAATGCGAAAATATAACTATATAAATAAATAAATAAAAAAATAAAAAAAAATGGCGCACTATTATATTACTTATAAGGCGTACTGTCTTATTTCTTCTGAAATATTTATTTGAAAAGTTCAAAAATAAAAAAATCAACAGACGACCAGGGTGTATTATTTTCGAGATCGTATCGAGCGTAGAAATTTTTTTTCGTCGGCTATAAAAGTAATTAAAGTCTGTGTTCTATTAACTCGATCGAAGAAGAAAATTCTTACTCGGGTTATTGTGAAATTTTCGATTTTTCTTTAAAATATTTCAAAAGTTAACGCAATTTTAACAATTTTAACAATTTTAATTTTAGGCCATTCGGAGAAAATTTGAATTATCACCGATAATAATGCGTTTACGTTTCTATCGTAGGTCCGGTACTACGCCTGTATTATTTTCACGAAAGAATTCTTACACGTTAGAAATGTCGGTTTTACTTGTAATGTTAAACCGAAATCCAAGATAAAATAATCGGGGACGCAGAAATATTAGAAAATAATAATAATTCGACTTCTTTCGTCTACCAGTAAGTAAGGATACGAATGATAATTGCGAATCGCAGATAATTCGACCTTCTTTCGTCTACCAGTCAATAAGGATACGAATGATAATTCCAAGCTTTATGCAGAAAAAAGTAAATTTTACCATTGAACCGGTCGAATGAAGATTTCTTTTCAATTTTATAACGAAAAAATTTAAATCGTGCAATAATTTGAACAATGTGGAATGTAGCGATTTAAAAAAAATAAATAAACAATCGTCGAAATCACTAGATTTTTATTTATAAAAACACCACAAAGCTTTTCGACTATTAAACAATTATCAAGTGAACATGAAAAATAAAATATAAAAATATAATATATGCAATTAATAAACAATATAAAAAATAATAATAAAATAAAATGTAAAGAAATACTCCATTTTAGGTGTACAGTATTAAAAATAATAGCAAAAAGGAAAAATTTGTAAATTATCCTGATTGCAAATGTCGTATATCCGTCATCGTGAATTAGTGGATTAGAAAACCACCTGTCGGCATTTTTTCACGTCATTTAAACACTCTGCCGTGGATCAAGTCCATAGAATTACCCACATAATTGTAAAAGCACTTGAAGAGAAAAAAGTTTGCTCGGCTGTTTTTTTAGACGTGGCGCAAGCCTTTGACAAAGTGTGGTACGATGGCAGTTCAACAAACTGGACAAATTACTACCACTAAACTACAGAGAAATACTAAAATCCTATCTTTCGGATCGATTTTTCAGAGTTAAATGTGAAGACAGCTATTCGAGCATTAGAGAAATCAAAGCTGGTGTACCACAAGGGAGTGTACTTGGCCCAGTTCTGTACCTAATTTACACGAGTGACATCCCATGCTCCGCTGATGCTATAACGGCAACCTTCGCTGATGACACATCGGTTATGTGCGTAGGCAACAATGTTGATGAAGCAACTAAAACACTGCAAAAATCCATTGACAATATATTTGAATGGTCTAAACGGTGGCAGATAAAATTAAATGAAACAAAATCAACACACATAAATTTCACAAATAAAGAAGAGCCATATATTTCGGTAGTAATCGATGGTAAATTAATACAACACAGTAATACTGCGAAATTGACACTAGATGCCAAACTAAGACGGAAAGAGCATGTCAAAAAAAAAAGGAAAGAACTTGAATTAAAATACAGCAAAATGTTTTGGCTAATTGGTAGAACATCTAAACTCTGTATTCAAAATAAACTGTTGCTGTACAATCAGATGTTGAAACCGGTGTGGACCTATGGCTTACAATTATGGGATTGCACTAAACCAACAAATATAAATATTATACAAAAATTTCAGAATAAAGTGCTGCTATGTATTGTCAATGCACCCTGATACACCCGAAATACGGATCTTCATCGAGATCTTAGTATAACGCCTGTCAATGAGGAAATCGAGAAAATAACGGTAAATCATGAAAAAAGGTTATCCAGACATCCAAATCCTGAGGTTATCCAGCTCTTGGAAACGAAGAACCTGCTTCGCAGACTGAAACGGAAAAAACCGTTCGAACTCTGCCACTGATGTTACACGTATTGGAGATACACAGAGGTGCAGCAGTACCGACTAAAATGATGATCTAATCCAATGGGAAAAGATTATTTTACTCATTTTCTTTTTTCTTCCTATCCTATTAGGTTAAATAAATTAAGTAGTTAATTAGTATTTACTTATACTAGGTACTATGTTTATATTTAAAAAAAAAAGAAAAAAAATTATAGTCCTAATTAGTTCCGGTAATCGTGAGTTCGTAATTACACCAATGTGATCTATGAGTTCGATCGGAGATCGTCTTCCGGTATTTTCCCCTAGATAAGTGTTTTTTCAATTCGTCCGTTTTCTTACATGACCGATTGAACTTTATACTTTATCGAATTATAGAAGGAAGTAATCGTTTTCTCGGTTCTATGCTTGTTCTAAGATTGACAGGCCAGTTCTTAAGTCCATGGTATTTTGAGTATGAGGTCATTTCGAATGCTCCGACTTTTCTGCACGACGCCGCTGTTATGGCCTAGTCTTCAGAACCGTATCGAAATATTGAGTGCGTTTGTTCTATCTCTTTTTTTTTTAGTAGTAACCGATAGAATAAATCTTATATTTTATTTTCGTTTCTTTTCCTCTTGTATTTCTTATAAATTGCTTACGTTTTTATATTCTTTACCTCCTTAAAATTTAGTCGACTTTAATTACTTGTTTCTTGTTAATCGTGTTATGAAATACGGTATACGTCTTTGTTATAATAGGACGTAACGTCAAAGCGACACGAGCTAAACAACGGACTGAAGGTTATTTATGTCGGCTTTTTCTACGAAAGATATGACGCAGATTTTGAAATATATATTTCGAAAAATAAAACATAAAAAAGCACCTTCGGCACTTGCGTAATATTAAGAATTTGCCGGTTGTTTAAAGTTCAAGAAATTATTCACAAATTGAACAGCTCGTTATCGACCGTCATCGATTGAAGAAATCCTCAGTGTGGCCGGATGTAAAATAAGAAAATATGAAAATTTTCGAAAAAAAAACGAAACCACTAAATTCACAATTAAACCGAAGTGAAAGCTTAGTCGAATAAATGACGGATTATTTCAGATACGGCAGAATACGCGTTTTGAAAATAGCGTCGTTTTTTCTTCTTACTAACTTCAGCCTGTTTTAGATTTTACCTTTTCTCGTAAATTCCATTAAATTGATTATAACTTATAATAAGCTTATACATCAGGTTTTTCAAACTTTTCCCGTTAATAATTATAAAATTTTTATATTTTTATAGCGTGTAAATATTTCTGGTAAGGAAATCATATTTTTCAGTCACAGAAAACTCGCTTTCCAGTTTTTTTTTTATTGTTAACTTTATATAACACAATCATAAGTTCTATATGGAAATATGGGATACAAATATGGGGATGTACTAAAGCATCGAATCATAAAATAACCCAGACAGCTCAGAATAAGTTTCTTCGACTAATTACCAATTGATACATTCCATGCAGATTTACAGGTGAAATGGGTCAACGAAGTAATACAGGACTATGCTGACCAACACCACAGAAGACTTCATCATCATCCAAATCCGGAGGCCTTGGCATTTTTGTCCACAGATCGTAACTTAAGAAGGCTTAACCGTTTCAAACCTACTGACTTGGTTGTTACTAAGTAATATACGTAACAGAGCTTAACCATTAAACCTCTGCACATGTTGAATAATCATTATTGCTGCTTATTTAAACTAAAGTTTAAGATTGCAGAAAGGAAGTAGCTGTCCTTTCTTGGAACTACATTAAAAAAAAAAACAACGTTTGATTCAGGTTCGTTCCACTAGCTGTTTCCGATTTGATTTGAGCCAACAGTATTTCAGTTGACTTAAGGAAATCGTTCCTTGATTTTAGTCGACTAGGGGGGGAACATTATGTCCAAATAGTGGGCGTCTATTATTCATCATTTGTGATATGCGTTTTAAAGCTCCTGCAACCTCACGTCTTATCTCAGGATGTGCTATTTCGGCCAGTGGGTAGATTTGCTCTACTGTTGCCGGTTTGAGGTACCCTGTTACTATTCTCACCTTCCATATTTAGCTTTGTATGACACGAGTTCGTCCATACTGGCGCTGAAAATTCAAAGGGCTTCAATATATGTGATTGCGCGCCCCGGCTGGATCCAATTAGCTTTCCGATTATATTATTTCTATCTACCACTTTTTTCTATATGGATGCACAATGCTTTTTATATTTATTTTCTTTTTTTTGCCGGGATATCCTACTTCTTTTATCTGTTGTCGAAGATGACGAGTGCGTTGAAATTTTTATACAACGGATTCTATCATTTGATTTATATCGACCGTTCGTATTATATATATATATATATAAAAATAATAAATTATTATTATTTTTATATACATATTAAGAACGGTAGATATAAATCAAATAATAGACTCCGTTATATAAAAATTTTAACGGGCTGGCTATCTTCGACAACAAATAAAAGTAACAGGATATTACGCCAGAAACAAAGATGAAAAAATAGAAATATCGAAATAAAATAGCCATAGAGAAAAATACATAAAATGTTAAAATTTAAAAAAAATATATATATATATATATAAATGAACACATAAGAAAAATAACGGCAGCCGCTTTTACGGTAATAAAATTGAAAATGGCGATTTAATGCGTCGACCGCTAAGAGCCGAGAAAATGTCCTTTTGTTCATTCGAACATTTCTTTAACACACACCATCGCTCGGGGCTAACGCTTTTATTGGGCTGCACATTTACACGGACGTCGAAAATTTCGAGAAACGTCTATATAATGTTGTCGCGTCTTGTCACGTTTCTGTTTGTGTCGTTAACTGTACGGTATTGTGCGAGTTTCGTTTTAAATGGTCTACGCTCTGGACGGTATCTACTTTCGTACGAAGCTTTCATTCAATTTTTAAATTTTGTATTTCTTTTATTCGTTTGGAAAAAAAAAATTGGATCGTTCGTTTTCTATTTTTCTGAGAAACGATATAACATTTTTTAACATAGGCGTGTTTTTCTCCTAGAAATTTACAAAATGATGCAGAACGTACGTATATAGAATTTACCGTTACGAAAAGAATCGACGAACACGAGATTTATAAGGAAAATAGTTGAAAATAGTAACAGGTTCCGAATATTGTAACGGTTATCGCGGTAACCTATTAGTTATGTAACGTCGTGTCGTTCCGTTTTAGTATCGTAAATTTACTAGAACATTTCGTTAAACCGTTACTTTTCGCTGATATTGTTATTAGTAAAAAAATTCAATTTTTTTTAGTAGAAATGAAAAATTCACAAACGAACAATCCATATAACGTGTCGTCGCATGATCTAGTAATGTTTCAACGATGTACTATGATAAAAAATGCACGAATAATAAATATACACACTTTAAGTTATTTTATAAATATGCACACACAAACATAAATATATATAATATATATATATATCATCATTAAGTGCCATCTACGTATACTACTAACATATACGTATTTTGTTGTACAGTGTAAGTAGCGTACAAGGCAATTATAACATGGCGCTAGCGTGGATAGACACATACACCCGGGAGAACTGATTCTAGTCGCTTTGTCGTCAGGACACAATTCAAAACTTCGTGTTTTTATTATATTTATTACTAGCGCGCGTATAATGTTGGGCGTGGTGGTTTGCCATTGACTTCCAGACGATAATAATATTGGATAAATTTCATTTTCCGATGATAATTTTTGCATCTACGATCGTTAACTTTGTACTTTCCATATAGAAGTAAAATAAACACTAAAAAAAAAAAGAGTATTTGAGGTCACAAATTTTATATAAAAAAACAACACACATCGGTTTTTGGCTATTAAACCATTTTCAAGCGAACATAATTAAAATATTCATTAAACAAGGGCAAACACTAAAATTCTTTGTGATGTTGCACATCTAGATTAAGTATTTTCTTACATTTTATAACTATTTTGAAATTATTGATATTTGTGTTTTTATGTAGAAAAATTTTATATTTCACGATGTTTTTATTTCTTTCTGTTTTATAAAAATATTTTTTTAGCACCGTCTTTAAGTAATATTTTTCACATTTAAAATGTTTATAAATTTCTATGCATAGTTTTATAATTTATATTTTTTGTATTCGCTCGTTAATGGCTTAACAGACGGAAAGCTTTGTGATTTAAAAGGGAAAATTTTTATCTATCGTTTTTAACTCTTTTTTCGTTGTATATTTAATAGTAATTATACAATTATACAATGTTCCAGTCTGGATAAACGAATGGTCAAGCCAATATGGAGTGGTAGTCGGTTAATTCGATGTGAAATACCGGATAAAATGAACAAAAAACTATATCGTCTCGGAGGTCACCGTTTTCCTATGGGATGTATATTCAGTTAATTCGCTAGATATGAGTATATCTCGACGTAGGTTGAAATTACAACTTTACGGCCTCAAAAATTAATCGAAATAAAAGTATTTAAAAAACTCTTCAACGAACGATTAGAAAATTTTATTTTGTCTCGGGTAAAACTATCTCTTGTACGAAATTCGACGCGTATTCAGAGAATTATTTCGTAATCGGCCTGGTTAGAATTTCTAAAATGCCGAACAACAACGGAACTAAAATTACTAAATTGTTTATTCTATCCCGAGCCGCTAAGCAAAAGTTTGTTCGCGCCAGACAGTTAAGACTCCAACGTTTTAGAAAATTACTCGAATAAATCCCGCGAGATATTTTCGAATAATTTCGCTTATCTACGTCGACGGAATACACACACTGACAGAAATAAGAATTTAAATTCGTTGTTTTATAACAAAAATATTTTCGCTTAATATAGAACTATCTTACATCCGAATTCATCTCAAATTTAGGTAGACGTTACTGTATGAATGTACTAAATTAACATTTATTTAATAAGTTCATTATTACTAAATCGAAAAAATTAATTATTTCTTCAGACTAGAGTATAGATTTTTTAAATATATATATATATAGTCTGAATTAATGAATAAAATACTTGTATAAGTAACCACATTATTATTTTTTTTGCAAACTCTCAATCACGTTATTCGTTTCATATTAAAAGGAAGACGAAATACAACGTCGCTGTCTGATATGATCAAACATTGACTATGGAGCAGCGATATATTCCTCAGCAAAGCCATCATTACTCAAGTCCTTAGATATTATCCAGAATTAAGCCTTTTAGCTTAGCTACTGGAGCATTCGGACTTACCTAATCGACAGTCTGTAGAGTCATCAGAACGGCCTTTCGATCTTCGTAGGCAGTTCCTCCTAGCCAACTCCATAATCCAGTTAGAAGCTCCTGGATTGTTCATTCGTAAATTACTTCCATCCGATACCTCATCTTCTTCGAGACTACCTCAATCGATTACAACCATCTTTAACATCATCTTATCAGAAATAAACATTCTAAAATCGCGGATATTGAAATATTCAATTGCTGTGCTGAGTGGATGGAAAGTCTAATCAATCTGAATCTCTCAATCGTTAGTTTGAGCAACCAAGCAAGGATATCAGCAAAAGAGTCGTGTATCTTACAACTGGTTCGTCAGTTTTTGACACATCCTCATTCAATGATTTTTTTTGGCTGCTCTCTCGTCATAAACAATGTCATCATACGGTACTCGGTCCCTCAGTCATTTTTCCTCCTTCCGGCCGAACTTTATGCGATTTTGTAAGCTCCAACATCCGAAGCCATCGGTTGTATATTCCGACTCTCTCTTAGCGCTCAACTCATTATGCGATGTATTTAGCAGCCTAAATAAGTGATACGGCTGATATTAGTCAAACCGAGCCAATTAGTCTCGTTTCTGTGGATTCCAGCTCATGCCGATATTCGAGAGAATGAACTAACAGATAGTGCAGCAAAAGATGTTGTTGCTACATTGTTTCCGATTCCAAACATCGCAGTTCCAGCTATTTACGTAATTGTGACAACAAAAGTAGTAGTCGATCTCATTAAATAAGCTTCGCCAAATCGAAAATTTCGTTTCACCTTGGAAGATTTCGTTTCCAAATCGAAGAGATGACGCTGTTTACAGCAGACTGCGGCTTGCTCATACGACATTCACCCATTCATACCTGATCAACAGAACTTCGGCTCCTCAGTTCATTAAATTTTGTGCTCCTCACTCAGATTATCTCTCATTCTTCCTCTTAGCTTGCACGTCTCTTCAAAAATTAATACTACTCTCTAACTTAATCATGTTTTCACGCATGTCTCGTCTCTACTCCGTGACTTAACTTTCCCTCCCTCGTGTCTCTAGCCTTAATTGCTGATGACACGTTAATTTAGATTAATAATTAATAATATGATGTTTGTAACGAAGATACGACGAATAAAAAGACGTTTGAGTATTCCGTATACCTCTGTCGCTTTGTAAGCCGATTTATGCGACAGGGGTAAATTATCCGAAAATCCGTAATGGCCCTTCATCATCGGGTACTTTACTTTAGAAAACGTCCGCATAATCTATTACTTATCAAACAGACCGGGTAATTAAATTTTATATATTTAGTTATAGTTTTCAACAAGTAATTAATACTACAGTAGCGTAAACGCTGAAAACTTTTCGTTTTTTTTTTAATTATTTAATAAAATATATAATGATCCTTAAAAAAAATGTTTTATAATATATATATATAATATATATATAGATATATATACAAAAAAATGTACGAGTGTATAATTTATACGTAATAAAAAAAAGAAGTTTACAACCGGGCGGAAGATGAAAATTGGACGAAAACGCTGTTAGACGATAAAGAACCGCTAAGAGGATCAACGTGGAGGCCATTTGCATTTATTATCGCTCTCTATCTTGCTACTCTATGACACTACACAAGTTCCATCTGGAATTTTATTTCACCCGTCCTATCCTATCCTATTCTATCTATCGGGGCTTTCCCAGACTTAAACTCGGATAGCGTAGTAGTGTTAGTAGCAATAGCAACTGCGGTGGTGGTCAATGCATACCGAAAAAGCCGAAAACTAAAGCGCTATATGTACGTTGTAAAGTTAGCGACATTTTCGAAATTTAATAGTTACCTCCTAAATATGATAAGACGATGGTTAAAGAGCCGCTGGTGTAGTCAGTGTCCCGCCTCCGATAAAGTTTGGAAAAGTGTTTGGCGAAATAAATTGTAACTTTAACGCAGTCATCCAGTCTCCGAGGATAGAGTTTATCGTTATACAGTTTATCGTTACAACTACCAACCGTGAAAATACAAAAGTGCGACTGACGATAACGAAATAGTTTTAATATTCCGCGTGCGGAACTTTCGAACGAAGATTTCGATTTATTACGTACACGCGGATCGGCTCGACCTTCAGAAATTTTTTGTCTTTCGACCGTTTCGTTAATTTTTTACATCGATTTCCGATTTAGCCGGTTTAATTGTCGCTACATTTTATAGTAAAAGTTTCCTCCCTTTTGTAAAAAATATTATTGACAAAGTTTGAAAAAACGTTTTACCTAAAAGGAAGAGAAAACAAACCCAGTGTTTGCTGGAACATCCACAAGAATTGATTACGTATCCATTAATATGGTTCGCTCAGTGGTTATATATGTATATAGAATTTCTCGTTAGTGTGGTTTAAGAGTTACATAAGCTAAACCGGGCGGTTGATTATATATATATATATATTTTTATATATATATTTATATATATATATATAAAATCAATTGAAAAATCAGTTAAATCAGCAATATTTATTTTCTTATGGAAAACACAAAGCTTTTCGGTACTTACGCCATTATCAAGTGAACAAAAAATTTAAAAAAAAAACATAATTTTAAAAGTATAAATTAAAAATAGTTACTTAAAAATATTTGATGATGATGGTGAAAATATATTCCATAAAGTGTTATTCTGCTTGTCTGTTCTGTTTATTTTGAATTGTTGAAATTTAACATCAATATATTTGTTTAATGATTTTGTTTTTTTAGATTTATTTTTTCCGATATTATTTTCTGGATTCTGAAAAAGTTGTATACTGATGGAATTTTAAATTTCCATTTACTGTTGCAATGTATGATGTCCAAAAGTAAAATATAAAATATAAAAATATACAAAACACAAAAATTTTTTTAAAAAACACAATTTTACAAGTAAAATGAAAATAAGTATTTGAAAAATCTGATAATCTATACAATTTTTTCAGAATCCAGAAAATAATATTGAAGGAAAAATAAATATAGAAAACAAAATCATTAAACAAATATATTGATGTTAAATTTCAACAATTCAAAATAAACGGAACAGACAAACAGAATAACACTTTATGGAATATATTTTCACCATCACCATCAAATATTTTTAAGTAATTATTTTTAATTTATACTTTTAAAATTATGATTTTAAAAAAAATTTGTTCACTTGATAATGGCGTAAATGCTGAAAAGCTTTGTGTTTTCCATAAGAAAATAAATATTAGTGGTTTAACTAATTTTTCAATTGATTTTTTATAAAAAATCACTACATTCCACTTTATAAAAAATTATATATATATATGTATATATATGTGTATATATATATATATATATATATATATATATATATATATATATATATATATATATATATGACGAGGGATTCCTTGATGCTATCGGATATATTTGGATTTCGTATTGCGTTTTTAGAAGGCAACTCGTATAAACAATTCGTATTATAATTATATAGCGTACTTTATACTAAATAATAAGAAAATTGGAATAAAAATGATTCGCTTAAATGAAAAAATGGAAATATATGCGCAAATTATAATCTTTGTCCACATGTTAATTACACGCGTCACTTAGCGTCTTCTTGAATTTGGCGTAATTTACCAAAAAAAAATATTTCTTGAATTACTTTTTGGCCTTTTTCTCTAGATCTTTTCGCCAGCTTCTTTTTTTCTTCAGTTCTAGGAGTATCGGAGCTAGAACTAGCGGTAAATCTATCTTCACGATTAACCAACTCTCCATCTACTCGTATTCTTTCCGTTTTTGAAGCGCTTTATGTAGAGCACTATTCTAACTAGGTTTCACGCACTATCCGTCCGATTTTTTACATATTCACACACACACATACCCTTACATAATACACACCGTTCTTACACCTTTTCGAACGATTTATAATCAAATTAAAGCTTTAATGATTAATTATCGTATGAAAATTCTTAATTAATGTATATATTTTAAATAAATTAGTTTATATACGTGTAATATTTCCCTTTACAATCTTAACTTAATGTTAAATAAGTAACTCTATGAATAAAATGCTCATCACCTAACGCAGTACGTACCATATTAGGTGATATGAACGAGTGTGAAAAAATTACCCCTATGGTTAAAACTTTCTTATACGTAATTATTGGTTATACGACTAAATCTTGTGATCTATTTCGCTTAAGACGTCTAATGTCTAATTTAGCATCTAACGGCTTCCATATTGACATATCGAAACAGTCGCTTCTCGTGCTGCTTATCAAATTCTTTGATGACATCGTCGACGAACATCATTCGAATATCACAGTGAATGTCATCATTACGTGTAAGCGTCGACAATTGCACGCAAGGTGGCACTCTCTCTGGCCTGAATTTTGTTGCGATTTGCGGCCTTACTTCATAGTTGGCTATGCGTCCGCTTTATAACCTGTTGGTATAATAGTCGTTGCACGATAGATCCAATGCAGAATTTCGCCAGTGTAATTCACGTTTTTTTGCCTTGATTTGTTTAACTTTCATTCTGATGTGGATTTCTCAAGTAAGGCGCTTATCCAAATGCATTTTTAGATATTTAGGTGTAATATATAGGGCGATTTTAGTTATATATATATAGTTTTATATATATATACATATATATATATATATATATATATATATATATATATAATTAGATTATAATGTTCGTAAATCCCTTCAATTACAGTATATGCTATACGATACATAAATTTTTAACACTAAAAAAAATTGTCTATTTTCATAGTAAGGGTCATTCGGTTGATATAGAATGTTTCGGTTTTAAAGTATTTATAAAACGCATTAAAAGCTACCTTTAATTATTATATATATATATATATATATATTTAAATTTACCTGTTACAATATTAACTTAACGTTTAATAAATAACTATATTCTAAAGCGGCTCACATAACACAGAACGTATCTTGTTATGTGATACAAACGAGTATGAACCAGTTAACGCAGTAGTTAAAGCTTCATAAATTATTATATAAAAGGCGATATTGTATGGGAAATATTCATTTTCTTCAATTATTTCACAGGCTGATTTTTTGTAAGTCTTGGTTCGGAAATTGAACGATTCTTGCAAAAATCTATTCGATATTAATTAGAAGGAAATATTTTTTATTGGGACGGGCGGGTAGCTGCGAATAGTCTTAAGCTCATTAACCATTGTAGACAACACTAGCATCAACAACAACAGCAGCAACAACATCACGTGTTATCATCGGATTTTGGGCAAATCCCCGTTAATCGGATTAACTAATATACATATATATACATATATATATTATATATATATATATATATATATATATATATATATGTATATATATGTATATATATATGGAATTCAATTAATATGTTTTCTAATCGACTTATTCTTGGCGGTATTATAGAGATGATGGATTTTGAAATGACGGTTCTAAAATTTCGTTTCTCGTCACGCGGAAGTTGCTGGTGATATGCTCTAATCCTATTTTCGAATCGTAAACAACGGATTACTATTTCTTAAAACAGTGATAGTAATAATCATTCATCACCATAATAATAATAATAATAATTAATGATAACCAGGACGTCTCGTTAGCCAAAGCTGTTAGTCGCGATATCGTCTGCATCCGTTTATTGCGTATGTTAACCGGATAACATTGGCGTTATATCAACATCTCCTTTCCCTACTAATTCGTTCACATCCAGTTCGCGCTAAGTACTTTCGTTAAAATTTTCTATCCGGAACTACATCAGCGTAAACTTCGATGATAAATAAAAGCTTATTTCCGCGAAACTCTATACATCTTTCGATACGGTTTTACCATAGTCCTTTCCAAAGAACAGTTTTTGGATTTTAGCCAAAATTGTCGTAATGTAATAATTTCGGAGGCTGTTTACCGTGGGAAAATTGCCGCTTTTGTCTCGCGATATAATTTACAGATATTATACGTCCACTATTATATATCTAAATTTGTTCGTTCGTCGTTGGACCATCTCGTCCATTAGTGTTTCATAATCTCATCATCATTATCAGTACAAAGACCGATCAGTTGCTGCGATAGTAAACTTCCATCTTTCCCGGTCATCCGGAACTGTGTTTACTTTCTATAGTGTCTTTTAAGTGGGTCGTTATAAATGTGTTTCTTTCGCCTTCGGGACAATATCGCGAAGTAATCCTCCATGCCGAAGTACAGGAACGATCCGAGTTAATCGTGTTTCCGTCAGTCTTTGCGGTTCGATGAGAACTTCACTCGATGAAAATCTTCTCTCGAATATACAAACTTTAATATTATATCATCTGTAATTCATTTTTACCGTCGGTAGGGTAAACGTATTAATCAAAAATTGAGTACAACGGTTTAGGGAACTTGTATATTTAACATATGTATAGAAGTATTTATGTAGCTAAAACGAAATATATATATAAAAATATACACGGGGTAATATGTGTGATAGTTCCTAGCACGTGTAGCTTATAATTACGGTGACTACGATAACGTAGTCCCCCTTATCGATTGGTTTTTTGCGCGTAAAAAGAAAATATGTAAGTAGTAAATGGTAGTCTTATAAAATTGTGAAATATTAAGATCAAAGAAAACGCGAATAAAATAAAAATAAATCAAAATAACACTTAGATATCGTATAAGATGTGTTTACGTACGAATATATATTAAACGTATATAATTAACATTAAACTAGACATTAAAAGAGACGTGAGAAATAAAGAAAAGTTGACCACGCGGCACTTACAAAGATATAGATTCGGGTTAACGATTAGATTCCGGTCTATGAATTTACGTTGAAGCTTTAAATGCATAGCCTTATAAGCAAATTCTAGAAGTGCCGCGTGTTTATTTTTAACGAGTAATTCAAAGGAGGAATCGATAATAAATAAAAGTCCAAGAGCGAAGAAAACAAGGTAGGTGAGCGGCAAGTGTTTTTAATATCGTCCACATAGTCAAGTGAACAGCAGGTACAAACAGGAAAAATAACAAGAAGCTTGAAGGATCCAAATTTGCCATGTCTAGTAAGCATCTGAGCACTATAGAAATATTAAAAATTCGAAGGTTCTTCATCTTTAATCTCATTGCGATAGTTGGAAAAAATTCGTCGTAAGTCTTATAAGTGAGATGAAGTGTGTCCTCCGTTACTCGTTAATCAATAAAGCGGATACGCGTCTTTTGAATTATGAAGAAGAAGAAAAAGTGTTTATTCGATTAATTAACCGACTACTATTCGCAAAATTATTGGCCGAGTACCTAACCTTGTTATTTAGTTATTTTAACTTAATAATAAATTAAATTTTTAATATTCAGTATAAATCTGATCAAAAAGAAACTCAAAGGAAAAAAAAACGGTAAAATAAAAAAAACCTCCGAGAGAAAAGCGCAATAATAAAAATACATTACCCATAAATCGGATAATTACAATTTGCAATACTTATTAATAAATCAGATAATAAAATACTCGAAATAAGAAAATGATTTTTATAAAAATCTACGCTTAATTCTAGAGGTGATTTTGTACATCGTGCACGGAGATGTGTCGTATCACCGATAAACTGATATTAATTGTGATAGAACTATAAAAAAATCCTGGAAATTTTATTAATAAATTCATCGATAATAGCTTTGTTTGCTCGTGTAAATATGAAATTTTTGTATTAACATGTAATATAATTCTGAAACGATAATTTCGGTCTATCTGAAGCTTTTTGTACGTACTATTACAGATATCAGAACATGCAGGACAAGCGTAAGTTAATCCAACAGTAATTTTTCATTTAATCCGGTAAGGCCTGATTTTCTGTTAAATATCGGAAAAAGTGCGTCGCTTTGCGCTTTAAATCGTCTGTCAAGAACTTAAATGAACTGAATTTGTTTGGAATTAATATTTATTTCTGGCAGGTCTTCTAGTAGAAATAATTGCTTCTGATTTATAAGCATTTAGTTGGAATTTCCCCGTCTTCTGTAATATTTAGATATTTACCGCTTTTTGCAATCGATTATGAATCGCGCTATATATTTTAAACCAGTATATAGGTCATCGGCATATTATACGGTTTCGACAAAAGCTATGTCGGGAGAATCATTTAATATACGATCCAATTATGCTCCCTATAGTTCGATCTTTCATAGAAGATACTTCGTAGTCGTTTATAACGTAGAGATTATTTTTCGTTACTTAGGTCTTAATATATAGTATCGGGAATTGAAATTTAATCACTTTGCATAATATTTCGTTGACTGTATCAAATGCTTTTTCAATGTCAATTAATACCATTCCGCTATCTTGAATCTGAAATTGTCATCTGAAATTATCGATATCCGATACACTGTCGGAATGATTTTAGGTCCGAATCCAAATTAAAATTTTGCACGAATTAGTTAATGGACTAGAAGGAAGTTTTGGTTATTGACAGAATCCGTAATCTTAAAAACTCGATACTAGTTAATTTGTTTTTTTTTTTTATTACCGATTTTTCAAATAATTCGATTCGGGTAGTTATAGAGTAGACGCGTGTTCGATCACGTGGTAGCGTAATTTTCGCGGGAATATTAATTTTTCTCTATCACGAATTAATAATTAGAACGAAATTAGACGATCTAACAGACCGTTAATAAATTATCTGGTAAAATTTAGACGGTCGCATCGTAAGTACTTTATTTACGGATGATTAAATTAAATTGTTGAAAATAGGTTCAGGCCGGTAAACGAAAAATTTCCGGCAAATTTCGCTTAAATCTTTCTAGTACAAACGATAAATGCGCGTAATAAAAATTTAAACGGTCTTAACCTTTTACCGTACGTGTTCGATCGAGTGTATAGGGATATAGGCCCGGTCCCAAACGAAATTCCGGAAATAAATAACCATTAAGGAGAAAGATGTACACAGACGTGACACGTAATCGTTGGCATACGAGCCGCGCCTTATTTATACTGCCTCTGTTTGGTAGTACTTATCTAACTGCTCGCGAATTTAAAAAAAAAAAATACAAGCTTTATTTTACCGCGACGACTTGTTTATATGAAGATTATAAGAGGACTAACGGTATGTTGCGCAACCGATTTTTCAATGGGTAGGATCGCGTTAAAAACGATAAATTCGCTAGGCGGTCCGGTTGTTTCTGACACTCGAATACATATACGTTCGGTTATCGTTTGTACTCGAGAACGAATGGGTTTCAGATGAAAACCCGACAAGGTAGAAAACTTATTTTGGGGGTGAAAACGTTAAACGATTTTTCAAGTCGTATAGGTGTTGTTTCAGAAATTTATAACGGCAACGAACGTTTAGAGTGTACAGGCGTTTAAATAATAGCCGAACGGTTATTTTTGAAAAATTTTCAAAAGCGTACCACCGATGGATGTTTATAAATTAGTGGACCGTTTTAAAAACGACCTATGTAAACGACGTAATAAAAACGCCTGCAAAAGAGATCACACTTTGGCCACACATTGCCTTGTAGTTGATTATTACATAACGTTTTTATTATTAAAGCACGATATAGGTATAAATATATATTAATAATTTTCATCTTTCATAATTGATTTCTGTACGTTCAAAATTTTACATCATATACATATTTATAGCGATGGCTGTAAATATCCCGATGGGAGTTCCGTCCATAAATTTTCTTCAATACTCACAGACGAGTGCCTCGCTATTCTAAGGACCGCTTCGACAAATATCAGTCAGTGATTTTCACATTTTCACGTAGCGCTCTCAAAATGATATTTTAAATTTCTCATTTAATATTAATTGACGATATATTAAGTAATATTCATGCATCCAGCTTTGAAACGCGTTAGTGTCAAATTAGGCATCCGCTGAAATGATCTACTTCAATACATCGGTTAGGGACATTTTATCAGAGATTAAGTTTTCACACGTGGAATTTCGGAACATGCTATTCGGCTAAACAATTCAGAAATTTAATTCCAGCAATCCCTCGGTTCTTCGATCTTCCTAGCAAAATAGAAAACAGGATTTCGTATTATACGTCGTGTTTACACGTCAACAACATCCCATTCTATTCGCGCACAAATTAGCCCCTTCGCCACTTTGTTCCCATCTTTGCGAGATCGTCGATGAAAACTATCTATTTTTCCAGTTATTATAGAATTCATTAATCAAAATTCCTGTCACGTCTTATAAGTAAAAGGATCATCCGTCTGCTAACTAATCTCAGTTGCTTGTTTAACAGAACGATAGCGTATACATGATCATATTCAACTATCAGCCTGTAGTATAAATATTTAATAAGACGTATCATCCATTCGTCACAGCCGTGGGTGGAATCGCTAATGCTTTTAAAATGAGAGTAGTTATTTTTGCACATAGAATACAATCTTGACTTAACGTTGTCCGGGGTTTAAAATTAAAACTCGCTGTGTACACATATTCCAAATTTTCCTTATATTTGTTATTACGCTGGTAACCGACTATGATTACTACATCAGAAGTAGTTGTCTGCATTTTAACATATTTTCTTATTTTACGAGCATCGAGACCAGTAGCCAAGTTCAATTTAGCTCCGGTGTCCATCGTCTTTGTTCGAGTTCGAATGTTGAAAAATTTCACACGCTTCGCGAACAATTCTGGAACTGTATCTGTTTTGCAAGACATTTAAAAATTATTGCGCGATGTTTACCAGAACATCGATGTAAAGCCACCGCGAAACCTCGAGTACGGTTATAGTCCGTTTTTCTTTGTGTGTGTGTAACCTTTGATTTACGCTTCTACCAAATTTGCCTGGCGTAGTTGATCTTCAGCGTGAAATTACATAATTATTCGAGATTCGTTTTTATTTTTTTCAAGATAGGTCTCCTGAAACTGCCTGCAGACAGCTGAAGCTAATGGTATCGAATTTACTAATATATTTAAAAAATATATATTTAAAATATACATTTTTTTAATAGAAATAAACATACTGTTATCAATTATTCAATACATATTTGAGTCCGTGCATGCGTGGAAGCGTGTAGTAATCGGAGTATGCGCGGTTCGTGTGTTTTGCGGATAGAATGAACTTATCAACGGAATAAATCAAATTTAGGGTAGGCACTGTTTAGCTGACGGTGTTTCTGACAGTTGAGTAAATGTCCGGAAATTGTTATTTCATTTTCCGTATTTATAAGCAAGAACGAATTCGGAACGAATTTGCCGGTTTTCGTTGAAAAATCGTATTAAGCCGGTAGCGGTCAGAAAATGGTAAAATCGTACCTTAACTGTCGTCGGTTAGATTAAACTTTTCCAACCGTAATACTTTTTCGACGATGTTGTAAACGTATAATAATGGACAATATTCGTTTCTGAGGTTAAAACAATTTTGACTACTGCAACTTGTAACAGAAAGAAACAACATCATTAAATATCACAAAGTAATATAAACTAACAACGAAGTTTAAATCGGGGACATTGAAAATTTATACATACGTATATTATAATATACATATATACAGGGTGGCTCGGACAAGATGGACGGTTTTGTCTTTTAAATAGCGCAGTTTTTAAGACTACTACAACGCAAACTGCATGCTCCACGCTTAGTGTACAAACGGGAGATATTTTTGTTCAGTTTTAATTATCATGGCACCCTATAACGAGAAGGAGCGCGCGTTTTACGTGGAACATTATTCTCGGCGTGAATCGAACGCGACAGTGCAAAAAGTGTTTCGAAAAGAATTCAAAGTTACGCGACGAAACACGCCGACGAGATCTGTAAAATCTGAAAACTCGGATTTTTGAAGAAATTTCAAAAATTCATCGACCTATGCTCGGAAAAGTATTCTAAAATGTTGTAAAAACTGAATGAATATACTGTTGCAAATAGCATCTGAACGATATTTTATTTCGCAAAAATGATTATAAGCTAATCTCCCGTTTTCCTATTTTTAAATAAAATTTCGTTCAAAAATTTTGATCGAGTAGTTTTTGAGTTATTAAAACAAACACCAACAAAATTGCCCGTCTTCTCTGGATCACCATGTATATATATATATATATATATATATATATATATATATATATATATATATATATATATATATATATATATATATATATATGGAGAAAAAATAAGGTAGACTGTAGACCTTTTGATAGGATGATGTAGCCGGAATAGCGGTGGAAAATTTGGTAAGGGAGTCGTGTGACATAAACAATGAATCAACTAAGGAAAACATATTCCGCGGTGGACTGGTATAAGCTAATCGAAATCGTAAATATCAGTGGGTACATGTGTTAAATACACAACACACGCACAAATACACGTGGACATTTATGTGTGTATATATACAGAGGTGGAAAGAATCTAAAACAAAGTAATTATTTTTGTCTCGTGAAAATAATTTAATACCGGAAGACTTTCGACGATTTTTAAACAGTAGAAAAAGTTCAATAAATTGCAAACGAATTTGAGAATAAAGCAGCATGCCCTTTAGAACACTGCAAAAACCAACTTCCCTTGGCATTTGTGATATAGACGAAGATACAATGCGAGCCCGAATGAAAGAGATTCATTTGAATATATACATTAAATCTCATATATTAACCACCTTAAAATATTTGTGGTTACATGAGTTAACTTTTACCAAAAAAATGAAAATTGTCCCGTTAAAATGTTATAATAGTTTTCGGATTTTTATTAACACCTCGCGCAGTCTGAACCGATTAGCGATTTTCGATCGTTCTAGATCTTCATTTTTTCCAAATTAACTTTATCCGTATTAATAGAATTTCTGGCGCCGAATTCACATCCGAAATTTCTCTATTAGCATTTGGATATTTAGATTACTATTACATCAGTTTTTTGCTCTATTCACGTAATAATCTTAATAATCTATATATCCTGCTCCTCTCAAACCTGTATCTTCCGCCGATACATTCACTGATTAAGGACTAGATTTTATAAGTATCGAGATTGAAGAAACTGAACGATTTAATCCATCTTCGCGTTTATTGACAGCTCTGAATACTTACAATGTTTTTCAGTCTTACTAACATTATTACGCGTTACTACAAGTCTACGTCTTACAGCTCTGATGGACGCAGTTTCCGTTATTAATTACTATCGAGCCTAGCCAATACGTAAAATTATGCGCAATTTCAAATCCGCGCGGCTTTTGTTATCTCTATTACTCCGTTCTCGATGCAAGTACATTGAAGGCTTTGAGTTATGGTGTTGGAGACGTATATTACATGCTCCATGGACGTACATGAGGATCAACGAATCAATATTGCAGGGAGTTGGCGAACCTAAACGTCTATTAACGGAAGTGCTGATCAGAATTGGACGGTTTTTCGGCAACATGGTGCGGGCAAACGGAATTTGGGGCACTTTTCATCGAAGGGAAAACGACATCGTGGACGTGTGAAGATGTTCAGACGGGATTCGGAAATTTACCGGGGAAAAATTTCATCGATTGTGTGCATGGAACATACGATAGAAATGGATGACGCAAACTACTGAATCTGAATTATGATAGCATTTTAACATCGTCCTGATGTGCTTCAATACGTGTAAAAATTGTTCACTAATCTTGCACAGGCATGTATTCGGACGTTTTAAGTTGAGTTTAGACTTTCCAGTTATTAGCAAATTCCGAGGAAGGAACCTTAGCGTCTTCGATAACGACGCAAAGTTCGGCTGGTTTATTTTTCCAATAGCGAATTCGAAAACAAACGTTGTTAATCCGATTCTTGTGAAACATTGTACTCGTATAAAGACCGGTGATTTAAATAACTCTTTAGCTGGAATACGATCAAACATTTTACCGTCGAATCTACAATGTTCCAAGTAGGATTGATTGATGGAACAATTCGAAAGTTTTTCATTTATCTTTCGGTAATAGTCGCGTAAACTATACGGAAGAACTTTCGATAAGTCTATATTTGTCTACGTATATAATTTCGAGATTGGTGACGTCGAATTTCCAGCCAGTAAACGTGTCAAGTTGACTTGATAAATGCAAGTAGCCGAGTTGAAACAAGTCGATCGGACTTTTGTTAACTCTACTTTTTTTTTCAACGTTCGCATCGACTTTTATAAATTAGGCTGGCGGTACAAGATGATTTAAGTCCTCCAAATTCGGATGTGTCGCACAAGGGAATAAAGTATAATCCGTACCCGGTGGCATTAAAATGAGAATATAGCGGGGGGGGGAATTAAAAAATTAAACTTTCTCGGGGAAAATGATTAGTTTCGTTGTTAAAATTAGCATTTACCGATTCCGTTTCAGAAATGTTTTCCTTCTTTTAATGTCGTATGTAGTATGTAGGCCGTAATGATCTCTGTCCCTCGAAAGAGTGCACCGATATACTTCATTCCTCAGTGTTTTTATCCATCATGAATTTCTTCTACTATCAATTGGTCTTTAATCGTGAATTAGTATTAAAATACTTCAATATTATTTTGGATTTATTCATAAAATTTTAAATCTACTCCCAATGATACTTCCAGATTTGCGGGTGTCCAGACACAATATTACTTCAGAGATGTACAGGTGTTGGAAGGGGAGATTTGCAGGCATTACGAGAAGCGTTAAGAATATTTATTCATCAACGCCTGCAAATTTCTAAAGCCAAACTGTGTATTGCTAATGTCTTCTTCACATTTATTCTTGTATGCATGATTCTAAGAAACGTCGTAAGAGCATGCGACACGATTTTTAACCTACATACTCTTTATTATTTAGTTCACTTTTAATTCTGTATATTTTGATTCATTTATTTTAAATTTCTAATGTACCTCTATATACATATTATATATATTATATATTTTATATATATATATATGTATATACATAGGGTAATGCAAAGGTAAACCCTCATCCAGTGTGTGTAGTTGGCTAGTCCTCTGTGAATTTTCGGTTTCGCTTAGGCATCATCTTCTATCTCCTTTCCAATGAACAGGACCTTACACACACACATATATATATGTATGTATTCACTCAATAAAAAAAACGACTGGAATTCATGCATTAAAGATTCATAGAAAGGTCAACTTTCACCTATGATAAAAATAAAAAAAGAATATCAAACAATCGTTTGTCTATTCAGCGAAATGGTATAAAAAGCTCATTAGTGGGAATGATCACGTAATTATGTTCGTGTGTGTTTGTTAATGTTCATTTTTGTACAAAGAATTGAAAAGTAGAGGAAAAATTAATATTGAATGTAAAATTATAACATTTTGAAAAATGTAGAAAAACGTACTAAAAGGTCACGCGGGCATTTAATTGATCTATACAAAAATAAAATTTCACTCGTTCGCTAAACACCAGATGTATATTACGAAAATGGTATAAAAGGGTTTTAAACGCGTTCCATTACGTAATTTATTCATATTATAACCACCTATATTGATTCATTTACTTGGTGGATTTCAACGAGTTCCTGCTAAACTAATTCACGTTTCGTAAATGTCTTATTCGTGTGTGTGTGTGTGTGTGTATGTGCGTGTATGCAGAATTAAAAGCTATAGTGACGTAACTATGTAACTATGTAGTTATTTAGTAAACGCTCAATACGGATGGAATATATATATATATATATATATATATATATATATATATATATATATATATATATATAAACTACAATAAATATTCATTTTATTGAAGACATTTTAAACGTAAACTTTTCTGTAAGTTTATTATTATTTTGCCGTCATTTTAATTTTTTATAGATTATACAAAAAAAAAACAATTTAATTAAATATAAATTATTCCACATAATTCGATGTTGAACTAACAATGACTTTTTAAAATAAAGAAACAGAGAAAGTTCGCAGAAAAAAAATGAAATAAAAAACACGATATGATAATAATGATAAGCATTAGATAAATCGTATACTTGATAACAAATTAACAAAGATAAATGAACAATGTCGAATGCGTAGAAGCTGTAAAAAAAAAAATCCAGAATATAGCGTAGCCGAATGTAGTGCTCCAGTCCCGGTAGAATATGTGAGAATACGTGAGAATACATTAACACATAAGTAATGTCGTCGATCTAGATGTTAATGAAAGAAATAATATAAACGTAGAGGGTGCTGAAATATGATCGAAAATGTGTCTGGAAAAGTGATTTACGATTACGAAATCGCAAAAGATAAGACGATCACTTTTAAACGGCTCGATATAATAATAGTTGAAAAGGAAAATCGATGAGCCGTCAATGTCGAAGCTGAGAAACGAACGAAACTTATACCACCGGTAAATAGAATAGAAGAAATTACGAGAAATTAAGTCACGTAGACGTTATTAGTAATCTGAGTAACTAGAATTATTCCGAAAAAGTTATCGCAGACCATAAGGAAGTCGCGGTTGAATAAATTGCTGCATATTCACGTGCAAAATTTTGATATCGCGCGAAGTTGTTTATCGGCGAAAAGGAGCAATTCTACAGTTCTACACTTGGCTAAATGCTTCTACAGGAATTTTATTTTTTCTACATAGACTACAGAGAAGATGATATAAAAATTATCGTTTTCCTATTTTTAAATAAAATTTCATTCAAAAACGTTGTTCGTCCGTATTCACTGAGTCAATATATATATATATATATTAATATAAAGGTAAGATAAATTATTAAATACACGTAAATTGCATCATAACTTGGCTCCACACACAACGGGATAGAGAATAAAGTGTGCCCTCGTAATATTGCACATTCTTAATATATTTATACGATTAATTACCGGACATACTCGAACAAGCCAAAATGACCGTTTTAAATGTTTTTAAACAAATTAATTCGATTCGTCGTTATTAAATCGGCCTAGACGTGAAATTATGCAAATCGACATCTCGCTTGCTGTAGAATTATAATAAATCGCCGGATGAGATGACGTTTAAGTTTTCCACCATCTACTCGCCGCTTTTGATTTTGGTCCATTCAGACGCCTCTTCGGAAAAAATATTATATATATATATATATATATATATATATATATATATATATATGTGTGTGTGTTATAAATAATTCGTAACGACAATTACGGACGAGAGCCGCCGGAATAAATCACGTTCATCGTTTTGGAAAATATTTCGCTGCCATATTATACGTTCGTTATCTAACTGGATGTTGAACAGTAAACGGGGTGAAATGGGTTGTCGGGAAATGGGGTGGGAACTTATTTAAATGATAATCGAATTGTGTCTGCTTACGTTAAGTCGACAAGACGAATGAAGCGAAAAAACGCGTGACTAGTACTTTTGACGTTAAACGACCTTTTTCGCAGTAATTTTTACATTTGTCTTTTGCGATGTAAAAATGTTGCTCAGCGACCCTACATTTTTTTTTTGTTTTTTCCTCTCGTATGTGCCATACTCGTAATAGAGACACGATCGTCAATATGCCAACTTGATTTTATATTGTCCGCCGTCAATTGTAGCGACGAACATTTAATATGTCCTACTTTTTTCATCCTTTTATTTGCCCCTTTGCGAGATAATCTGTAAAATTTCGTACCTTTTACGAAACGATGACACATTTCTCCTTCTATTCCGTAGCAGACGATCTGTATCAGTTTAAGACATCCTTATCGGGCATTTATATAACGTAATTCTGTAATCAACTTTAACGGTCGGTAAAACGTAGTAAACGATACTAAAAACAAGGGGAAAAAACGAAATATACGTGGCATAAAATCCGAGAAGGTGGCATTCATTCTCGCGCTCGCGATAGAATGAAGAATACAATGGGAAACCAGTTTTAGAAGGCGACTGGAATTGATATCAGTATAAATCTAAACTTCGAAGAACATACAGAAACTGACAGATATGAATCGATATCCCCTTTAAAGTGGAAAGCGACCGTGTTAATGTAACTATATTCAGTTCATGGAACGCTTACATCGTTTCTCGTTATAAAAAAAAAAAACCGAAAATATAAAACCTAAATAATAATAAAAAAAACGTTATATCGTTACTGGTTTTTTGTTTTTTGGTTTTTTTCCTTTTTTGGAAAACACGTCGTCTTAGTTATTATCGAACGAATAACGGAAAGATAAAAAACTGTTTTTACGTATTCTAACTCTCCGGGAGCAGTTTTTTTGACGGTTACACATTTTAACGCATCTCTCTGATAGTGCGCCTTAGAATATTTTACGATCTGGATGACGTGTCAACGTGCAAATTACCTAGAACCTCGCAAAAATACCTCTTTTTTTGTCACTACTAAACATTTTTCATCATTATCGTTCATTTCGATACGTGCTTACCTATATATAAGTACATTTATAAGACTTATAAACATATATATATATATATATATGTGACATGAGTTCGTCTATGTGTAATTTACAATATACTTTTAGTTAACTTATATATATTATATATATATATATATATGGACTATGTAGGAATACGTAGATAAATGTAAAAACATCGAGTAGAAGCGGTGAAACTCGTAAAACTAAAGACGCATAAAATTATTACTATATTTTTAGAATATTGTTCGCAGGCTCGCGTTTAAAGTACCGTTGACAAACAACTCCATTTTTTTTCTCCGTTAACGGAAAATTCCAATTTCCTCCCCAAAATACGCGAAAATATCTCTGGAAAACGGTGTGGGGGGGTGGAAATAAAACCGGAGCAACAACTTTATCGAATTTTCCACGATACGTACGATACGACAATACGATGCGATTCGATTTTTGTCTTCATCTTCTACGCGAAAGCCGTAACCAATATTCCATTTTCTCTCTTTTTCGTTTTACCATCTTTTTTCTCTGTTTAATTTCGATTTACGTAAACCGATTAGAATTATCTTACAGTAAACTTTTTTTTTTCAACTCGACTGCAAACGATGAATTTTCGCTCCGTCTAATACGTAATTTTCAATTTACCTCTATTTACACACACGTGCGTAATATTTATTTATTTATTTGGTTACAAGACAATATAATAATAAATAAAATATTAAAAAAAGAGATGTAGAATGGAAAATGTCCAGAAAGACGGTAGACAACTCGGATATCAGGGGGCTACTGCAGGAAATAGGTCAAAATGATGGTGTAAATGTCTGAAAAATGAGTGAGACGTATAAATGACTTTTAGAACGAGTGGAAGTAAGGTAAACTGTTAAAATTATGTATTTAGTTGTATGTGTATGTATATGTATAGACATATAGGTGTGTATATGTGTACGTACATGAACATTGGTGTATAAATTAGTTAGTTTGATATCTGTCGACAAGCGAAAGCTTGACGGGATGAGGTAAAATATAATTATACACATGTAATTTTTAATCTGAATATATGTAGATGATTTTATAGTGTGTGTGCGGAAATAGTGTTGCATACATTTTATTTATTTGCATGTATGTGCACTAATATGACTGCGTAATTGTAACAAAAAAAATAATTATTCAAATATACGAATTTTTAAAATTCATTTTTTACGGGTAATGAAATATGATAAACTTGAGTTTTCTTTATCGAATAGGTTATTGTTAATTTATAGTGATAGCACGAAGTGTGCGTTGAAAAGTTTTATTATAATTTAATTAAGTAAAACTACATCGATTCGTCGAGGTTTGAAATTTTCTTTTGTCCGTAAAAAAAACCGCACGTCATTCATCTAATTTCTCGGTAAATTAGTACCAGTTTGTTGAAAAAATAAAGGCAGTGACAAACCATCTCATATTGGCTTGCCCAGGATGTTTGGCCGATTAACTTTGTGAATCGTTTAGGAGACGTTTTCTACGAATCGTTGAAGTTGATTAGGCTTCTAGAGTTGTCATATACATATATATATATATATATATATATGTATTTTGCGCGAGTGTATATATTAAACTTCTTGTTATTAAATTAATTATGTAAAAATGTTTGTAGAATTTGTCAAGTTTCTTATTATGCGTTTGTAGATGAATGTGTATACTCATTATATATTCACGTTGTGGATAAGTAACCGCCGTCTGAATTTTGGCGAGTATGCTAACATCATATATAATGTATTGTTAATCTTGACGCAGATGATTTCGTTAATTAGTTTTTGCGGTCGAAACTCCGAACAACTTACTTGAAGTAATAATCAATTTACAGAAAATGAAACACATATATATATTTATATATATATATTTATATATATATATATTTATATATATATATTTATATATATATATTTATATATATATATTTATATATATATATTTATATATATATATTTATATATATATATTTATATATATATATATACATATATATATATATATATATATATATTTATACATATATATATATAAATAAAAATACGGGGCTTAGTAACGAAATATATCCAACTTTGGTTTGGTCAATTATATATTCCATCGCCATTGCAGAAAGTGATGTACAGTCCAAAATGAGTTCTATTCTCTTGAACGTAACGAAATAGCGAGAGCGCGACTGAAGTAAGTCCCCATTGGATGATTCCTTCAAAGCCGGTTCATATTATTTATCGCTTTTTCCAAAATTTTGCCACATCCGGATCATTCGATAGCCTAATATTTAAAATATAATTCAAACGCTTATATATTATAATGGCGTGGAAGTCGATGGCAAACCACCGCGCGCATAACACCATATGCGCGCTAGTAACCATATAGTATGCTACAAAAACAAGCCGGTCTGCATTGTGTCGCGACGATATTACGGTTACAATCAGTTCTCCCGGGTGTGCGCATCTATATGCGCTAACGCCGTACGATGTTTGCCTTGTAACTTTACTTACACTGTACAACGAAATATATATATATATATATATATATATAGGTAAGTAGTCGTGTCTACCTTCGATACGGAGACAACACTTAATGATGATATTTTAATGGAAAATTTAAGATTCTTCTAAATTTTTTTGAGAAATTTAAGAGCTTACAATTTGGTTTTTCATTCGACGTACTCAACTTTAATTTATAGTAACGAATTTTAAAATAAATATTTATTTAAATCGAGTATTTTCGTAAATCAATATTTTACTGATAGTCGCTTGTCGAGATAATATTTTACTATTTAATAATTATCGTACGAATTAACAAACATCGAGAATACGTACACACAGGAGAAATAATTTTTTCTTCTACGTGCCGTGTGTAGACTACGAACTAAATGACTAAGCTGAAATTATTCAGTAGCAACGCACCCCAATAATAACTATAATTTTCTTTTTTATTTAAATCGATTAAAATCGGTACTAAAATGGATCCGACAATGAATATACGCAAACTATTATATATATATATATATATTTATATGCGTGTATGTGTGTATTTAATCATGACTCAACGAATTGTCACGGTTAGGACCCATATTTACCGAGACCCAGGTTGAAAGAGAAAAATAATTATATCCATTCCGGGAAATTTGTCGAAAATTTATATATCTCGCTGATCGACTTTAGCGATTAAATTTTGTCCAGATATTTCTCGACAGGTCGAATTCAAGTGGGTTACGAATGATTCCTCTCTTATCCGGGTTATTCTGACACCATTTATTTCTCTATTAATTTTGTTACAGTCTTATATACTGGTTTTCTCGACTTCTGTGTCCTGATGTATCGGTAATTCTGCATTTTGTTTATATTTCGCCCAATCTTTAATCGCCGCTTCTTTTCGTCGGTATTCTGGCGGCATAATATTGCTTAACACCCGAAGAAGCCATACTACTGGTGTGGATTTCAATGTACCCGTTATGGTTTCCAGTGCCGAATTCAATTCCACGTCAATTTTGTGGACATGGGCGCTGATCAGACACACCGGATACTCGTGCTCTCCATGTAGTTCCTGCTATTTTGTTTATTATGTTCACCGAAAGCATATAGAAAACACAGCTGCCAAAGTGCGCGCAAGACCGAACATAATAAACAAAATTGATTAACTAATAATTAGACGGTAAACTCGATATCAAACATATTCAACTAATATTTCGCTAACTCCGCTTCGTATCGGTTATGTCCGCATTATCGCATAATTAACTTACTCCTCAGTATACGCTCTGTGTTCACACCCAACTGTCGATTAACACTGGCGACGTATCATCCATATTATTATGTAGAATAATAAAAGTTGTATTTATAACACGTCTACATAATACCCACGTTAATGTATATATATATATATATACAAACATACATATATATTTTATTACAAAGTGGCCAACCACGTTATTTAGGAATAATTTTGTGGCACGGAGCATGAACACATAATGGCACATACCCGGTAACTGGAACACTTTAAACAAACATTTGCAGCAAGATGGTTAGGATAATTTACCAATATTTCTGCGCGCCTCCGGTGGTCTAATAACAACTTGCACAATTGTAATTCTTACATCCTCGTGAAGATTTTGATCTGTCCAACGGTGCTTTGGTTATAAGCCTAATGATCATATTCTTCTGAGTTTTTGCACTATACAAATGTATTAGCTAATGATAAACGTGCTATTGGTTGATATACTATCTACCGTTCGAAAGGAATAAGATATAATTATAATCCGAAATAGACTGAAAATTTATTTTTACACGAGTTCCAGAGAGAAAATTTTATCTCGGTCACTCGTGTGGTTTTTTTTAATTTGTTTTTTTTTTTAAATGTACGTTACGAATCGTTTTATCTCTCTCCCACTCTCGATATATATATATGTTTATATATACATCTCACACATGCATACACACACATACTTAATGAAACTTGTCAAGGGTGAAAAAAATGATTTAACTTTGAACGAATACATACAACTTTCAATTATATATATATATATATATTAATTCTGTTCGTTATAACATCGGATGAAATATTAAACGAGGAGACGTAGGAAATCCTAATGAGCAAAGTAATTCCATTTAGTTACTTGCATTTTCTTTTTTTTGTTATTATTAAAAATATATGTCTATATCCATATGCAAATGTGTGTTTGTGTGTGTATTTATATTTTTTTTTTCAAGAACACTCGTTTATTTATACGTTTCTAATTTTTATCGTCGTTCGTTCCGGTAAGACGCGAGGGTTTCTTATGATAAGACAGTCTTCAGACGAGACTTGGGCAAAGTCGTTTTTAGGAAAGATTAATTGTAGGAAAGTAGAAAAGATCGTCTTAACATCGTCTAGTAAAACGACTAAGTAGTAGACGAACGATTATTCCTTTCGTATTAGTCTTAGGGTATTAATAATTTTCTACGTTGTACTAGTATTGGTGGTAATAACGAAGCTTTATAATAATTAGTAGTGGTGTAATAATAGCGTTACCGATGTTAGAGTATTCTAGTAGCGGAAGAAGAAGTTTTCTTCGAGGAAAAGTTTTTCCGTTACGTCTTTACGTTAGTGTATTGCAAAGTTGATTAACGAGGAAAATCGGTCTTAACATCCAACTAGCAGCATCATGCGAAGGCCTAGTATTTCCTGTCAAATTTTTACGGGTCGCTTCACGTTCCCTTCATCTACAACTGCGTCTGCTTAATCCGTTCTCATATTTTTTTTCTAGTTTCGTTCGAATAAATTTTTCCGCATTTCGTAATTTGTTACATATTTTTTAGGAGTCGGTTCCTTTAAAATTGGAAACGTATCTAAGCGTTCTATTAATTTTCAGAAGAAGAGTTTCCGTTAGTCCGGTAATCGAATAGGATTAGGCAATTATAATTTGTTCGATTTAACGTTTATAGCCAGGTCACGGTTTCAACAATGTAAATCAGTGAATATTCATTTCACTAACTAAACAGTTGAAAAACCCACACGCACACAGGTTTGCCTGAACGAGCAACGGCCATTTTAGGTTTATAAATAGTCGCTTGACGTAGAAGCACCCTATACAGGTTAAAATAAAGAATTAGACACCTGGGTTAAAAAGTAGTACTGACTGGCGAAGAAAAACATATCTGAGATACATACATATATATATATATATAAAATGCTCATAAAATTAGTGACTGAAGAAGTACAGATTGTAATATTCGATTACAAAATGCAAATAAATCCTCGATTTAAAAAAAAAAAAGAAAATAAATAAATTTATTAAAAAATCAAACGGAAACCGTTATTATTTTCTAGATCAACGATCGCCGTTGAACTAGCAAACGAGTCAGCCTGTTCTTTGCTAAGATCACCGCAATGACTAGGAATCATAATCTAGGTATACCTCGAGCCTCAATAGTAAATAAAGTTTTATTTAATTATATATATTTCAATTATTCAACTCCCAAACACTTGGTAGCATCAAAATTCTGTATGCTGATGACGTTGATTTAGAATCTATACACAAAAACTCGGTACAAGATATTAATCTATTAGAGAAATACTTATTTTCATTTTCGAATAGACTATACATGTTAAGCGTAGAACCCGCTTTAGTAAAAAATTCTGGTTAAATTATTTCTCTATCAATCTTTTCTACAAATTTAAAACGATTGAACATTTACGTTTTCATATAATCCTGTGTTATGTATATCATCCTATAATCTAAATTTCAGATTTCCTTACCCAGACATTTCATATCTATAGAAAAAGAATATTATCTCCAAAAATATATATGCCTACACGGAATTAAATTCATTAGCAGTGCGTCCGATACTAATGCCTTACTTTCACGGAAAATTATAAATGGCCAAATTTTTTATACATATTTTTACCGATCGATCAAAATACTCTTCTTTCGTTAGTTCTGTTTTCAATTTATTCCCCGCTTAAATATCAGGAAGAAATTCTTAATATCTGACTAGACGCAATTTGAACTTTAGTTAAATCGATTGCAATATACCTATTTAGTATGCCCGCTGGTCATTTCTTTTCTTCAAACTTTACCAACGTTAAATTTTACTTATACTTCAAAATGTTTATATACAAAACGGTCGGTTTTTTTGAATAGCGCAGTTAGTAACACTGCTACAACGTAAATCGCGTTTAATGTACGCAAGAGAAATTCGTTTTTGTCCGGTTTCAGTTATCACGGCATCCTGTAATTGCGTGATTTTCGGCGTGCATCGATCACGACGATGCAAAGAGAGTTTTGAAAATAATTCAAAGTTACGCGGTGTAAATCTGTTCCATCTCGCAATTGAATTTTAAGATGGGTCGAAAACTTTCGAGAGACAGCTTCTGCGACAGATTAAAAACGTGTCCTGGTCAAAAAAACGATTCGTACTCTCACAGATATCGATCGAATTCATGCAGCGATCAATCGGAGTCCCGGACGCTCTGCTCGTCATCATTATGTTTCTTTAAGTTTGTATGCTCTTGTAACCTTAGTTGCACTATGTCCTCCTTATCGGAACCGATAACAACCTATTACAGTGAATTATTTCACTTGAAAGACCTTCCAACCTTCCCCGAGCCGGTATACTTCAACTTGGGACGAGTCCCTTTATGTTTATACCGCCGACCACCTTTTAAAGACTCGGACAGCTTTCCAGCCAGATGATCTGGTGGGGCAATTGAGGAGTTGTGGAGCTGTCAAAATTAATCACTTACCATTTTATCGGGTTCGGAAATCGAGTTGCGTAAACGATAATTGTCATTCAGTGAAACCCTCGCTAAGGGCCACTGCATTCCAACAAGAAGCGCACAAGTGCGACTTGTCAGCGATCCTATAAAGGAAGCACAGGAGATCTCGGCCGATTGACCAGGTAGATTTCTGACGGAAGAAATCTGTCTAGCTTCCAGCCAGCGTACAAGTAATTTGACGATTCCGGCCGAAGGCAATTTCCCTGGTTGAATTTGCTCGGTGACAAGTAATCTGTTCGTGCGTGCAAAAGATGACTGATCTCGTAAAAGCTTCGGATCCACAAATACACTGACGAGGTGTTTCCTTGAGAGGGAAACGTTCCTTGTAACAATAGCATCCTATTACGAGTGAAATTTCTCCGATCACTACGATTAAATTACTTTTAATTCGATATTATCTAATTCATTCTTGTGAATGTCCATTATTTTTTGGTTGTGTTATTTATTCACCTTTTGCGTAGTTTGTTTAGAAAACGGATGTTCTCAGATTGTTGCGGTTCTCAACTAAATAAATATTAATCAGATTTTCTTCTGATCACTTTTAACCAAACAACGTGTACAGTGTAATGAAGTTTTTTTTTTATCGTTATCGAGGTGGCCGCTAAATTTTTAAATAAATATGCAAATAAGCACTTACGCGACGACTATAAGTACGCGTCTGCATCGATATTAATGATATTATTAAAATACTAAGTCATTAGGAAATAATAAAAGAATGACGCGGCCGAAGTTTATTCATAAATTACGTTCGATCGTGTCGATGTAATTATGAGTCCGGCCTGAACTAGGGAATCTATTAAACTATCTTCTACTAACATCCGCGCGATAGTAAAAGAAAATAAGGTTGAGGACTAGTTGGCAAAATTGCTTCAACAAGATCTAGACAGTCTCGAGAAATTATTAATTTCACTTTTGTCTTTCATCTTTCATCGAGCATTGTTACGACGTTCGCTTTAAAAAATTTCGACGCAGGAATGAATTGAATTACCCGTTTCTTTATTACGAACTTTATCGTTCGATAAAGTATACTACTACCACTACTACCACCACTACCACCACTACCACCACTACTTACTTTTTTTTTCTTGAATCGAACAGGACGGTGGGGCAAATAAAAATTTTGGGTTACAAAGGAGTAGTGTTCCCAGTGTGCTTATAACTAATTTTACTATAAAGAGAAATTAAAAGAAGATAATAAGAATAATAAATAGTACGTGTATGACAGAGAACACCGTTAAATGTGACTTAATATTATGTAAGTGTTAAGATATGTGAACGTAGTCCAGACAATCGCAAATTATTATAAATTACAATAATGATAATAATAATAATAAGTAGTACGTGTGTGACGGAGAACACTGTTAAATTTAATACTATGTAAGTGTTTGGATGTGTAAACATAGTCCCAACAATCGCGAATTATTATAAACTATCAATAGTTTGCACATAAGTAATATGATACAAATAAAATCGAAGAAAAATACAAATAATCATGTAGAAATCACATAAACGTGTCTATAATTTATTATTATAAGCGAATGAGGAAGAGATAGAAGACCACGCTCATTGTGTAAAGTAATGTCACATTTATAGGTTTACGGTTGAATTATTAAAGTTTAAAAATATTCTCATTCTCCAAGATTGAATTTTCAATTCATAGCTTTATCTATGTATTCAAATATCCTGTTCATATTATCCCGGTTGACTACAAGAGAGAAATTAGTTTTGATATTAGATTTATCTCGCAAATCATTAAATTCTAGTCATTCAAACATAAAATGTTTAATAACGCTACTAATACCATTATTAGAATATATTTTAAATCGGTATATTAAAATTTTTTCCGTCTGTATTAAATCGAAATCATTAAGTATCAATGGAAATAAATGTCGCTTTATGATATGTACAAAGAAGCGGAAACCATTTTCTATCGAACGTAATTGTAACAATTTGTAACAATAGTAATTTATTGCAGTGTTCTTATTTCGAATACTCGGCACTTATTACAGACAGTAAATTTAATTTTCTTAAACATGTAGAATATCTTGCAGCTATTTCGGTTAATACTTTCAATAAAGTTTATAACGTTAACAATAATTACATAAACAGGCACTGTTTAAAAGTTTAATTGCATCGCTGGCTATTGCTGCGCTGTTTATTACAACCGTTTAAAATGTAACGTTTCGAAGAAAGTTATCATTTTTATACATTTTAAAACTTATTAAAGGTTATACAACTATTCGTAAAGGTCGAGCTTTAGTAATAGCAGGGCAGAGCTACCTTTATAATTTAGTATCGAAGAATTATGTAATTAAGTATCAAGTATAATATAGACAATATTTAAATTTTTACCTATATTGAATAAGTTTAAGTGTGGGGATAAAATTTTATCAAAACGATGTTTCGATAAATATATTTATAATGCAACGAGTATAATGAGCAATGACAGAAGATAAATCATAAATTCCTTCGTGACGTATAATTTTAAGGATAGGATTAGATGCAAATTCTTTGTTTCTAACTTTACATAACGCAGTTACTAAGTGTGTCCGTTTTGTGGATTGCAAGACACTGCGGCGCATGTATTCGGTGGCTGTAACCCCGAAGGTAAAATTTATGAAAGATGTGATCTTTTAAGAATATTATACAATAAAATGGAATTTAAAGAATTTTCTCGGTCTTGTGTAAAAAGAATGATTTTCAGAATAAATTGATAATTAAAGATACTATTTTATTTTTGATAAATATTTGGTTCGTTAACAATATGTTACCTGATGTTAATGATATTTCATTAAATTAACGTGTTTTTTTTTTTAGTGAATTTATTGCATCACGCAGTTCATTGATTATAATTTCCCGATTGTAGAGTTCTTGTATTCTATCTTCAATATTTGGATCGATGCGTTTAAGGTGTACGTATTTATTAGAAGCTGAGGAGAAGTGTTACAACCGCGATATTTTCTTGATATTAAAGAGTAATTCATTATTTTTAGTGATAATTGTCGATGGAAGCCGATGTGTTTTATTGACCTCGAAAGATCTAGTCTTATTCCATACTTCTGCGAGTGTGGTTTTAGCACTAATTGTAGAAGTAAAGTCACGCCAGGCTTTCTTTTTAGCATGTTTACACGTAAAGACTGTTTTAGCTATCATTTTCCAGAAGGTAATAAAATTTTAATTACTAGGATTTCTCTTTAAGCTTTTGTGAGTTTTTCTCTGGGTCCACCATAGAACTGATGTATCAGATGATATTTAACTAAGGAATATGGTGTGCAGGTATCTGTAAACTTAACTAAAAGTTTGTTGCAAAATGTTCGATATTGAATTCACGATCATGGTGATAGAATATCTGTAATATACTCGCAATCGCTGCAGATGACATGACTAGATCCAACGTTGACCATTTACGATAAACTGAAATGGGTTGAATTTGTGTTACGTAGAATAAAGTTACTTCTATCAATTATACTTTCGATCGTTTTACGTTTTAAAATTCTACACTTACTACCCCATGTTGGACTGTGTGGGTTGAAATCACCTGCGATTATTACAGGCGTCGTTAATCGTTTAGCAACGTGTAATAATTGCTCTAAATCAATAAGCTCATTTAGATAAACACAACATATTGTAACTAGGTATTTAAGTTTAACTCGAACCGTAATAATTTGTAGATTAGTTTCGAGATAAATTTCTCGATGATATAATATATATATAATTTTTAACTGGTACACCCCCATGTGCCATTATAGCGCTTTGATTATTGTTAATTATTTCAGAATAATCAGTCAGTTTAAAATTGTGCTGGTTCTTAAGATAAGTTTCATGAAAACATATAACAGTTATAAGAAGTCTTCATAATGACGAAAAATGCCATTACAGTTCCAGTTAAGAACCAAAGTTGACTCTTATAGCCATGATCCAAATTAATATGAAGTTGGTTTGGTTGCGCTGATTAGTTTTTTAAAGATTTTAGAGATACGAATTTTAGTACTTCCGTGTGTTATAAGTTGGTGCGTTTCTTATATAGAGCTAGATTAGTAGTAGAGGTGATAGTAAATTTTTTTCTGAGAGAATAGGCTCCAATGATTTAAAAATTATTTTTATACTTTTATTATTCTGATTAGTTTCGTACGAACTCTCATCGCCCGATGTTATTGCTTCAGGTGTGTTATCAGAGTTTTTAGTTATATCAGCGTTGAAAGATGTGTCATTGCACTTCGTTGTCATTGAATCAGGATCAGGTTGCGATTTTGTAATTATTTCTGCTTCAATGTTAGTTGAAGTTGACGATATCTGTCTTTTGACCGGAATTTTTGGTAATTTATTTTTAGTAGATTCCAACATTTTGGTGGAATCAATTTTAATTGGAGGTTTAAGGGAAGGGAAGACAGATAAGTTTAATGGAGTAGCATCTGGTTCATTTTCAACATGTGGACAATCTTCCCCGCTTTATGACCAGTTTTTTTACATTTGAAGCAGACGCGATCGTCGTAATAAATATTCTCTTTGATCGTCCAATATAGTTTAATACAAATGAGTCGGGTAGGTTCATTCGCCTAAGCTCAAATTCGGTATATTCCTTGTCTTCTCCGGATAACAACGCGATTAAATTACTGTTGGCGCTGACGTTTCACAAAGATGTCGGGGAGAAGAATTTTAGTTTAAATTTATGCTCGAGGAAGGTTTGTAACACATTGTTGGGAATAACTGGCGAGGCATTTAGAAAAAACAAAATCTTACTTTAGCGTTGAGTTAAGCATAAATCCGTTGAAAAAATGATTAATAAGTTCGCGGCACTAGAGAAGAATACGACAAAACGGACTTCGGCTCGCGTTAGAGGCTGCGTTAATGTTTTTGGGGCCGTTTATTACGCAGTTCATTAGAGCTGATAAATAATTCCCCATTACATACCCCTGGACATGGTGTCGAAAATAATCCCTTGATCTTCGGTCGGATGTAAAAATGTAGCGCCGACGAAATCGCTTTTAATTTTTTTTTCGGCCTAAGTAGTGGTATTTAATACAATATTATTATTATTATTATTAAGCTGTTCGTTCATTATGTGTATAGCTGTGATAATACACAGCCGGATATAATTATTATTGATCAGATAAACGCACTTACCAGACATACGTCGATGATATATGCCGGTTGCCCGTAAACGATAAAATAAGATACGAATGTACATCGAAATAACCGTAAACGATAGAAAATAACCGATAGACACAATCTGTTGTCATTTTAAATTTTATTATTTATTTCGTCTTTTTAATTTTTATGAGCATTTTTTTTTGTTTTAATTTTAAATTGTTTAAACTTATCCTTTTTTATATGTGTACGTGTATATAAACATTTCCTTAATTATTTTTTAGCGTTAATTCATTTTTACTGGGGTAATTCACTTCGAACATGTTTCGAGGAGGATACTACCGCCGATACTACTACTACCATTCCTACTACTACCGGTTGTTACTAAATCGACCACTACGAATAAACTAATAACGACAATAATAATAATTAATATTAATAAAAATAATGTAATAATAATAAGAAAGATCATATTAATATTAATTATTATTATTTATTATTAATCATATCGATAATAATAATGTCGCACATTATTGCTTATTATTGGCACCGCTTCCGACGCTACCGCTACCGTATTTTTAATAATGAAAATCCTCTAAGGTTCTCGCTACCGTACTAATAACTATTACTTCCCTATCAGCACGATTACAAACAACGCCGATTGTAACCACTTTTGCCCTCGGCAATATTATAGAACGCTGGAAATTACTGAGAAAAATTAATAAAAATTCGTTTCCTAACCGAATTATAGCTTAGCGACGTCGATAATAAGATTTTCTTTCTCTTTCATCTAATTTAAAAATAAGGACTCGTCCGAAGTGATTTACCGAATTAAAAGAGAATCGTCTTTGAGCGCCAGCCGGAAAATGAGGTAGCGAAAACATCGAACTCAGCTAGAAGATGGCCACCATTTCGTTTGAAATTTTTATTAAAAATCCGGAGGATAACAACGCGAAAATCATCAGTCCTGTTGAAACGACAAATATATATATATATACATATATATACATATATATATATATATATTATATATATATATTATATATATATATATATAATGTCCGCGATGTTTAATGAAATTTTCTCTCGGACGAGAATTTGCAACGTAATTTTCCCTTCGAAATGGCCGAAAAACCGGATAAAAATTTAATAAAACCCCGACCTTAAAATCGATAATCGTCGACTAGTTTAAACGACAACCGTACGAATGTTTATATACTCCATATTATTTCGTTATCGAACAGAAATTTTTTTAAAGCGATATTTGAAATTTTTTAAAAATTTCGTCTTTTTTTTTTCTTTTGATTCATTACAAAAATTCTATACTCTCAAAAAAGAAAAATTTAAAATTTCGGAAAGAATATTTTGTCGTTGATGCAATTTAGAAAAGATTCATTCACCGGTATAGAGGAATTTATTGAAGTATATTTCGCGCTTAATTATTTTAATTCAGAAATAAGAAGAACCGAAATTAATGCAAGACGTATATCGTAGCTCACAGTTTTACATCAGGTCTCAGAGAGCGCTCGCGATAACGTAAGAACGGTCTTTTCAGATCGAATAAGAACAGAGGCCGGTTACATACGCTGCTGGAAGTTCTCGATGCAAGTTTCAACGGATTCTATCGGTAAGAAGGAAAAAATCCTTCAGCAATCCGCGGGAGATCGCTAGAATCTGTTCTCTGGAAAATCGTGCGAGGTTACGTAAAAGATTGTAATTTCGAGGCGAGAGTGTATGTAGATAAGAAATATATCTCGTGAAAATACGATGCCGGTAAAATACTAAATAAGAAATACACACGTTGCAACGTGGAATGTTCATTAATGTCGGTCAACTAAAAATCCTGGAAACGGAAATGCAACGTCGTAATGTTGAAATATGAATTTATTTCTTGAGTCGCGCTGTTTATTGACGAACGTCGTTAACCAACATAAATCGGTGGCTTGGAAAACCACCTACCGCTATTTTTCTCCGTTCTAGATGGCTTCCGTTAAATCTAGTAAAGACGGTTTTGTCGCGGATTTAATGCGGTCTAATAGACTCTTAGTAGGTAGTCCTCGTCTTATCTTACCATCAATTTTTCCTCGCGTGCGGACTTTTTTTTAATCCGTTTCGCCTCATTGTATGGCTCGAGAAATTGGCCTCCGTCTTATCAGCGTAGGGAATAAATGCATCGGTTCTTTACACGATTGTTTAAAAATCGAATCGTTAGTTCTATGATCTGTCCGTGTGCTATGGGTCATCTCAAATGCCTTAATTTTTTAGCGTGATGCAGCTGTTATATTCCAAG
Organism: Coronaproctus castanopsis; assembly: GCA_032883995.1. NCBI lineage: Eukaryota > Metazoa > Arthropoda > Insecta > Hemiptera > Monophlebidae > Coronaproctus > Coronaproctus castanopsis. The sequence goes on from CM065052.1 coordinate 213,682,540, forward strand.
ATTCCGACGTATTAATCTTTCACTCGGTACGCTACTTTATGATCCTTTGCCCCAAAAACGTGCTTCGCTACTCCTATTCTTTCACTTCCGTTTCGCAATTACCATTATTATTTATTTATAAGTACCGAGATAAATTTTCCCTATTTCATTTCTATACCAGTTATTAAGGTCGATTTTTCTGGAATGCGGCCTTTGTATATCAGCATAATCGTGTAATCAGGTCGTTTTTATGTGTATAATAGATTAAAAAAAGAACCGTCTAATCATTTCCAGATAGTAGAGATATTTTATACGCAGTTACATAAAGTAATTAGTGGTATAAACGCGACTTAATCATCACAATGAGCGATTGAAAGCTAAAATTTGGACTGGGTTAACGGTAATGATAAAACAGAACATCCAGATTTTGGAACCTCACTCGTATTTTATGTTTAACTCATTCAGTCACACATGAAATTTAGACAGGAAATGATAAATTTTATACAGGCTGTTTATTATAAATTAGATAACTCGCTAGATAATTACACCAATGTTTCACATAAATATAATCAGAATTGAGACATTTCACGATCAACCGGAAAATATTTTATTTTGTCAGTATTAAAATTTCATGTACCATATAGTGGACACGGTGAGTGAAAGAGTTAACTCGCTACTACATTGATGGATTATTTAACTAGTAAGTTAAGCTATATTAAAAAAAAAAAAAAATTGTAATATGTTGTGAAGTTTCTTCTATTCTGTTTAAAGTATCACTCGTTTTGTTTTGAATATTATCTCGAATTGTGAGTAGTTTTTGGGGAAACCGATCAACGAAGCTGGAATGTTTTTACGTGGTAAATATTTATTATGGATATTCGATGATTTAATTTATTCCGTAATTAAGTTATATATATATATGTTCTTTAATTTTAAAGAAAATGTATCTGCTTTAGAATTTGTAACGAAAAGATCGAATACACTGGCAGGTAGTGGCTATCGTAGCTCTTACGCATACGGCCTAATTTTTGAATACTTCATTTGTTAAAATTGATGAAATCCCGGATGATGCTAAAGCTCAATATATCGTCACGTTTAAAACTGTATAAATGCGCATCCAGCTTAGATCTCAAAATGACGCCGTAGTTAAGTCCATTTCTCACTTTTCTTAATACATGTCTTATTTCATCCGACGTCATTTAGCGATCGAATGTAAATCCTAATTATTTACGTCACAATCTATTGATTTATGATTTATCCGAATTAACGTAGTACTTCTTCTATTGCTGAACAGTGCACGCATTGCATAACATTTATATTCGGTAACAATTCCCCCTTAATATATATTACGTAATTTTCGTGTAGTGTTTTTTGATAACCGTATTGAGGTTTATCGCGGAGTGGCGTATTCAACTTTTATCCGTAATTTCTCCCAAAGCGGATATTATAAATAATAAAAGTACACACTGTGCTATGATTTACGATTGTAACCAACTGTTGGATGTTTATCGTACAAATGATGAATTAAATACCAGCCTGCTACAATTGTATTTATACAGGTACGGGTAATAGGTTTTTTTTTTTTTTCTTCTAATTTAGTCGTAGGCTTTGAAAATAATTCTTTCCCCGAAAGATCAAATCACATCTAATATTACTGACAACCTCATTCCCCCGCAGATAAAATTTAAAATTACTTCCATTTCGGTCATTGTATACGTGTAGAATATACTAGAATTATAACGTGTGCACGTCTACGAATGTCGCAACTGACAGTTTTCTAGAGGTTTAAATAAATGTCAAAAAATAAATTCAGAAAAATATAACAATCTAATCAGACCCATTCGCGTATCGTGTTAAATTCCAACACGCAAAATGTCAGGAAATTTCAAGTCGGATGAAACTTAATTTGAGTAGTTAGTGAAATTAAGCATCAACCATGCAATTATTAATAACAAAACTCAGCGTGACAATTAAAGTTGAGGCTAACTTGATGTAACATAACACACACACGCGCATATATATATATATATATATAAAGAGATAGTGTGTGAGAGTGTGAGACAGACAGAGAAAAAAGAGTGGTAGGGAGAAAGAAAGAAAGAGGCGGTAGTCTAAAAAATGTTCACAGTGTGTTTTCAAACAGCAAGTTTTGTGCCCCTAATTTAAGGGTGTGTAGCCCATTCTATATATATATATATATATTGTATACCGGTAAGCGAGAGGGTAATGTTCATTTACACTCGAAATGTTACCTGTTATATAGCAGTTACCAGATATATAATTCTATGAAATTCTTTTTATTTTCAAAGAAGATATTTCATTTCGCTGAACCACATAATGTAATTAGTGTTTCGTTGTTTCTGCCTGTTTTGTTGTGACGACAACTTTCCGTATTTGTGTCGTTGTATTATCTGAATTTCAGTTTTTAGATAAGACTGCCCGGGATAAATGCTATTGAAGTAGTTGTAATACTATAGCGTTCTGCTCACACGACTTTAGCTCGAATGTCTGTATAGAAGGAAATGTTTAATGTGAAAAAAAAAGTATATTTATAAGCTCAATAAGTAGCAGCTTGTTGAGAAAGTAAAGTATCCGGGGTAGTTAATGGCAAATCACCTCGTATCGGCTTGCCCGAAATACACCGTTTATCTTCCATCGATCTACAGTTTGATGATAGTTTAGTTCTGTTTTTTTTTTTTTTAACCCAACACGACAGCACGTCTGTTATACGTTAAAGTTATTTCTGCAATAATTTTGTAGAAAGTACGTGTAAAATATCTGGTTTTATTCGCTAAAAATTGATATATACAATAGAACTTCTTTTATCTGTCACCCTCGGGACCGGGCATGCGGCAGATAACTAAGACGGATAACAGAAATTCCAAATTAAAAAAAAATATATTAATAATATGTTTAATAGGAGAACATTTAGAGTGTTGTATTTTTATATAAAAATTTAGTATAACGTAGTGCAATATAGTGTAATTACCTAAAAAAACTATATATATATATATGTCAAATTGTTTATATCTTAAAAGAATCGGTAACTTTCTAGCTTGAGCTTTCTTTACGGCAATGTTACGTATTTTTTTTTCTAGAAGTACCATCTGTGTAAAGTTTACCACTCAAACCAATCGATACACTTTGTTAACATTATTTCAACTATCGAATGGCCGATTGCTTTGGTTGTATTTTAATTCTTCATCGTCGTCTTGGACTGCTGAACGTTAGATACAATATCTTCATGAGTTCAAATTTCAAAAACTTCATCTTGTTTATCATAATCAATCTGTTACTTTTTCAGTTGTAAGTGTGCCATTGTTAAGTTATTGGAAAATTTCATGATTTCGTCAACACTTACCGTTTCCGTTATTTCATTAGTGGGTAGTGCAGATTCAGACCATAGTTCATTCTATCCATTCTATAGGTTTCACATTTTACTTCTACAGTGACGGATATCAGAGAGTGACAGATAAAAGAGTGACGGTTAAAAGAAGTTTTACTGTATATATATATATATATATATGTATATATATATATATATATATATATATATATATATATATATATATATATATATACATAAAACTTACACAGACAATACCTAAAAACTTATCAATAGAACTTTATCAGATAATGATGGAATAAACAAAGAAAAAAATACTAAACAAATAGCAATTAATAGTAAATATAACCATACTGTAGTTTATTAAATGTGATAAAAACTTTTAATAAAATTAAAAAAAAAAAAAAAAAAAAAAATTATTTAGGTTGAATAAATTATGTGGGAAGTCATATATATATATATATATATATATATATATATATATATATATATATATATATATATATATATATATGTGTGAAATAATTTAAATATTTAACAAATATAATCGCGCATAATTAAAATCAATTAGTAACGACAAAATAGATGATAAAAACTTTAATTCAAAAATTATAAATTAAATTGCAATCAATAAACAATACATAGGACAAATCACAATAAAATTTAAAAATAATTCAAATTCATATGAAAACAACGATGATAAACATTATTTGGAAAACGTGATAAATAATTAAAACGCAAGATCGATAATATGTACTTAAATTGTAAAATTTTACATAAAGAGAAACATTATAAAAAAGGTAAACTACTCGGGAAAAAAGGAAATAACAAAAGAATATGATAAAAGTATTTTATTAAATTCGATTATAAACTTTGATGAAGATTTTTTTTTTTAGTTGTCCAGGAAAGGTGGATTTGTTTTATTTAAAATATGATCATGAGTCAGTGCGTTGTGGCCAATACGGATACGGGATAGTACTACCTGTTCCTTTCTGCTATGCACAGAATACTTCCCAAGAAGAGAAGAGGAGCGAATAGATCTAAGATGATTTGTTGGGGGAATTACACTCCACAGATCACGAAACAATTTATTTGTTATATAATTGATGGAGGCGATTTTGTTTCGGATGTAGGGTTTAAAAGTGGAAGCTTTAGCTGCATATTTTTATGTTCACACTTAATAATCTCTTAACATCCAGAAAGTTAGGTCCTTTTTAATAAAAAAAAAGAAAGTTTAGTGATTTTAACTAGCTTGTTTTTTTCGTTTTTCATCTATTAATTATAACGATTCGAATCGTCGTTAAATTTATATCGGTATAGTCGCAACAACGATTGGCTTCAAAATTACCGATCAAAGTAACACACACATTTCGCGCGAACCTTTGAAATCTTTAATAAATAGTATAATACAGACGTACTCCGCGCATTTATATTTACATTCATATATATGAATAAGTTATAAGACAAAAGGAAAATTTCGCAATATGTGCAAAATACATCAAAATAAATTGATTAATATTAAAGTAGGTCGCACCGTGCGTTTGTTTTTAAGTAAAAATATCGTAAAATTAGGCGCATTTATTCGAATTATTTTCATTTATGCAGTTAACCCTTTCAGTCACGGTTTCCGCTATATGGTAGACGGGTATTTTAATGCTAAGAACATTTTGTATTTTCTGGTTGATGCGGAAATGTCTAAATTTTAAACATATTTATATAAATAGGTACGTTGAAAATGATCTACAGTTCACATAAGAAGCAGTATTATTGTATAATAATTATGCTTGTCGCACTGTTTCAAAGTATTTAGACTGTGATTTAGTATGCAGATCGTATGCTTCTGTTATTGTAATAGGCGATCTTAATAGTAAGCATAGATCGTGGAATTGTTACAATAATAATGCTGCTGGTAACGCGTTACATCGAGCATCGTCTAAATATAAGTTTAAAATATTATCCTCAATCGATCCTACGTATATTTCTAGCCAGCGGAACTAATCTCCAAGTGTATCAGATTTAGTTAAAAATTTTAATAGTATAATTATTCCTATTTCAATTTCATGTTTTTGTTTTCTGATCATAATCCCATTATGTCGAATATAATGACAACTGATAAATATAGTTCATTTAATAATAAACCTGAAATTTTTAATTTCAAAAATGCGGATTGGGAAAAATTTAAGCAAATAATGAATGCTAACATTTGTTTGACAGACACTTTTTTGACTGTATCGATGCTATTGATGCTGCTGTTGCTAACCTAACCAAAATTACACTAGATTCTGCAAAATTAACTATTAAAAAAAAATCGCGCTTCCACCAATATTCTCATAAGTAATATCCCTCCCAGTATTATTAAAATTATCTCTATTAAAAATTATTATAAGCGCTAAACTGCTAGATGAAAGATTCACTCCAGCGTACGTTAACGTCAGGTCTAAATATTTAATCCTAGCATGAATTTCTTGGCGTTTATTGAATTTTTGGAAAAATAATACCCGGAATTCGTATCTATCTACCTTATCGCCTAAAAGCAATACTCTTTTGAAAGTATGTAACCGATTGTCAAAGCAAAATTCACCGCTTCCCCCACTAACCAATCCTTATAACGATCAACCCGTTTATAAACTAGCTGACAAACTAGAATTAATCGCTACTCATCTCTCAGGCAGTAGTAAACTTTGTGATGATTTGGTTTCGCGGGCTCATTGCTATAAAATAAATAATGCGGTAAAAAACTAACTAATTACATGTTTTCCTTCGTTACACCATCTGAAACTTATAAATGTATTAAATCGTTAATAAAATGTCGTGCGGTGCTGATGATATTGCTGCAACTATGGTTAAGCACCTTCCTCATAAAGCGATAGTCTATCTTACTAAATTTTAATCAATAGCATTTTTAAATTTACTTACTTTCCAACTAAGTGGAAAATAGTGAATATTATTATTTTCCCAAAGCCCGGTAAAGATATTAGTGATATTCGTAATATTCGTCCCACTAGCCGCTTACAATCTTATTCTCTAACTCAAAACATTCTCAAAAATGAACAATTTGGTTTTAGAACTAGTCATTCAACAGCGTATCAAGTTGCCAGAATAACTGATTTCATCGCCGACAATTTTAACCTTAACAAGCACACTGGTTTTATTAATTGATAATGACAAAGCCTTTCATACAGTTTGGCACAATACAAATTAATTAAATTCGGTTTATCATCACGTTAAATTAATTAGGTCCTATTTAAGCGATAGAACGTTTTAAATTCATCACCTACATTTACAATCAACACTTAAAACTTTTTTTGCCGGTGTTCCACGAGGAAGTGTTTATTTTCCTAATATACACTTCGTCCATGCTGGTTTTTATGCTGACGATCTACCATTATTTTGCATTTCGTTCAGAACTGATCTATAATAGGTTACAAAAAGAGGCAAATACTATTTACAAGTACTACAAACGCTGGAGGCTAAAATTAAATACCGGGAAATCGCACGCCGTACTGTTTACTAAAAGATTTCCTCCTTCTCTGCCTGATATTACTATTAATATGCATCAGTTGACAGAAGCAGGACTATCTAGGCTAGACTCTCGTCTTTCATTTGACGCACACATTAATAAATCTATCAGTGATGCGAAAAAAGTCATTCGAATACTTGCACCAATTTTTATTTACCATTCTCTCATCTTTCTTCCGTAAACAAGAAATTAATTTACACTACCATTATAAGACCTAGTTTATGCTTGTCCGGTCTGGTGTTCAGTGTCCATTAGTACTTACAAAAAACTCCGTGTAATACAAAACCGGTGTTATATCATTAAATGCTCCCCGATGGACTAAAATACAGTACACGCATTCCACGCTCAATATTCCTCATATTTATGATCATATTTATAAATTATCAAAGAAATTTTATGATAAATGTATCATGACAATAACTTAATTCAGGTAATCAGGTATTACAATATGCTCGATCTCAGCATGCGTTACACAAGCACCCATTTCTAATGTAGCATTATATGATCAGGTCAGTGTTACGATCTTTTTATTTTTACTTATTTATTTTTTTTATTTATGTACAAGTTAAACTAAATTTAATATACCAGCTAATAGTTTTTTTTTTTTTTTTAATTTTTCCTATTATTCTTTTGCCGTTATTTTCTTTATTATTTCTTTAGTTTTGTAAAGACATTTTGTTGTATTTAATTGCTAAGGTAAAACTTTAAGGATACTTGCCATATGTGTATGATATAAATTCTTCAATATTTACACATATGTGTGAATATGTATTTAGGTTTGCAAGGTATATATGAGTATGCGATCTTTTAAGTAAATAATTATTAATAATTTCATTGCGCACATATGTGCACGGTATATTTATTATTTTTTCTTATATTGGGCTGCACAGTAATTGGCAAAAGCTGTTGCACTGGCGTATTGTAAAATTTAAATAAATAAATAAATAATATGATACATATCATGATGTAAGATTTCCACAAATATGGATAATTAATAAATGAATTGAACAATTCCCCTGATTGATGAAATATTTTCAATTTTACATTTTTATTTAAATTTTGTTCAACAATAGATACAACGATTTTAAATGGAGCATCGGTTGATGAAATCAATTACATGTAGACCCATTTATCTGTAGAATCGTTTATCTGAAAACTCGTTTATCTGTAGTCTAGTTTATCTGTAGATTCATTTACCTACTAATCTACATATTTGTAGACTCGATTACCTGTAGACTCGTTTATCTGAAAACTCGTTTATCTGAAAACTCGTTTATCTGTAGACTCGTTTATCTGTAGACTCGTTTATCTGAAAACTCGTTTATCTGAAAACTCGTTTATCTGTAGACTCGTTTATCTGTAGACTCGTTTATCTGTAGACTAGGTTATCTGTAGATTCGATTACTTGTAGATCTGTTTATCACTTTGTAGATTTACTTATCTATCTGTATACTCATTTACTTGTACACTCGTTTACTTGTAGACCCCTTATTTTCCCTGCAGACTGGTTTATCTATCTGTAGGCTCATTTATCCATAGTATTCTACTTAAAAGTTATGCTAACTAGCAAATGATACTCAATTTATGATTTTATTCGTACTTTTTTTCTGTCTTAATTATTATGTTATGATTTTTAATTTAAACATCTGCGCTTGTAATTCTCCACTTACTATGCAACTATATAAATTGTCTGTGTTCGCCAACATAACACATATATGTGTATATTATCGTCGTTATTATCATGGGGTAATGCAGAGAACCTAGGCAATTATCGATACATCGATCGGATTTTGACTTGGTCAATTTTATATAGCCAATTTCCTGTATGAAGATATATTATCTATCTCAGTAAAATGATATAAATAATATTCTATATTTTATAATTACTATTCATAATAAGACTAATAGGTATCTATATTATTTATTTTCTTTTTAATTCAATTTGCTGTTTTTTATTGTTATTATTCTACAAGTCCCGCTTTTAAAATCGGATTTTAAAATTTTCGAATTATTTTACGACACTTGGTTTACTTATTCTTTTTTACGTTGCGCGTGCGTGTGTGGATGTGCGTGTGTAATAAAACAGTCGTTAAAATTACTAAGTGGAGCGACTGATTTGTATTAGTGTTTGATTGAAGAATTAACCCCGATGGGGTGTTTTATATCTGTGTCTCTTCGGATGATATATATAAGTTATATATATATATATATACGTGGAGTATAATACATCGGAAAGAATCAAGAAAAATTTTTTTAGGTTATTTTATCGACGTAAATTTCTCACTAAAAGTTGATTTTTCGGAAAAAACAAGCTGGGATGAATATTAATAACTATAATAATAATAATATTAATATTTTGAAAGTTTCAAAAAATTTAAATTACTTTTTGAAAACTTTAATTGGAATTCGTGGTATTGATCGTAAAATTTATTTAAATTTCTTTTCGTTATCCCCAATGTGTGTCGACCATCCAGTGATTTATTCATCTATTAAATTATATTACATACATATATACATATATATATGTGTGTGTATGTATGTACGTATACATATTTTTATAGACTTTCTACAAACACAACACTGGTCCTTAGGTATTCTACCTTTTTCTTATTTAATATATTTTTATTAATTTACTTATTCAAAGATTATTGCTACCCAAAAAATTAGTACCCCGCACATTTATATATATATATATATATATATGTATATATATGTGTGTTTGTATGTCTGTGTGTGCATAAAACGTTCTGTTTTTCTTATATTCTGTTGACAGGTATAATTGAAAGCGCTAAATCGACTATATCGATGTATATACCGCATCATTCGATTAAAACTGACATTTCGGGCTTAAGTAAGTATTTTTGTTTAACCACACGAAACAAAATATCTTTACAATTCTAGGTGGTCGTCCAACCTGATCCAACAGTCGGTTTTAGATTTATCGTTCCCGTGTTCCAATTAAGTTAATATTGTTCGCGAAATTCCATTTTCATTTCCATCCCAGTGAACGTTTAAAAAATTAACATTCTACCAACTAAAGCGGATAACGGAGTATGCAAAGCGAATAAATTTTCCACGATCAAGAAAAATACGATTTTCTTAGTTTTCTGGACAATTTTAAAATTATTGTTCAGTATTCTAGCTCAGGCGTGAGCGAATGGTCAATCGCAGTATGACAGACGATCGCATACATTTTGAATTAATTTAGAATGTGTACTAAAAATTATGTAGCAAATTTCTGTTTGTTTTGTTTTTTTACTACGTGGCAACTCTGAGCGAGTATTTTCACCTTGTATACGCGCTGACCGAAAACATGTGCTTTCAAGTGGTGCGACATAGCCGGCAAAAAAAACGCACTTTTCGTGTGAGAATGAATGCTGCACTGAATAGGGTGGGAACATTTTTTTTTCAAAGTTCGATGTGCAATCATCAGCCGGCTGTTTCATTAATTTTTTTTTCTTCGTTCTGTTCTGTTTTGAATCTCGAATCAACTGACTATGAAACTTTCAAGTGAATATTTAAAACTTAAAGATAATACACGTTTATGTGAAACATTTTTTAATATGTTTAATTTTTCAGTTTACTCCCCAAGAAACGCTCCGTATTTCGAAGTTTGAACATTTCGATTTTTCTATCACGCTTGAGTCTTAATTTGCTTGTATCAAATTTTTAAACATGTAAAACAAAATTTCTAATATTTTATTTTATAATATATTTATGTACGTCCCCGCCTTCTGTTTTGGTTTACGTGCACTTATTAGTATATATAAAATCTTTTTCCGTGCTTTCAAATTTTAAATTTGGAATTTATTTTATTTCATAATTACAATTTCGGGAATTTTAAAACTATTTTATCGGTGAAAATTATAATTTTATCGAAATTCAATATTTCGGTTTTAGTTGAGAGATGCAATGTTTTGTATTTTGCTAAATTAATAGCAATAAAAGAATAGTTAAAATTTTGGTTTAATGTAGAAATTTAATAATGTTAATTTCAGATAAAAGAGAAATGAATAGGAAAAACAAAAAACATATTATTTCCATAATGAATGGGAAGAAGTTTATTTTTTTACTGTGTATAAATGCCCATGTTTGATATGTCGTGTTACAGTCGTCTTGCCCGGGCAAGGAAAATTCGAGAGATTTTTTTGGAGTTTGCGTGAAAATTATGAAAATAATTACCCTGTTAATACTGAATTAAGAAAACAAAAATTAATAGAATTAAAAAAATGAGTCAACCGCGCAACAACTTCTGTTTCAGAAGCCTATTGCGTCAATCCAAAATGGCAACTGAAGCGTCTTATGTCGTGACCTACGTTTCTGAAAAATATAAAAAACCTTTTCCACATGAGGAAATTTTTAAACAAGCTTTTATTGAAAACAACGAGAAATTATTTCCTAACTTTAAAAATAAAAGCGAAATTTTCAATTCAATTAAAGATCTGCAATTTTCCTACAGAACTGTAACTAAATACACGAATAAAATTTAACTGGACAACTAGAAGATAACATACAAAGTTGCTGTTTCGTTTCGTTGCAATTTGACGAGTTAACAGACATCGTTGATACTGTGCGATTAATTTTTTTTATTAGAATGTTTTTTTGCGATTTTTCTGTAAAAGAAGAGCTTCCGATAAACGGAACAACGCGAGATGCAGATTTGTAGGCAGCTTTTATTCTATATGATGAAAATACAAATTTGCCTTTAAATTGGTTCCTATGTCTACTAACGGAGCACCTCAATGATTTGAAGAAATCATGTATTTTCAGCCCTTTGCAAACAAAATGACTGATTTCGTATCATTTCATCGCATAATTCATAATAACGCCTTATGTTAAAAAATACTGAATGTTAATGATATTATGGATATGGCGGTGAAAATTACGATAAGAACGCGAAGTTTAAGGAAGCGTCTATTCCATTAACCGACTACTAAGACAATGATTCGGAACATGAAGATTTACACTTCTTTTTGTCACGTTAGGTGGCTCAGCCGAGGAACCTTTTTAAAAAGATTTCTAAATCTTTTGATTGAAATAATTGCATTTTACGACACACTGCGAGAAAAACATGAATAATTAAAAGATCCAGTATGGGTAACAAAATTAACATTTCTTACGGATTTTATGAACCATTATAACTGGCTTAATTTACAATTACAAGGAAAAGGAAAAAATATTATCGAGTTAGTGAGTTCGGTGAATGCTTCTAAAGCGAAATTAAAGCTTTTTGCTTCACAACTGAAAGAGCAAGATTTTAAATATTTTTTCCGTATTTAGAAAAACACAATAAACTTACTGGAGAATGTTTGTCGTCATCATGATATACAAGTCAGGAAAACCGCAGACTAATACATCTTCATATCGACCGATTAGTCTCCTTCACTATCAAAAGTTCTAGAGAGATTAGTATTACATCGTGTGGAACCATTAAATTAATTTCAGGTCGGTTTTTGTACAGCGCCCTCAACAATGTAACAGTGTCATTGACTAGTAGATCATTCGAAAAAAAAAGAAATATATTTTGCAGCCTTCTTAGATGTGAAATACGCCTCAAACCTAACGCTTCATTCCGATTTACAAATACCGTGTGTCAACGATGTTTACGTACAGCAGTATCAACAATTTTTTGACAAACACAATCGAATGTATACGCTTAGTATGCCGGAAAACTCTATCAAGCGATTCAACAATCGGACATGATGTCACGATCCTTGCCGATCACTTGAAGAAATAGTAAATTTTACCTAACAGCACTACACATGTGTCACCCTAATTTAAATGCGATAGATTTTTTGTACTTTTTTTGACCTCATCCTCGAACTAACTTATCTCACCGGAGAAGTTAGTCGCATACACTACTCCCTTTTCTTTTCCTCCCCCCTCTTACTTATCTTATTTCTTCTATTCATCACCATTGTTCGTTGGTTATGGCATGCATTGTCTGTAAAATAAAAAAAAAATTACAACACCTATTCGATTGTGCATGAATGATTACAAACCTTACCTTTCAGATGAAATCAAATGTCACACTTCTACATCAAAAATTATTAATCCAAAATATTTATCAGTAAAAATACATTGCACAAAATAGTAAATGCAATGTATTTATTATATTATTGTCGATAAGGACCTTAATTAAATTGTTTGTTTTTAATTTAATAAATTATCGATCGATCGTGCAATGATTAAAAAGAAAATTAATGTTGATCCTATCGGTACTAAGTGTGCCACCCCTGTTATAGAACGACTTTTCGATACACATACCGCCTCCAATCTGAACACCCTTGTAAATACGCCCCATTGCAGTATTGTTCTTAGAATGGTGGTTTTACAATGTTAAGTTTTCATCGTTTTTGAATCGGTTAATCCCGTCCCTTAAAATGTCTCGTATACGATACGATGTGATGCTGTAGACTCGCATTTATCAAACGTGGAAAGTTCAAATTAAATAGTCGATATTTAGTCGAAAACAAAAAGCGATATAGCAGCATACGCGGGACCAGCAACTAGCAGACTACATACTTTGAATAGATTGTATAATAATCTACCAACAAGTAAAATATTTAAGTGCCGTCTCCGTATCGGAGGTAGGTGACTACTTACCTGTACATATTTTGTGTACAGTGTAAGTACCGTACAATACAATGCAATCATAATATTCACGACACAATGTAACCTCTCCTGTTTTTGTGGTGTACTATATTGCTACTAGCGCACATATGGTGTTGTGCGTGGTGGTTTATCATTGCATTTCACGCGATAATATTAGGTATAATAATAATAATAATAATAAACGAGGATGGAATTGCAATAGTTTAAAGAAGAAGAGCGCGCTGAAATCAGATAGATTTTCTTATTTTTACGATGAAAACACACACAAACATACATATATTATGTATATATATATATATATATATATATATATATATATATATATATATTGTAGGCGAAAGCATATTAGTATATATATATTGTCTGAGTGTTTCAACCTCGGTTAAAATAAAACGAATTATTTTATTGGAACAGTTGTATAATGCGGGAATTATATTACGCGCTCAAACAGGATAATGATCAGAAAAGCTTTTCACCTAATAGGTAAAATAAAGAACTTTCAAATTTAAAGTATTCGAAAGTTGGCACGCTTATTCTAGCTCTTGAAATCATCGTAAATATATATATTCATTATACATATAATATATATACATATTATCAGATAAAATTAGCAAACGAAAGATGATCATTTTCGAAAAGTCGTAACGGCGATAATGTTGGTCGATTCACGTAGATGACGTAATTCGGAACGGACTAATAGCGTAAAAACTTTTCCAAATAGACAATTTTACTTTTTTACCGCAGTATTTCCTTCGTCTCCGTCTTAATCTGGTTTTTATTCGATTCGTTTATCGTTCTAGCGATTTTCTTCGTTTTTAATAATACCGTATACAATTTAACGGAACAATTGGCGCATTTCCTAAATCCGCAATAAATCCTATCGACGCATAACGTCTTTGGTTTACATATTTCAACTATGACGAACACATACACGCACACACACACAATATATGTATATACATATTATTAAATTCTGAATACATATATACAGTATTATACGTAGTATTACATTACACACACGTCTTCTTCATCGTAAGCTCGGTCCAGGCATCGAGAGATTATGAAACCTTAATTCTACATATCTGCCTTCGTCATATGTTTCGTTCCTCTGCATATCGAACCGCTTGTTAAAGCCATGTAGTATAATTTTGGTTCCATAATTGTTCATAGAAAAAGTACGCTGGTGGTTCTCAGTCGCCTTGCAGCGGATTTTCTATTAGAGTTTACTCTCTTAGCCTTTGGGTAAAAACTCTAACCACAAGGCAGTGTTTTTGTTTTCTGTCAGGATTGTCTCCCGTAGCAGTTGAATAAAGACCCAAACCGTAAGGCAGCGGTTTGTTACTGGAATAGCATGTGAGACGCACCAAGAGTTAATCGATAGTTACAGGACTGTAGTGTTTTAAAATAGCTCCTACCCTGTGTAACTCTGTCACTACTGGAATTATCTACTTGAGACTTTCCACCAGTAGCCGCTTTTGGTCCACGACTGCTTATTTAGTATTCGCAACTAACCAGCATATCTGCTGGTCGCTCGGCTTTCTGCCACCCACGGACGTGTCCCGTTCCGGTTAGAGCTCCGGATACCAGAGAGTTACTCCCCAGGGGAAACATTACACACACATACATACATATGTATATATATATATATGGCGAATGTTAAATACGAATGCTAAAATACTATTAACCGACTGCAAATGCCGTTATTAGACAGAGGTGATTAAATTATACAAATATAATAACTAAAATACACATATACATAATGCCTATGAGATGGCTATACTATTGCAAAACAATAAATACGGCTTTTTTTTATTATTATTATGTACGTATCTTTTTACCTATAATGGAATGAGCACTCGCCCATTTGATAACGAGACACTCTGATCAGGGGAATAATTGATGGAACCACAGCAAGGGAAAGGTGCCAGAGATGGACCAAACAGCTAGATAATATGGATATGAAAAGGAACAGCAGTAAGGCTTGTCAGCTCACTAAATGTTTGAATGACAAATAGAATAAGAATACTGACTTATCGAACATAAGTTCCAACGGCGTCGCATGTCACCTAGCGCAAATGGGAAGCCCAAAGACAAGGTATATAAGGAGAAGATAGTGAGGTATAAGGAGGAAAAACTAAATAATTTTGCTGCCCCTTTCCCACTCGGGGTGTTCGAAGTAATTGACAAGATGAAAAACCGGAAAGCTCTTGGATTAGATGGTATAATAACGGAATAGCTGAAAGAGTTTGGACCATGACAAGATGAAAGCGCAAGTTATTACCAATTTAAAACTGGGTAAGTCACTCGGCACATACAGAGAAAATAGATACAGCTCCGAATGAAAAAAGTAAGCTGGTTCCTGAAGGTCTTAGACTAATAAACGTCCATAAACTACATCTACCATGCGACATTACACCACCAGAAATTCGTAGAATGTTGACAGCTGATCTGGAAAGAAATGGGATTGGATCCAAGACATCCGATGTACATGTAAACAGATGGCTGAAATCACTGAAAGACTTTTAAAAATTTAAAGGCCCATTGAAACAACTGCAGAGGCTGCATGATTACCTAGATGGACTGAATCTATAGATATGGTAAATTCTGAACTTAGAGCGGCTACATGTACAAGATATAGTCAGTTGACAACAATGGAGGATCCTAAATAGACTGCAGACAGGATGTGGAAAAAGTGGACACAATTTAGTTAATTGGAGACTTGCAGATAGTAATCCGTGCGATTGTGGAGAACGGCAGTACCACTTTAAGTATAAATTATCTAATGTTAAGGTTCAGGAATTTCATTTAAGTGATCACAGAAATATGAGTATCGATATTTTGGATATAAGTGTTGATAATTATGATAATGTACTTACCTAAATATGGATTTATTCATGAATAATCTAAATGCAAATTCAATACTAAATTTTGAAAGAAATATTAAAGTAGCAAATATGGATCAAAAGGTAAACTATATTTATGATCAGCTTAATAATTATTTAACCGATAATATTAACAAATCTAAAATTATTAAATCTATAATAAATAATTCGAATATTTTAAGTTACTTGTTAGGAAACTTAGTAATATCAAACATAAAAATTTCATAAATTATTTAATGTATAACGTAACTTTAAAATTATATAAATGCAATATAAAATATTTCAAACAAAAAGCCTGGAGAACTTTTTGTACTTCTTCTAGGGCTTGGGGAAAACCATATAAAATTTTAACAAATTCAGAGTGTTTCAAGTTTCCTGATTTAAAAATTCATGATTATACTGACTGCAGTTCATTGATCACCAACAATTTAGGTAAAACGAGTTTAATTATGAAACAATTTTTTTAATTGTAAAAACCCTGTTTCTATTTCATTGTCTAAAATTACAGATAAAAATAAGCGTTTACATTTTGATGCGACATAACAAGAGCTTGAAAGTATTATAACGAAACTTAACAATAGAAAAGCATCATCGTCAGATGGTATAACTGATAAAGTTATTAAAATCATGTTTAGTTTCCAAATTTATTATTAACGCTGTTCAACAAATTGTTACAACTCAATATGTTCCCAGACATTTGGAAAGGTGCTAGTATTATATTGTTGAATAAACCAAATAAACCAATATGTTTATTAAATTCGCTTAGCAAAGTTTATGAAAAGATTAAAAATTTTTAATTAATGAAATTAATAATACATCCGTACTTGATGCATATAAATATGGTTTTAGAACATTTTTTTCTACTGAACTTGCTATTGCGGATGTAACAGATAACTTACTACATAATAAACAACCTAACAATTCATCTATTGTCGTGTCGTTTGATATTGAAGGCGCATTTAACTATTGTGATCGCCAAGTAATAATCGACACTTTAATTTCATATGGTTTTACTTTTAACGTAATTTATTTAATACACGATTAAACCACAGAAGAGTAAAGTGGATTTATCAAAATGATAATATCGAGTTTGAAAATAACTTTGGTGTTATCTGTTCTTGGTTCTGTTTTGTGGAATATTTTATATTCTAATGTACATGTTAAAGAAATATGTATGGAGGTCTGAAATTATACAGCTACGCTGACGGCTTACTTTTAGTGTACAATTTAGATATATGTTCTAAATTAAATCTTTGGACTCACATAAATAGATGTAATGAAGTAATTAGTAAACTTAAAACAATAGCAGAATCTTTAAACCTTAAGTTTGAAATTAGCAAGTCTCAAATTATGATTGTAATTGGTCGCAAGCAAAATCTTGTACAAATTTTATGTAATAATATTAAGTTTAATAATCATGTTTTCAGATACACTGACCACATTAAATATTTAGGTTTTATTATAGATAATCAACTGAAATATAATAAGCATATTCAATACATAAATGATAAGGTCGATAAATATTATTATATTTTTAAATTACTTGGTGATAAATTGTGCGGACTAAATTATAATTCAAAGTTAATACTATACAAAGGCTTGGTACAGAGTTTATGCTCATATTGTGCTGGTATCTACTATAACCGCTTAACCAAACAGCTAATTCATAAAATAAATTCGAATTGCCGAAAATTTTCGATTGATTTAACATTCTCATATATAACTGCTTTAAATATTGCTATTCAAACTATTGCACGAGTATTACCTATTGATCTTCATATTAAAAAACGATCAGATATTTTTTAAATTAAAAGGAAACATAATGGAATTATAAACAAAGAATATCTTAAACAACTTGATTTGCAGATTTTTAATGAATTAAAATCAAGATATAATGCTCAAACTAATGGTAAGTTAATTAATAAATTTTTTCCAAAGATGTAATTAAACGTTTTAAAAACAAAAGAATTAAAGTAAATTTTTCTGTGACACAGATCCTTAGTGGAAAATGTCGTAATTGTACAACTAATGAAATAGAGGATGTCCAGGGCAGAGTATACACATATAGTAAATATAACCATCTGAGAAAATTGTATAATATCGATTGCTCTTTAGAAAAATTTCCTATTTTTATCTCGGAATTATTTAAGATTAAACATGGATATTGATAGTCACTACCGGTAGCCATAAGCTACTTTCGCAGGCTACTCTATATGTTTTTATAACGTATGTATATATATATAAATGTATTATAAGAAAATATATATATATATATATATACGTTTACAGAAAAAATGAAACTAGCGAGGGAAATTAACCAGGATAACGAGAAACAAAATGGAAACTAGATAGATTAAAAGGTGAACGGACAGATGCCTCAATTTCGATGCTATTAACTCGGTTATTAAGTTGAACTGTCTGGAACACGCTTTCCATTCGGCTCAACATTCATCGTATCCAACGATTTTTCTTCATTACCACTTCTCGTTTGCTCAATTATACGGGCCAGCTCGCAAATGTGTGTCTGTGTGTGTATGTCGACGCGCGTGTATTTATAATGAAGACTTTTGGTTATAGCATTTAATTTTTCCACCATCGTTTTCGTAAAACGTAAAACTTTCTCGCAAAGTTTTAAACTCCACAAAAATGGGAGCAAATCTAGCCCCCTATTATAACGAAAGTAATGTATATATATATATATATATATATATATATATATATATATATGTATGTATGTATGTATGTATCAACAAAATTCCTTGCATTTACGATATTTATCACCTTAAAATTATATCGTAAGATTCCTGAGCCAAACGTTTTAATTCAATACCAGTTAGGATACTTACTTCATTGACTCGGTTGATAACTGGTCGAGTTACAAGAATCTCTCGCTTTAACATCTGGATCGTGTTTTTTTTTTTTCACAATTCCGTCAAACCCGGATTAAAAATATGAACAATTATAATGAAATTAAAGATTAAAAAACCGATAATTCGGAATTTGACCGAAGTTTATATCGATTCACCGCGCCTAGTAACAATCGATGAAAGTTTTAATGTAAATGCTTTTGTTTATTTTTTAAATTCCCACTCCAAACTAATTATTTATAATAATTTCGCTGCATTATATGATTAATATTTCGATCACGATTAGCCTATGTATACCCACTGCTGAATGTAAGCACACACTTTTTTATCATTTGTATCGGTATAATAATAATCATAATATGATACAATCGTAAATTAATCATATTCGTAAAGATGAGATTTTAGAACTACGCTTGTGTTATTGCGTGAGTTTAATATCTAATTATTCATGCGCTTAGAGAGAGTCTATGTAAAATGTAACGTTGGACACTGCTGATCTCCACGCCCATGTGTGCAGGCAACCGAAACCGTTAATATACTACATTCTCACTTGCCTATGATACTTCCCCGTTATCGTTCGAGATATTTCATCTGTGCTCTTCAAGGTTATAGCGACTAAGTCTAAATTTACTAATTGAATGTTTTCAACTTTTGTTAATAAAAATTTTTGAAGTGAAACTTCTATTGGACCGTTGTATACGGGGGTGTTAGCCTGTAAAACGATCGATCGAGCGAGCCAAAGGCTTATACACATTCTCACAGTGTAGTCGGGCTCCTCCACTCTTTCCCCCCGTGCTGTACGTTGTATATTCAGTTTACATACATACGTACAAACACGTACAGAAATTATGAAATAATATTTTTTGCGTGTTCATCTTGCGCATGCGCGCATATCCGTAATTTCCTTTAAATCTTCGCTACACAAAGAATGTATGTGCGACGTAGATTTGGGAACGAAAACCTTTGAGTCAGCACCACATCAAGTTAAGCATAGATTCAGATTGCTACATGAGCACGATATCCCTCCGTGATGAACGACCTAATGATGATCGTATATATTTATATATATATACATTTATAATTAATGTTTCTCTTTTTTATACCTATGCAAATATACATTTTTTCTTCTTGTTCATTAGTGTCTAAAAAAAAAAACACGGGATCGCTTTTCAACGTAACAAAGTGTTGAAAAATTATTTTTTTGTTAGACGGACGACTACTGAAGGCCTGCAAATGTAAAGATAAACGGCAAATATTCCACAAAACGATGTAAGATAATGAAGGTTGTCCGACAAGGATGTCCTTTATCCCCTAAATAATGAAGAACGCTAATATAGATCACCTAGGGTTTAAAATAAACGGCAAAATAATCAATTGCATTCAGGATCTGAGAAGCACATGCAAGCAATGTTAAATAAACTAAACAAGTCAGGTAAAAAATAGGATATGACTATAAACGTTAATAAAACTAAAACGATGAAGTTCACGAAAAATCGAGTAATAAAACTGCAGTCTTGAAAATTGGACACGAAGTTGTAGAAAACGTGGGTCGATTTCGTTATCTAGGAACGTTAATATCTAATGATGGAAGAAACACAATAGAAATTAAAAATCGCCATAGCCAAACAAGCGTTTGAAAATCTCACATACATATTTAAGGATATAAAATTAAATACTAAATTAAAACTTCGGCTGATGTCATGTCTGTATTAAAATATGCGTGCGAAACATGGACAGTGAGCGCAGAAAGCTTAAAACGGTTACAAGCCTTTGAAATGCGAATCCTGAGAAGGATATGGCGCATAGCATGGACAGAAAAAAGAACAAATAATTATGTATTGGAAAAATGTGGCCTCAAAACACCAATAATAGTTCAGGACATCCTTGCTAGGAAACGGAAATATTTGGCGCATACGATCAGGGAAATCTTTCTGCTGGCTGTACAGGGTAGGATCGAAGGAAAAGCACCAAGGTGATAGAAAACCATTAGAAATGATAACCAGTAATCGACATAATAAATAACGCTAGAAATCGAAAATACTAAATCATGAGAGATGCCACTAGGAGAAGAAGAAGACGGATGTAATACTCATTCAATGAATATATACTTAAAATGCAACTATCTCCTCCTCATAGCATAGGATATTTTTCTAACTGCGTGTATGAAGTGCGATTTTTCAAAATGAAACATTCACTTAACCATTTATTTACATTAGGACTGTAATGTAAATATAAAGTTGAGTGATGAACACTGACAATAATTTAATGAAACGTCTACAATACCGAATAAACTATAGTATATATATATATCATCAATAATTCCTGTACAGTGCAAGTAGCGTACAAGGGAATCATAATATGGCGTTAGGGCAGATAGACACACCCGGAAGAACTAATTGTAATCACTTTGTTGTTGGAGCACAATGCGGTCCCGCGTGTTTTTTTTTTTGCGGTGTGCTATATTATTACTAGCTTCGGAAGTATATTTACCTATACATAATTTGTTGTACAGTGTAAGTAGCGTACAAGGCAATCATAATAACACAGTAGATACACACACACCTGGAAGAACTGATTATAATCACTTTGTTGTCAGGACATAGTCCCGCGTGTTTTATTTATTTTTTGTTGCGGTGCACTATATTATTACAGCGATAAAATCTACCATATAGGCGATAATAATAATTGCTACTACTACTAATAATAATACTGATCGTATATCATTAAAACAATAGTTCATTGAATAATATCCGTTAAATCGTTAATATCACTTCAAAACTATAAAGTGTTCAACAAAATTATTCTCCTTAATCTGGCTAAATTAACCATTTTATTATCCGCTCCGTTCTTCCTATTAGTGTTCGGCATCTTGTGGTAGTTTACATTTCTCCGACCTGTCCTTAGTAATTCGAGTTCATCTTATAAGTTTTTCCAAACTCGCTAGATATATTTAAGGATAAAATCGCACATGTAAAATAAGATATCCACCATTTCCAAAGTTTATTTCTAGATGGTTTCTCGAGATTATTATTATTATATCGTATCCGTTCGTAACCCTTTCTGCGACCGTCCGTCCGTATCGTAATATAATTTATCCGCATCAATGGTGCCAAATAGGTCGCGCTTGAGTAAATACGTTCGTGATTCCGCACCAAGCCATACTGACATCGATTATACTTTTTATTCCGTTTGCACCATAAAGTCATTTATTTAAATCGTTTCCTTTCTGTTACATTACCAGCTCGTTGAGTTCTTTGATCTTTTAGTTTTTCAGACTTTATCGAGATTTTCAGCTCTTCGACTGTTCTCCTAAATGGCTATGTCTCGATTCTTCCGTTAGCAAATCATGTACGCTTATGTAACGGGTAGCGTTCATTGTTCGCATCTAACGTCAAATGGCGGCGCAATGTTAAAACTATTCCAAGATCTTGTCTAAATTTACAGTTTCCTAGATTTACTTTAATTATTCCGTTTCGCCTTGAAATCTCTTTCATTTGAATCGTTAGACAGATTTAACATTCATCGATGTGCTATATAGCTATAAAACTTTAACATATTCAACTCTGTCTTGTAAGTTCGTTCCTTAAGTTAGTTTCGAAATATTTCCTTCGATTGCAAAGTTTATTCTTCGATTTTCGAACAATTTAACGTATACGAGGAATATAATAGTTTTTACAAAAACCCGATATATAAAAAAAAAATAATAATAATAAAAAACGAGCCGATTCATTCCTATTCGTCGCTGTCTGATGAACCGATGACGACAACGAGGAGATAGTAACCCAATTTTAATATTTCATTTCGGATTCGAGAGTCGAGAGCCCCCTTCAGTCGACATTCGGGATTACTTATTTAAGACGGAGTTATCTTGGTAAGCGTGGAGGTAAACATTAGTCGATGTTAAAGCAAACAACGCCAGATGCGGAAATACTTCAACTTTACTTACTGAAATTTGAAAAGACCAACACACCACAATAGCCGTTCGTTTCCTATTATCGACGGTCAATGTTATACTACATTTAAGTTAACGAGGTTATCGCGGTAAAATACCGCTACTGGGCCAGCGCCGGAAACTTTGTTCAAATACAATCTATCTCATTTACTTAATTCGCTTCCTCTCTCATTTTTCCCGTCGTCACGTGATTGCCTAGTGTATACATTGTTGAATAAATTTAACAAGCAGCTTCCCGTTTCTAGTGTGTTCGACAAAGAAAAGTTTTATCAATACTATTCGCGATACTCGTACACACCCAAAATATAATCATTAATTTAAAATATCGGAAACTTACATTACATACTTGACGCAATTTTCACTCGACAGATTTCCCACAGCTACGGTTAAAAACTGACTGGAACGAGAACGAAGAGCATTCACACTATATCGGTACATGCAGGTACAGGTTCGGTCTCGATCAGCCAAAATTTATTTGGGATTGACTAGAGCGAGACTGTTGGAGCGTTACTGATAGTGCGCGTGCTTATATTGTTTCACATTCGAGAATATTTTACCAGACCGAGACCGTACCTATAGTGTGAATCAAGTGTTATATATCAACAATTCGTGATTCATCGTTCGTTGATTCTTTAAAGAGTTACCTCTAGTTATTTCAATTGATTCGTAGACAGACTCTCCATCCCTAGCCAGTTTAAAGCGTGTCATGCATTGCTGGTACAATCTAATCTGCAAACGTGTTACCAACCGCATATATATATTACAAAATGGGATAACGTAAAACGCGCTAATTATATGCAACGCAAGTGCATATAATGTTTTTGTATGAAGTGGGATGCAATTGTTTTCACACACGAAAAAAATTATATATATATATCACGATATGCCTATATCAACCCTGGGTGAGGCAGTTCCCAAAATTTTTCAACGACTCCTATCTTGTGCGGCTCGGATTCAGTTGATTCCTGCCCACTAAAGGCTAAGAGAACAAACTCTGACTGAAAATAGAACCTGGCAGTAGGAATAAAATGCATCACCCAATTTGCTTAGCCAGCACGGGATTCCCCGGACATGACAGTAAAAAGTATATATATATATATATATATATATATATATATATATATATATATATATATAATATTTCTTATCATATAAAATGTTTAAGAGAAAGTCTAACCGGTGGTATTTAAAATTATGAAATGTAAAAAGATGATTTGTTTATGTAAAAGTATCTTTGAATATACGTATGCTTTTATATATACTATATTTAAAACGTTTGATTCAAAGATTGGTAGGAATAAATAATTTTTCTAACAATTAACATTTTTCATGAGTATTTTACGGAAAAAATTATTAAACATTGAAAAGTGAAAATATTAAATATTATTATTGACAATATCGGACGACGAATGCACAATGTAAAGGTTCTACAGTTAGATCAAATAATTACGGATAGGCGAAAAAAATAAAATACATACGCGAGTACTTCATTTGAAAAACAGAAAAAAGTGGACTTTCAACATTTTTTTATTTCCTCCACGTTGGATAGACGTCGTTAAAGAAATCCGTGGGTTTATGCCCACCGTGTGGTAACGTAATTTGTCTATAATAATAATGAATTAAGTTTTACAGGAACAAAATACCTTACTGGAGAATTTGCTTCAGTATTTATCTACGAAGCTGTGAACGTTTTTAATAACAAAAATTTCAAAAAGTTATACGCATATTCATATATATATGTGTGATCCCTTATTTTTTTAAATTATATCTTCTCCCACTCGCAAAATGGTTTTATATGGAGACATATACGTTATATGTATAATAACTTCATATCTAGCCTGCACTTTTTTATATGCACGTATGTATAAAAGGTGGTTAAAATGAGTTATTACCAACTGGAACGAACTAGTCGAATTTTAATCAGGTCCTTCGTTCTTACTACGATTAAAGGCGTTGGTCTAATAATAAATCATACCGGAGTCTCCTAAGTTAAATGGGAACAAACAGACACAAATATATACACACACAAGAGTATATATATATATATATATATATATATATATATATATATATATATATATATAGTTAGACTTACAAAATTGCTAAGATTAAGGAATTCTAACTAGCAGGCTATTGTGAACTGAAGTCTTATGGGTATTCGCCAGCTGGAAATTGTCCAGAGATTAAGTGAATACTAGTGAAACGTTATTTTATCCTCAAATGTTAAATCAGCAGAATTTTAAATTAGATATGCTATTTTTTAATATTTAAAGTTATACGAGAATACATAACGCCAAAATAATAATATAATAATAATTCTAAGGACACATAAACCACCAAATATACGTGCATATATGAACATATACATGTATACACACACACATATATATATATATATATATAATTAAAATTGTTTAACACGAAATGAAGGGGACTGAAATATTTTTTCGCGTTAAACGATATGAAAAAAAAATATCACATACTAAAAAAATTAGGTTTATTAGTGTACATTTTATACACAATAGATATATGTGTTTGCGTGCATTTAATAAAAATCAATAAAACAGCAGTATTATTAACAACTTAATGAAATTTAATATAATTTTCAATTTTAAAAAAATATATATAAAACATTTAATTTTTTAGAGAATAATCTGATTTATTACATTATATTTTTTAACATTAAGTTTTCAACAAATATAATAATTTAAATAGAGTAAATAAAACGATTATGACTAATAATAATGCGCGAAAGAAAAAATACAATCTTCTGTTCACTTACGACGTAAACACATCACATACATTCGCACATATAAACTTGCAAACCCATCTACACATAATACCATATTTTTTAATGTGTTCGTAAATCTTGCACGGCTATAGTATATAAATAATAAGCATACAATTATTTATATATATATATATATATATATATATATATATATATATATATATATATATATATATATATATATATATAGATAGATAGATAGATAAAATAAACATATAAATATCATATATTGAACAAAAATGTTGTAAAAACTACGAATTGGTGTTTTACAAATATTCTTATTTCATAGCATCGTACGTTGAAAAATAGATTCAATATAGAATTTAGCCATACCAACCTAATGGAGTACCATACAAGTTCATAGTATGAACTGCAGAGAAGAACTGTCTTAAATAGTGGAACAAATATTTAACTTTCTAAGTTTATTCGGTAGATAGTGCTCATGTTTACACAAAGTTAATTTACCATCAAATTACACGCAGGTATTAAATATAATTTATAATAGTTCCAGTTGACTGAATCTTGATTTGAATACATGCTTTGTTTTACTACTGTTAAGCACTAAGTTATTTTATTCAACCAAAAATAATATTTACATCTTCTTGGAATAACGTCTGAAGTAAACTTAAATAATGTGAATCAACCACCAGCGTAGTATCATCTGCATAGCTAAATAATAGAGATGGTTATCCGAACATATAATATATAGTTGCCAAACGTCGTCACTAGCTATTGTACGTTTATTTTTACGCACAAAGTGAGCTAGCATTCAGGACACTATTTATATGCAACGCACATGAGCGCACATATAATGTTATATGGAGCGAGGAGCCAGTACCTTCTCCGTGATAATTAAGAATTTAATAATGCCTATGTACATATAGTAAATATTTTTCAAAACATAACAGAAATGTAGTAATATAACTAATGTTTGAATGACCAAAGAACAAATCGAATGTTGATGATGATGATCCATTTACGTGCCGTAGACTGCTACGAGGCCAGAGGCACGGACACGGAAGCTATAGTTGTTGAAACAGGCCGATTGCACCTGCAAAAATCGTTTATAATGTTGGTGCAAGACCATATCGGATACGTTCAGCCTTGTATTTTTAACAGTGTAGCAGAAGGTGTTCTATTGTTAATTTAACATTGCTGCAGGAACAATTTTGTGATGATTCTCTTCTGATCAAGTGACTATGCCTGAGAGTCGTATGTCCTAGTAATATACGACGAATGACTATTTTTTTATGGCGTGTAAACGAAGGAGGAGTTCGGCATAAATTAGTATCGGGTTTGAATGTGCGTAAGTTGTTTGTAATTGGTCTTAATAACCACAACATATTCAATTTCGCGAGGAGTTTTTCGTTTATTATGCTGCGAATATCTTTTGGATCTATTGAAAGATCAGGAGCAGGCCGCATATAAGCCGTTTCTTTAGCTGCTGTGTCTGCTAGATCATTCCCAGCAATACCATTGTGACTTGGAACTCATATAAATAACGTTTGAGGAGAAAGACCGGTAGATAGGATGCCGATTATTTCCTTGGCCACCGGATGCTGATTTTTGGGCTTATCATTACTGATGCTGCTGATTGCTGAATTAGATTCGGTGGCAATGACAGACTGTTTAAAATTTGTTGCCAACAGAATCTTGTATTTAAATTACAGCTAGTTTTATAGCATACAGTTCTGCCGAGAGGATTGAAAAATGTGGAGTAGTGAAAATGTGATTATTATTTCTTTAGGATGCTACTGCACATCCTAACACCACAATTTAACTTTGAACCATCTGTAAAAAACATTTAGTGGTTGTTGTATTGATCTTATATACTAGAAAAGTTATTTCGAAGACCTGTTTGGAGTAACGAAAGATTTACTTGCACATTCAGTGAGATCCACGGCGGCAATGCAGGCATATAGTTCTGATAAAGAAGAGGAACTTCTGCTTCGATGTCTTTCAGTATTGATACTGCTTGTGTCCAACGACTGTTTCTGGATTTACCACTAAGATTCATTTCAGATCGACGAATTGATTCAGGCAAATTTGAAGTACTTCATATATCTGTGTAAAAATATGAACGGGCAAAATTTTAGTGATTTCATCGACTATGTTCAATAGGCTAGCGGAGGGAGTCGTACGAAAAGCACCTGAAATCGAATGTTAATGATATTTGTAAAAATATAAGTAAAAAATACAAAAGTTTTAATTAGAGATGATTGAATGTTTTTGTATATTTTAATTTTCCTAAAAAAATGTATATATATATATAATCAAAACGTTTCACTATTTCACTAGTCACAGCTTCATCAGAATGAAATACGATAAAAACTAACAAGTAATAAATTCAATCTTCGATAAAGAAAAGTACCGGTCTAGATTCCGGAATTTGTTTGTAAATTTGAATAGGCTTCGTTTATTTCTAGAATTTCGAGGGAATCAACGACGTGATTATTTGTGGAAACGTGTAAAATTTGAAAGTCAGAAGTAAGATCAAAGGAGTGTATATTATGTAAAAGACGGTGAGAAAAATTGGGGAAATCAGATATTTTATATTTCCATAATGCAGTATGCTCTTCTAACATTAAAAGTCCTAGTAGTTTTCCAATAGATTTATGTCTATATACAGTTGCAATCTTTACAAATAAGTTTATATACTTCCCTAATACTAATAATATTTTTATAAGTTTTTCATTAAGCAAACTATCAAATCGGTCATTCGTGTTAAAGAACGCTGTATTATGATTATTATTTTAAACATAATTACTAATTTGGAACTAATACTACGGGAAAAAAGTAATTTTATCCGTATACTTAATAATTCAATTGTTTATGCTGCTAACTCGGGCGTTATCGCGCATTTGCAGCATGTTATTGTAAACTGTTATATATAAGAAAGTAAAATAGAGCTTGATTTGATTTGATATATTTTTTTAAAGTTGTATCCGGATAAAAATGAAAAATGGCCTTCTAAAATAACTGGTTATTCTTCTTGGATATAAGATTACTGATCACATTTTTGTTCGCGATGTGTGCTTGGTAAGCTTTAATTCTTTAGAATAATTTTCTGCGCTGAGAGAGACCGATTGTAAATAATGAAATAGGGAGTGGAAGATTTTTTTCGTATATTTTACAACATATTATTGATTATATATATTATATATATAGATTATCACCCTTACGGCATCCACTATGTCCTTAATTGGGATACACATATATATATATGTATATATGTGTCGCGGTGACGTGGTTGCTAGAGTGCTCAACTGTCAATTCGACGGTCGGCAGTTCGAAACCAATACGCGACATAGAAAGTTTTCATCATTATTTAATTATGAGGCAGTGGCACCTCACTCCGTATAACATCATATGCTTGCGCATCTGCGTCGCATATAAATAGTGCCTTGAATGCTAATCCATTTTTTTCGTAAAAGTAAACGTACAATAGCTGGTCACGACGCTCGGCAACGAACTACGACAATAATGATATACATATATTACACACACATATATATATATATAAAACATTCGAAATTTAAAATAAAATTAATAAAAAAGTAAAGATTCCTCATAATAAACGAGGTGTATATATCATAAAATTATATAATCGGTTTAAAATTAGTACGACAAACATAAGATGTTTACTTAATTACGTGTGATAGTTTTATTATATCATTTCATGTTATCTTTCTAACTCACGTTTGCAAATTCTTATACACACACATACATTGATGTATACTTACAGCGATTATTATCATCGTCGGTAAAGCAAGAGTCCAGTTATTTACCTAATAAATAAATAAATAAATAAACGGACATATACGCAAATAATGTCAACTCTTTTAGAACACGCATTATAATGCCAACTTGTAATTCCCGGGAATGAATAGCGATGCAGATAATTAAAGACGTATATAAGTCGGAGTAAGCCATCGATAGATGTGGCAGACTAGTTTTTTTTTGTGTTAGGGAAACTGTGCATTAGCGAGATGCCGTCTTTTACGGGTGGATAGTTTCAAATAAATACGTTGGTAACCTGAAAAAAATAAAAACTCGGAAAAGAAATGAAATGGTAAATAATGGTAATTATATATATATATATATATATATATATATATATATATATATATATATATATATATAATACACGTATACATAATATATATACTGAAAAGGTGTGGCGTTATTTCGAGAGTGGTTATAACCTTTTTTAGGAACGGTTCCATCTGCGTTTTCGTTATAATTATACCGATTTATACTTTCTAAATTCTTTTATTTTATATTGTTCATTTTCCTTCCTGTTTTTTCTCACATTCCTAATCGAGAGAGAGTGAGAGACAGAGACAGACTTTTTCCTTCTCTTAACATCCGAATAATTTGGCTTTTGTTTTTCTATTTAGTTCTTTTATCTTTGTTATTGTAATCCCCTTTTTTTTTTGCGGTCAAACCATATAGGGATGGGGATGGATGGATTTCCATATTATTATTATTATTATTCGCAAATTACCGTAATGGCAAAAAGTCGTTTATTAATCGTTATTCGCAGGAGGGGTTACGCGGAATGAAAAATTATGATTAGTACGTAAAAAGAACCAAACACCGAGGACCGGAGATTATTACTGTCGAAAGGACGGGTCTCCGTTAATTTTTAGAGAATTCCGGGAAACCGGAAGTGAATTAATATTTTTTTCTATTTTTTTCTTTTTTTTTTCATTGAAAAAAGAGAAATACAGCAGCAGAGTTGGATAGGATGAAACGGAGAGACGATAATTATCCGACTGATCTTTGCTACTTCTTCCGCGTTATACGCATCCTAGCGAACGTTAAATATATTTACTCTTTCACATTTTGACAAATTTCACCCCCCCCGCCCTACGTAGTGTTCAATAATAATAAGGGTAATTATTATTATTATAATATCGGGTGGTACCCTTTACCGCAGGAAAATTACTGATTCTATAGGATAAGTTTTCCACAGCTGCCCAGACGATTTTATTATTATTATTATTATTATTATTATTATTATTGTTACCGTTCTTACTGATATTAAGGCGTTTATATTATCCGGTAACCCATAGGGGCTAATTATCAGCTGGTGTTTAGAGTCAGAACCAATTATTTCATTTTCGTCCACCCTAAACGTCGGCTTAAGTTCGTTTTTCCATCCTTATATAAAGACCTTTTAATCCGCTATCGGCCTACTGTAAAATAGGTAAAATCGATACTGTCCATACGACCAGGTGTCTAGATGGTAATTTCGATAAAAACCCAGACGTTGACTAAATGGTAACATCGATTAAGACGCAGAGGTTGGACGACATAGTCGATAATAATTTATTAAATTATTTCTCTTTTACATTACGATGAGTTAATTAGTTTTCGGAAATTGTAAAAAGTTTCTAAATAACCATAATTCCGGATAAACTTTAACTGGATATTATGCGCAATTGTTGTATACGATAAAATTTTCTTTTATTCGAACGTGTATTGCCAAGAAATTCTATATATTTATATTATATATATTTATGTATGCATATGTTATTTAACTTACTAAAGGAAAAATTAATATATATATATATATATATATATATATATATATATATATATATATGCATAATATACATAATATATAAGTGGTCCGAATACCCTAGTAACTAGAGCACGGACTTCTACAAGGAAGGTACCGAGTCCGAATACAACCGGCGTCGCAAAAATTCCCATCAGATCAAAATATAAATAATCTTAGGAAGGCAATGGTAAATCACCATGCGAACCACCATATGCGCGCTAGTAATAATATAGTACACTACAAACACATGAACCGGTTGAATTTTGTCGTGACAACAAAGTGATTGCAATCAATTCTCACGGGTGTGTGTGTGTTCCAAAATGCTAACGCGATATTATGATTGCCTTGTATGCTACTTACACTCTACAATAAAATATGTGTAGGTAAATAGTCGTCTACCTCCGATACGGGGACACCACATATATATATATATATATATATATATATATCTATATATATATATATATATATATATATATATATATATATATATATATATATATATATAGTCGAAGCCGCTTATAAGAGACACATCAGGTTGAAGTCATATAACCGTCTGGCTCTTATAAACAATTTTTTTAAAAATCTCTTATCGAAGTAAGTGGGTGCCTAAAATGTACAATTTAATAAATAATTAACATACTAATAACGTTATTATTGTGTAATATTGATTTACATGGAAATTAAGAGAAAAATATGTTAAGCATACGTAAAGTAAAAATATGAAGAAGAGAACATTTTCGTAAGGGAAACAAACTCGCACTACGAGTTGCACTACAGTAAATCTCCGGGAACTAAACTAAAATCGTAATGTGGTATCGAAGAGAGCGAGCATAGCAGTAAACGAGTAAAGAAAACAAACAGTGCAGCCGTCAATGAGAAAATATTCACGTTCTAAACAAAAATCCAAGGAAACGAAAATCAACAAAAATCGAATAATATGCTCAATCTTCCAAGATTCGCGGTGATTTAACGGATGTTCGAGAATTTTGGCGTCAACATGTCGGCTAAAATTGACAGTTCCCGTGAAATTCCAGATTGTCAATTTATAACTTGTCGGTTGTATTCTAGTTTCACCATAATTGTCTGAAAAGCCTTGTGGTTTTTCTCTTATAACGACTGAAACGAAATAAAATCAACTTCATTTTAACGTTTGTTTTTGTTTATTTCCTATTTATCTCTTATAAGCAGCTGTCTCTCTTTTGAAGCGTACGATCACTATGCGCTTATATCGACCCACTGCTGTATGTAATCATTCCCCTTTCCCTTCCATCTCTAGCGATCGCGGGCCTCGTTTATCCATCTGTATATCGTCCTGCCACCTTGTATCCGGCCGACTGCGACTTCTGCGTACTTCTCTTTGAAGTCATTCTGTTATTCGTTTCGCCAACCTGTCATCATTTCTTCTCGCTACATGAACTGCCCAATTCCATTTAAAATGCACTACAAGTCCGACCAATTTATTCTGCTATACATGTTGGTTTATCTTGATGTCCAATATCAATCTTTTGCGGGCTCTCTGTGTCACTACAAGTTTCTTAACGTCATACTTCGTTAGGCTCCATGTTTCGTAAGCACTGGAAGAATGCACTATTCGTATACTTTCCTTTTTAAGCC
Organism: Coronaproctus castanopsis; assembly: GCA_032883995.1. Lineage (NCBI taxonomy): Eukaryota > Metazoa > Arthropoda > Insecta > Hemiptera > Monophlebidae > Coronaproctus > Coronaproctus castanopsis. Next base: position 213,715,678 of record CM065052.1, read on the forward strand.
GTTGGGTGGAAGCTACTCAACTTTCCAAAAGGGACTTTGTGAATTATAAGGTTAATGTGAGGATGTCAATAATTAGCCCTAATGCTAAGAGGGGAATTTTATGATGAGAAAGTCTCCAATTAGTCTAAATCCACAAGAATTTATTGTATATGCTATCAGGTACTCGCTCATAGCCCTTTAGGATACATTTATCTGCAAGATAAATTACCCTCAGATGTAGAGGGGGGATAAGATCTTCAGATTCTAATACAAATTTAGGGGTTGACACAAAGGCTTCAGACATTAACCTCAAACAGGTATTTTGCAACACTGTAACTTTCTTAAGATGCGCAGCAGAGGCTGAATGGAACAGGTAGTTCCCATACTTCAATCGAGAACGGATAAGTGAGGTGTAGATAAGACGAAGAATGATTGGATTCCCACCCCACCAAGTTGAACTTAATGACTTCATAACATTTATAACTCCACTGACTTTTGCTAATGTGGCTTTGATATGTGGCCCCCATAGTAGTTTTTGGTCGAGAATGACACCTAAATAGGAATGATACTTGACAAAGGCAATCGGCACATTTTCCAAAATAAGGGAGTGTTGATCAGGATTGCACCGCTTCAATGTGAATATAGTAAATACTGTCTTGGTTAAAGACACACTTATATGAGATTGAGAAAAAAAGGACTTAACAGAATTTAATGTGGATTGAAGAGATGTCATACAACCACGTGTCGAGTATAGGAGTATGTCATCTGCATAAGAGACGTGGTTGGAGAGAGATTGCAGCTGTGAAAAAAGTGGTGGTGGTGATAGATATAAGTTAAATAACAATGTGCTCAGCACTGATCCTTGGGGTAAACCAGTATGAGCCGTTCTTGTTGCACATCCAGCTGAGCTGGGGGAGAAATGAAGTTTAGTCGGCACAAATTCTTTCTTAATGAATGATGTGTAAATATCAGCCGTGAGCTGACATATGTAGTCCATTGTTCCATATCCAGGGCGGAATCCATACAATACACTGGGGAGCTTATTATTTGCTCCCAACCACCATACCAGGTGGTTATGGAAAATTGTTTCCAAAACTTTTCTAAGACAGGAGGCAAGAGAAATTTCATCGCTGGAGCTCCATGTTCTGTGCTACTCTTAATAATTTCTATAAACAAATCCAAACAAGTTTACCCAACAATCTCTCTTTCTGATTAAGCCTCCACATTCGATACCGATCCGTAAATTTTTCTCTATTTTAATTCGTATTAGGTCAGGACATGATCTGCTGCCCAGCCATCTTCACCGAATAGGGCTGGTTAGTTCCAGTACTTGGCAGTCCCCGTTGGACTGTGGTTTGACAGCACACATTAATCGTGTCATTTTTTCATGTAGTGTATATAGTACATACAGAGAAACCTTAATCAAGACATTACTACTGTCGGATATCTTCCCTACATACTGTAATGCATACCTCCTATGTTTAAATAATCCTTCTGTGTCAATAGCACTGGCCTCTTATATATATATAAATCTAATATTATTTTGTAATTTTCATATCCATGTATAACGTATTATCCCGATATGTCTTAGTTTAGTTAATTACCTTTCTATTTTATAACTCATCTGTTAGCGTTTAGTTTATTTTAATTTGTATATACAATGAGTAGTAATGGCTTTTTAACCTAAACTCAATTTGTGTGACAATAAAGAATAGAATAATAACTTTACAAAAGCTACCCACGAGAGATGTGTTCGTCTTTTAATTTCCTAACGCATTGCTTCCTTCTCTGTGGTAATAATTTGATCTAGTTATATATATATATATATATATATATATATATATATATATATATATATATATATATATATATATATAACGGTTAATCCTGCTTTTTTGGAGCAGTTATAAAGGTCAGTTATCATTTCCTGTAAGGTACCAACAATATTACTAATCAACATAATGTCGTCGGCAAAGTGACTGATTTCCTTCCCATCGATATTCATACCTTTAGACTCCCAAGACAAGTTTTTGAACATCCGTTCTAAGGCTGCTATAAATAACTTCGGGGATATTGTGTCTCCTTGTATGACGCCTCGCTTTAACGGTATATTGCTTGTTTTTTTCACCAGTTGCGCTTGTATCATTGGCGAATTATAAATATTTTTTATTATGTTGATATATTCATCATCTATACCATTTTCTTCAAACGCCTTCAACACTGTCCATGTTTCCACAGTATCAAACGCTGTATGATAATCAATGAACGCCGTGTGCAATTCCATGTTGTATTCCTTGTACTTAGAGATTAAAATCCTCATAGTGTGAATGTGATCATGCGTGCTGAAACCGGATCTAAAGCCCGCCTGCTCGCACGGTTGACAGTAATTTATTTGTTTCGTCATTCGATTCGCAATAATACTTCTATAGAGTTTGTAAATATGTGATAATAAGCTATTTAATTTTCTAAGCTAGCTGTATCAGCCTTTTTGTGTATTAGGATAACATCTGCTTCATTCCATAATCGCGGGATAAAGAGTTCTCTTTTAAATATTTGTTAAACCGGTTTTTCGGCAAATCTAAAATCTTCGCATTTCCTTCTTTAATCATTGCTGGGATTATACCATCCGGTCCGCTAGCTTTGTTATTTTTCATTTTCTTCGAAGCGTATTTGATTTCACTAGTTGATATATCCGGTATCCTCATTTATTGTTAATTTATCTTTTTCTGTAGGCTTAACTTTTGTGTCATAGAGATTTGCATACAATCTTTCTACCTCTTCGGATAGTTCAGTTTTGTCTGTACGGATATCTCCGTCACGATTTTTCAAATTCGTCAGTAGCTTACTTCCCATCGACAATGATTTCCTGAATATTTAGACCCTCTGTTATGCTAAATTATTCAGCGAATTTTCTTATATATACAATTATATAATTAATAACGCGCATAAAGCGATCCGTATACTTTCAATAATTTCTAATCGACGATGGTAATTATTTGTCATTAATAAGAAATTATTATATAGACATATTATTCGGCTCAGATTAACCTATGCGTGTCCTATTTAGTTATCTGTTTCAAAGAGTAAATTTAAAAAATTACAACAGATTTAAAATCACTGTTGCATAATTATACTAAATCGTCACAGGTATACAAAAATTACTTATATACATTCAGAATTAAACATCTTATACCTATATTCGTACATTAAAGAGTATTACGGTAGGTGTGTAGAATATATCGAACTAGATTAATTTCATAGATGATTACGATATAAGCCTCACTGTGCGTTATATACAAACATCCTAGAATTAAGCATAACTCGTTTAATTTGTGTCTATATCAATTATTTATTTTTTGTATTTCATATGGTATGTGTGCATATGTTTGTACATGTGTGTATATATGTATGTACATATGTACCTGATTTGTCAATTATTTATTTTTGTAGTTGATATGGTATGTGTGCATATGCTTGTACATGTGTGTATGTATGTATGCACATTATGTACCGTTTATTTATTTCCTTGCTGGGTTTTGTTTGTTTTTTCCTGTAGCCTAACATTTATCTCATTAATTTTCTAAATTTAGTAATACTATATAAGTTAACTGTTAAAGTATAAGGTACCTAACTTTATGAACCTTTTTTATGTGTATATCATGAAACAAAGCTTCTTTTACTTTTATATATATATATATACCCACGACCATATCAGAGACGACTCTAACGATTAGAATGAAATTTTGTACATAAATGTAATGTATTAGTAATTAAAAACGACCCGTATGCAAATAAAGAATTTCGAAATAATTTTGAACCCCGACCCTGAGTACACTCCGCCAAATTTTTTGGAAATTTTAATTTTTTTTTAAGTCTTTTTCTCGATAAATTTCAGCTCGACCGCAATAACCGTTCAAATCGTAAAATAATTTTTTTATAAACAAATCATAGGTAAATATTCATTATTACTACACACACACACATACATATATACACATTTGTAATTTAAATGCGTGAAAAAATATCAGCTTATGTTTATCTATGAACGCCAAAACGCATGCTTGAAATCACATGATAAGTAAACTACATTTTATGAATGAACGTACTAATTATACGTACCCATACATACACATGTTCCGTGATCAAGGCTTGTACGCGAACTGGGCTAGCGCAATTAGTTTATGGGCTTACATTGTACATTTATCTAAGGATAATCTACATTTCTTGTAAATATCAAAAATTCGATCACCAGTTTTCTTTTGCGTCGTTTATAATTTAATAAATCAATTATTAGTTTCTCGGTACAGCGTTGTACATAACCGTTCCGCCATAAATAGCTTACGAGGGTTTGTAATTAATAATAATAATAATAATTTCAATTTAAAATTATTCCAAATTACACTTCCACTACAAACGTACGATGTAAAGTATATACACATTATAATAACGAAAATAATAATTTTCTGTTTTTTTTTTTATTATTCCTGAAGCAGTAATTGATTTTACTGTTTACTTTCAAATCTAAATTTTAATATTATATATATATATATATATATATATATATATATATATATATATATATTCTAATTGCAAACCTAGTTTTACTTCATTACGATGAACTTATATTTTTTATTCATTTTATTAAACTCCAAGTTTTATCGCGATAATTCCCATTAACGGAGCCTGGTCTTTATGTATTTTCTTCTTTATATACATATATAAAACGTTTCTTAAATGAATTAACTTCCCCTTGATTTTAACTAAAAAGTAAATTGTTTATTTATTAATAATACAGTTAAAATAAATATGACGTTATTTTAACAATTTTTAAATTTACCTATAAAGTAAAATCGATTTTGAAGGTATTTAGTCGGTAATTTAAATTTTAAAAATATAAAATATAAAATAACAAACAAAATAGATTTATTTACTAATCGGTTTTCTTCTTTTGATTTTTACAGTTTACTGTTTCGTAATGTTACATAAAATGCAAACAGTGTAACCATTTTACACACACATATATATATATATATATATATATATATATATATATATATATATATATATATATATATAGTTGTTCTTAATTTTATACAAATGATACGAGGAAAATTTAAATTATTTATTTAGCATCTTTCAGTTTCTTCAAAGTCCTACGTGTTAGTTTTGTATACAAATTCGTTTTGATTATTTATTTAAAACGAAACGTACGAATGAGAATGGATAAAAAATGAGCGAACAAACAGTTGTTAAGTTTGGGAAATAACGAAATGGATTAGAAATAACGTTTGAACGAAGTTGTAGAACTTTGAGAGGAAGTGAATATAATGTATTCTGGAATATTCCGAATTTTCCACACCCGCGATTGAATTCTACATTTCCTTCGAACCCCGGGTACGCGTCAGATTATTCAGCTCGCTTCTTGGTTAAATTATTTAACGATAACAATTGCTTATCGTTCGTTTATTTAAAATTAATCCTACCATAAACAAAAGATAGAGTCTTCAATCGATCACTTTCGGAGAATATCAATTAACGTCATACGATCGATTTTGAAAAAATTTTATTACAGCGTGAAATAACGGTTACGTTATAAATTGTTTATATACCACACTGCATATTGTATAAGTTCATTCCATTTGTGGTGAAATTTATAATTCCGTTGTAAAAAATTTATAACTTGAAAGTATTTTTAAAAAAACAAACCTTGTATATTAAAGACATTACGTAATCTAGAAATACGGATTAGGTACAAGTCGTGTTGCCCGCACTCTACCCCGTAATTGATGATTTGTATGACTCTCCCAACCGCGTGTATGCTGTAAATATAAGACTATTATATAAATGCATGCGAGAGTAATTGAGTACAAAGAACCCGGTGCGAGTATATGTGAGAATTTTATGATAATTAATTATGGCAATAAATTGTAACGGTCTCTAATTGAGTACACAGAACCCGGTGCGATTATATGTGAGAATTTTATGATAATTAATTATGGCAATAAATTGTAATGGTCTCTCTTGATTAAGATTAATCAATGTATATAAAAAACAAATGTAATTTCAATCGTAAATTTTGACAAATAAAGTATTTAATAAAAAAAAAAAAACGCTTAAATAATGGTGATTGACTATATATGTACATATAAATAATAAAATATTAGTTGAAAGCACTAAATTTTTATATTTAAATAGGTCGCAAAGCTTTTCGAATATAGGTCATTATTAAGTAGGCAGAAAAAAAATCAAATATAAAAATATATACAATTTATAAAATTATAAAAGGGAAAAAATAACAGAAAATAAAATAACGTAATTTTAGTTTATTTCTGGCGTTCGGTATACAATTTCATTTATATGATTAGTCAGGTGTAAGATTACAACAGGTATTAGCGCAACTAATCGACTACATGTACAGCTGATAGATTAGACCGGGCGTTGGATGGAGTTGAGTGTGCAAACTATGAGTACCTCATTCTGTGCACAGTTTTGAACTCAGAAAAGCTGACCGATTATGATTCTGGATGTTGCCAGGAGGTTCATTAGTCGATTTATTTTTTACACCCTATCCCCTTGTTGTGTATCGAGTAAATAGACTGAACAAATGCTTTGAAACCATTTAAATGAATTTTAGTGACAACGTCCAATTGTTTGTTTGATAAAAGATACGTATAGCTAGCCGATTGAAAAAGTAAATAAATAAAAAAGTTAAAAAAAAAAGAATTGTTGATAAAAAATTTATTTAATACGAAAAATCAAATTTAAATATTCAAATAATGAATCTATTTTATTTTGAAAATAATTATTAATACATTTGCACAATGACATATAGAATATTGTTTTATAATTGGATGTGCATTTAAAGGACGGAATCAACAATTGAGGCAATGGTTGCTTAGTCAGTTGCCGGGGAACAATTTATCATCTTTTTTTCACAGTCTAATAAGGTGTAATCAATAGGCTGTAGTAGTGTTTAGTCAGCATCTATCCATGCATATGCTTGTGCTGAAACTCTTAACAAATAAATGTAGAGCATTTGATGTTCAAATTACTTTTAATAAATTTAAGCTGATTTGAGAAATTAAGAAGTTCATCGTCAGTTAGTTTTTTTTTTTTTTTTAGAAAAGATAGACGCGAATAGTTTCTAATTCTGTTGACTGTTTGATACTTAGGTACGGATTTCCTAAATTTTAGAGTTTTGTGTACAAGATCCCACGATACTGCGTCTAAGCATTTTTTTTTCAAGCCCAATCTACTAATCGAATCGGAACCACTTAGAGAGTGTAATGCTGGCAACGACAAATGTTTTCTCCAAAGAATTTAGCAGCAAGATGACATCCTCAAATGTATTTCTTCTTATAAGAACCCTCGAACTATAGAACTAAACAACCTAGACGTGCTAGTTTATTCCAGAAATAAATTCCCACGACATCCTCGAATCCGCTTCTAAATGGCTCGATTGAAAAGCCTTGTAATTTGAAATATTTTTTTGGATCATCAAGCGCTCCACAAATATATAAATCGTAACCTTGTACTAGTGCATATCTAGGAACAACAGTACAGAGAAATTGAACAAGCTGTAATTTATTTTCAGTGCTTGAATAGAAATTATTACAATTAAATTCAGAGCATTATTTTATTTGCATGCGGGACTAATAAAATAATTGTATAATTCTCGCATTTTGTAAGTTGACCTTTCTTAAAAATATATATATATATATATATATATATATATATATATATATATATATATATATAGTTTCTAGTTCGCCAAATTTCTTTACATATTTTATGTATTTTTCCAATTCCTATAAGAACCATTTGTTTAATTATTTGTGCTGGTATTCCATCAAAACTAGTTGCTTTATTTGTTTTTAATTTTTTTTTATATATAATACTGCGAGCTGTCCACCAAAGACATTTAGCATTACTTTTAAGAGAATTGAACATGAGGAGACAAGTATACAACAATACCTACCCGATTACCCGAGCACTAGACGAGATCTTGCAGTTTCTGACGTTTCAGCCTCCTTATGTCACCGCTGGTATCAAGCAATTCTCTAGCAAGAGTGTTCGGATGGTTATCGAGTCTTCTTGCGTGTCTTTTAGCGTGAACTTTTATGATCTCAGCCACATAATCTATACGTAAATCTCGATGCAATGTTAGATTTGTTACATACCCGGGGCTTTGGTTATCATCCGAAGAATTTTATTTTGTGATGTTTGTATTATTTACAGGTTTGATGGTCTAGCGCAACCCCAAAGTTGCATCCTATAGGGGTCCGGATAGGACTTATAATCACTGTATATATTAAGCGTTTATTATCTGCCGTCAGCACACTGTTTCTCCCTATCAGGCAGTATATTTTTTAACTCCAATATCTAATTTTTTTTTTTCATCCGTATGTGATGTTTCCATGTTAATCGGCTATCCTGGTGTAATCCTAAGTACTTGACCGTGGCACTGACAGACCGGTGCTATTAATCCTGAGGGTGTGTAATTTTTCTGTTGGTAAAATGGATATTGACAGATTTGTTTTCATTGATTCCAATTTTCCATTTTTTAAACCATATCTCCGCCTTAGTAAGAGCTTTCTGTAGGTTACTGCTAGCTATCTTCGGATCCGTATGTATTGAGAGCAGTGCAGAGTCATCTGCAAATGCAGCCACCTGTACGTTTTCTATTGTAGAGAAATCGACCGTGTATAACAAGTACAGCTTGGGGTCCAGCATAGAACCTTGGAGAACGTCTGCTAAAACAGGGTGTATTTCTGAATAGGTATGTTATGATTTCAACAACAGATAAAAAATTTTCGGCAACAGACCTTTTTTAGAGCTTCTTTTACTTCTGATTTAAGTATATTGGGTTCAAGTTCAGATAACGGATTTGGTATCATTATTTCTTCTGTAGATGTATTATTATATTATTCTTGACTGTATTGCTTCCAAACCTCCGCTATTTCCAGCTTTTCTGTTGTAATGTGTCCCTGTTTGTTCCGAATTCGCCAGTTTTTCATTTTAAATTCTCTAGTAATCGAGCGAATCTTTTTATGTAAATCATTCGATTTATTTTTCGGAATGCTTCGGAATATCTTAATCAATTGCTACGTATTAATTCTTATCTTTGCGACAATATTTATGAACTTTTGATGATAAAAGATTTATTTCTCATTGATTTTTTCTACTACCACTTCTTAATTTCTTTCTTCAGTAATAAACTGTATTGTTTCAAATGATAATAGCGCTTTTCGTTTTCTCCTCTTCATGTAGTTGAGTATCCTGTACTACTGAAATAGTTTTATTTTCAAACTTACGCCACAAAAAATCAGGTTGTCGAAATTTCGCATCTATATTATCCATATGGTTCAATTTTTTTCTTAAAAGCTCGCGGGTGAGTAATTTCCATCTATTGATGACGGGATCAGTTTACTTTTTAATCGTATCCGAATTTTCATAACTAATGGACCATGATCGGATCCATATTCCGTTCCAGGATAAACTGTGACATATCGCAAAATGTTTTCCATCCAAATGCATCACTCTGATTTCTACACTTAGTCGCCTTGTATGATGTTTAAACATCGTATTTAATATGCTAAGGGGTTATTTTCAACTGCAAATTAAAGTAATCTTTCGCCTTGTTCATTCCTGTTGCCTATTCCAGCATTAATATCTCTCATAACGACTGTGATTTCCCTTTCCGATATGGAATTCATAACTTCTTAAATTCCTTGTCAAATAATTCGATTGTTTCATTTTTCGCCACGCAAGTAGGTGCATGCACTCGAATGATATTGATAGGAATTAGTCTAGCTTCGAGTCTGATAGATATGACTCTGTCACTGTTAGTTTTATAACACGTAATCATTCTGTTAAATTTTTCCGACACCCATATAGAAACGCCACTGAAATTCGTTGTTTCTGCGCTGGAAACAATGCAGTGTATCCTTCTCTGTAGGAAAATGGCCACATTGTTTATAATGCGTTTCCGCTAAACCGTATCTATTCCTAATGTTTCTATTTCCGATACAAAGCTTGCCGGTATGTAGAAGTTCTCTAACATTTCAAGTAGCTATTTTGGTTCTGACTTTCGCCAAATTCCTCGTTGCATTTTTTCCATAAAGGTGTCTGGTTAGCCTCACTCATATGGCCGGTCGCGTATTTCACATTCCGATCCAAGAATTCGGAACGCCGGATTCTAGCCGGATCGCATGGTAAAACTTATTCTATAACTCTAACTTTCATAATGGTATTCAAGGAAGATACTGAAGTGGATTTTTCTGTCGGGGTTTACTACCTTAGCCTTTGGGTAAATACCCTAACCGTAAGGCTGCGGTTTGTTACTGAGGAGATAACAGTGTAAGGTTTTTACGGCGACCCAAACCCGCCGAGGAGTCATAAGATTTATGCAGACTTTTATGGCCAGTTCCTCATGCTGGCCAGCAGCATCTTCGTGTTTCTTATCCTGTCACTAAAGAAAAATAAAAAATAAAAGATAAACAAATTTGATTCTAAAATAATCTATGCACCTGTTTTTTTTTAAAAAAAAAAAAAAACGATAAGCACGTTAGCTGTTAGTGAAATGAATTAATGTGGGTAAAGAAGAGCATTTACTCCAATGAGTAACCTATTGTGGTATGATTGAACCTTTTTTTTTTTTTTTTTTTTCTAGAGTAGTGCATCCCTGCACTGTCTACGCATAAGGCGTCTTGGTAGATTATCTGGTAGAATGAGATTGTACAGCTGTGTTACATGCGGATTGACATGATCTTTACATTTGTTGTTAAATCTGCTGTATCTAATTTTCTGAGATTCTTCAACAGTTTGTACATGCAGATCATGTCTTCAAAAATCTTTTTTTATTTTTTTTTATTTTACTTTTATATTTTTTGTAAATTGTACAAATTTTTATATTTTATATTTTTTTATATCAACTCGATCATGGCTTAGTAGTCGAAAAGCTTTGTGTTTTTTTTTATATAAAAAAATTTAACGATTTTAATTATTCTATTGTTTATTTTTTTTGGTTTTATTCCGCACTGTTAAGTTTCATTTTCACTAAGGGCATGTATATTCACTTCTCAACCGGTAGGTTGCCTAGTATCTTTTATACGTAAACTTTGCGTTGTTTTATAAATTTTGGTACACGTACTAATTAGAAACTGTTCGTCTCTATCCGTGGCATCTGTCTGTCCTCTGTTCGTCCTTCTATCCTCTATTCTGCACCGTGGAGTACTTACTGTTAGGAATTTCTCGAACAGATCGCTTCGTGTATTTTTATTAATGCGATAATTTAGGGCGTTTTCTTCATCCGTTTCAAAATGTCTTCATTAAATACCTTATCTACCCGAGGTATTTTAAGAATCCAGTGAAAAAACACATTTCAAAGGCCCGTATTTTCTTAGTTAATTCCGCGCTTTTATGGAGTAGAGTATTGTATATATATATCCTCGTAAAACAGGACGATTGATAAAGGAATGAATGAAAGGTCATTTCGTCAATAACGAGCATTTTGAATATCGACGAAATGTTCAGTCGTCATTACTCCGAGAAAATAAAAAGTAAAAAACCCATTTTCAGAGAAAAAATAAAGAATTATCTTCTGTCTAATATACATACGTATATTATATATATATATATATATATATATATATATATATATATATATATATATATATAGCGTCATTTTTCCGTTTTCTTATAAGCGCTACCTCAAGTTGACGAGGTAAAAGGGGAATGTTAGAACCTCATTTGTAGTCGATGGAAAAAGTAATATTAATTGCGGAAAGAGAATTTAATATTCCGTGAACGTGTTTTCCAAAAGTCCTTACATTATAATGCATAATATTAATGTATATATATACATATATATAGTCCATTTGAATAGCTAAGCCTCCGCGTTGTGGAATATTAACGATGCCTATTGTGTCAATCGCTGAAGCCTATCATTACTTTCTGTCGTCCGTACAAATTCGTCAGAAATCCCATTTCACTGCCTATAATCTTTTCTCTCGAATTTCTCATCCGCTAAAACGCCGCTCCATTAACGCTACGATTTCGTCTCACCGTCAATTTGGTTGAATGTTAAGCGAAGAGAACGACCTGCGAGACGTAATGTCGTAGATAAATTCGTGTTATATAATAGTGATTTTTAAATTTTACATATAATAAATATATAACTAGGACGGTTAATATGAATATATGCGCACGTAAAGTATGGCCGCCTTGTTTACCAAGTAATTGTCAACTTCCGCACGTTGCGTGTGTTAAGTTTTCGGTAAATGAATTAAAACTCCGATTTTGCGTTGAAATATGTCTTAGTACGGTTGCACACTAACGTGTCTATAGCGATATTCTCCGACGATATGGTCGAATTAAAATATTTACCGTAAATCTGACTTACTTTATTCTCTTCAAGCAGTAATGCTGTCCCGTTTGATTTACGTTACTAGAAGCATTACAACAATCTTCTACTATTTCAAAAGTAGGTAACAGGACTATGCAGCCTAGTGGCTAGAGCGCGGACTTCTATACCGAAATAAATAATCCTAATATTACTATCGAGCGGAAGGCAATGGCAATCCACCACGCGCAGCGCGCTAGTAATAATATAGTACTTTACAAAAAAAAAAAAAAAGAAAAAGAACACGCGGGGCTGCATTGATGCTAACATCATATTGTGGTTGCAATATGTACGCTTCTTATACTGTACGACAAACTATGTATAGGTAAGTAGTCATCTACCTCCGATACGGAGATGGCACTTGATGATAAGCATGTAGCTTTATTAATTGCCGAACAGCTACCCTCGCATGTAGTCCTTCACTATTATGTAATTAAGTATAATATTAGTATAGATAAAAATTTCTGACCTGTCGTGAGTAAGTTTAAGTGCGGGGATAAAATTTTACCAAAACGACGTTTCCACAGATAGATTTATAATAGTCTCGTAACGAGTACAGTGTGCAGTGCTAGAAGTTAGATCACAACTTTCTATTTCTATTTTTAAGGACAGGGTTATACGTAAATTTTTTTTCTTTCAAATTTTCGTATAAATTTAACGAATAAAATTATCTTTAACGTGTACACGCGTCCGTTCTGTAGAATGCGAGATACTGTGGTTCGTACTTTCAGAGGCTATAATATCCCCGAAGGTAAATTAAGAATAATAGACAGCGAAGAGAAATTAAAGAATTTACTCGATTTTGTACAAAAACGATGATTTGCAGAACAAACTGCAAATTAAAGATACTATTTTATTTTCAATTAAAATTACGGTTGATTGTTCGTCAGTGTTGAATATTAGTTCTTTAACGTTTTTAAAATAGTTATTAAAATTTTTCAATAAAACTCTGAAAACTTTCATCAGTCTAGAGTTTTATATGTTTCATTTCAAAAATTACGATTTATCAATTCTTCTTCATTTTCAACATTAACTAATGCTTAGTCAAATCTAACTTATATTTTTGTTGCGTTTTATTCTTAGATTGTTTAAATTTGTTTTTCTTTTAAAGTGTTTATATATATATATATATATATATATATATATATATATATATATATATATATATATATGTATCCTTAATATTTTCTTGCATTAGTACTTTATCCTCCGATAATGAGGAAACTCGCATTGAATTTTTTTCGAGTAAAATACTATTACTATAATTTAGAGTTACTTTACACTTATAGAACTGCTTTTATTCGATACGTTACTTACGAAACTCGCACCGCGAATTAAAATTTTCGGGTCATCGGACGGTATCCTTCGAGGAAATCTTGAACGCAAATAGAACCGAGAAAAAAGAACAACAAACTGGAGTATTTCAAAAATATACCGAAACGGTCAAATTTCGTGAAAGTTTCAGAAGCTTCGAGGTGAGTCAACAAGGCGAAGACATCATCGGCAATGACCTTCCGAATGGAAGCAGACGGAAGAATAATTTGATATCGTTTCCCATAATGCGAACGATCACATCGATAATTAAATAACGACGAATTCAAATATAAATTCGAAATTTATTTCAAGATTTTGATTCAGAGTAATTTAAATCGACAAAATAAAACGCTTATAATTCACCTAAGACGCAAACACACACGCATTCGCATACACACACATGTGCAAACCTCATCTACACGTAACACCATATTTTCCTATATATTTGTAAATCGTGTGAACGCGCATAGTATATAAATGATACACATATAGAAATATATATATATATATATATATAAATATGTATACATATATATATATATATATACATACATATATATATATATATATATATATATATATATTGAACATATAAATGGAATAAAACTAGATATGTAAAAACTACGAATAAGGCTAATTATATAAAGAGACTGAAAATTTGATGAATTTTATAAATCCAAATAAAAACTAACGGCGATACAAGGAAAATCGTAATTAGATACAATAATTACGATTTATTAATAAAAGTAAAACGATATATTAATAAACCCGAGTTTACGTTTCAAGCAACATGCTATATCATCCGAACTAAACTAAATCTGACATAACAAGCTACTACTTTAACTATATTGACAGTATCACCTGATTGGTTCTCAATTGGCCAATCACCGTTCTCCTTGTTGGATCAAGTCGAAAGCCATCCTCTCTGTTTAACTTGTTGAATTTTTCAGTTTCTCTGACTTTCCTAACAATTCTTTCACCTAACCGATTTACTTTGGCCAGAACTTTTGTATCCTTAAATCTTATTGCATGCTCTGTAACCGCTCAATGCTCCGTCACAGCTGACTTTTCAACCGCGCCTATGCTTACAGTTCGCTACATGTTCCTTAATCATTACAGCAACAGTTCTGCCTGTTTGTCTCACACTGAAACCGCAAGAGCATGGTATTCTGTACACGCCCGCTACTTTCTTCTTTTGGTATAATATCCTTTACATTTTTCAGCATATTACGTAATTTTATGCACGTGCCAAACACCGCTCTAATATTATTCCTGTATAATATTTTGCCCAAACGATCTCATTATGATGCCCTTTACAAGTGGGAGGCGTATATCGTAGCTAATATTGCTCCGTTTAAATTTCAGTTTTTTATGTTCACCATTTTTCTACTAAACTTTTTAACTAGAACGTTTATTTCCTCCTTACCGTACGCGTCACAAAAAACTTTCCTCCTCGGATACTCTTTTTGCGCTGGTAAGTACGTTTTAAAAACTCCTAACTTTCGGCCCGGGTGATGGTACGAATCCTTCACCAAATATCGTCCTGTCTGCATACTCTTCAACGCCCTAGACAACTTCTTGTCAATGTTTTTTTTCACCAGAACGCCCAAAAAAGCCAACTCGTTAGATCGGTTAGGTGAAAAAATTGTTAAGGAAAGCCTTAGGAATTGAAAAATTTAAAAATTTCAACAGAGAGGACGGCTTCCATGGTGATTGGCCAATTGAGAACCAATAAGAATGTCGTACAATATTAAGATAGTGTCGGTGTCGCGTATTGTGCGTTCGTTCAAGTAGATAATTTTTGTTACCCGATCGCACATCGTCCATCGTATTAATTCGTATTAATTCTTATCAAATAACATTCACGTTGTTACCGGTGAGATAAAACCAATTTATATTATTATTAACTATCGGTTACGGTACACACATACTAATACTAAATTATTGTAATTTGTAGAGCGTCGTTTGTCCATGGCGACAACGGCTGTTTCTACTTCTATTATTTACGCGACACCATTACACTCACAGCAACACACTCAATCATTTACTTATACAACAGTGCCTATGCAAGAAGCGCATATCGTACAGTCTGATAACGGTATTTATACTTCATCTCAACAACCTGTTTATTATTTATCGCAACCAGGCCCAGCAATATTACCTAATTACTCACAACGTTTCTCTAATTTGGAAAGTAGTTCAAATCAGCCATCGTGCTCTTATGATAATATTAGCGATCAAATTGAAGACGTGTGCGACACCTTGAGCGAATGTAGTCCTAATGAAGAGTGGCAATTACCTAAGAGAAAAGCCAAAAAGCGACCAATTTCGCCACAAAATATTGAATCCAAATGTAAAAATAGTAACCGTTTCAGCCGCCTGTCTCTTGATGAGGAAGTTCAGAATCACGATCACACTAAATATGTACAACCCAAAGCATCACCACCTCCACCGATATTCATACATAGAGTTACACATTTTTCGGCAATGACCAATAAAATTGCAGCGATTATAGGTAAACAGGATTTTGTAGCGAAAACTTTAAAGAATAATGCGGTCAAGGTAAATGTTCAGGGCATTGACGACTATAGGAAGCTTGTATCTACGTTTAAAAAAGAGGACGTTAACTATCACACGTATCAACTAAAACAAGAAAGATCATATAAAGTAGTAATCAGAAATCTCCACCATTCGTTAACGGGTGAACAAATTATAATAGCTCTTAAAGAACAAGGTTTTAGTGCTCGAAATGTATTAAATGTTAGACATAAAATTACTAAAGAGCCTCTACCATTACATTTTATAGACCTTGAGCACACAGACAATGTTAAAGAGATATTTAATTTAACTCACTTGCTTTACACTAAAATAAAGGTTGAAGCTCCACACCCTAAGAAAACAATTCCTCAATGCGTGCGCTGTCAGTCTTGGGGGCATACTAAATCTTTTTGCAACCGGCCATATAGGTGCGTAAAATGCGGTGGTCATCACAATACCACAGAATGCAAAAAAGATCAAAATTCTACCCCGAAGTGTGCATTATGTGAAGGAAATCATCCTTCAAGTTACAAGGGTTGTGTGATCTACCAGAAACTACACGAAAAGAGATACAAATCAGGAAACAGTGCTGTTCAAATATCAGAGAAAAGAAACAACCAAAGTTCAACCAATCCAATAGTGTCGTACGCTGAAATAACAAGAAACAAAACTGATGCAATTAACTCTCTTATCAATAATAACGAACCTTCACCAGGCTATAATGTTAATAATAACGTGAACGGTTCATTTAATAACCATCGAGAGAACAATACTGACTTTAAAAGTATCATAACAACTTTTTTAAATGAATTTAAATCAATGTTCAACCAGCTTATGCAGCAAAATACAGTCGTACTAAACCTGCTCACAGCATTAACAAATAAATTAATTAATTAACAATGACGTCGTTGCGGATAGCCACGTGGAATGCCAATGGTGCATTTCAAAATAAGTTGGAAATAGAGATGTTCCTTACTCTTGAGAAAATCGACATATTGCTACTATCTGAAACGCATTTCACAGATAAAACGTATTTCAGTATTAAAAATTATAACGTCTACAAAACTACGAGACCTGACCATAAGGCGCACGGTGGCAGCGCTGTTGTTATTAAAAGTACAATAAAACACTACGAACTAAAAAATATATCCACTAAAGAAATTCAGGCAACAAATATAATGGCATATTCATTGAATGGTAAAATTGCAGTCTCAGCACTGTATTGTCCTCCAAACCACAGATTTAATGAACATAATTTATGTGAATACTTTACTATTCTAGGCCATAGGTTCATCTCTGGCGGTGACTGGAACGCGAAAAATATAAGGTGGGGTTCACGGTATTCTAACCCTAGGGGAAAACTATTAAATAAGATAATTTTAAACAAAAATTTCGGTTGTGTGGCGTCAGGTGCACCAACATATTGGCCCACAGACTTAAACAAACGTCCTGATGCTTTATATTTTTTCATAACTAACGGAATTTCAATGTTGAACATAAATTCCGATTCCAATTTTGATTTATGCTCTGATCACAGTGCCGTAATTTTAACCGCGAGTACAGGCTTAATAAACCAAGAAACTTCTCCCTCTCTACACAATAAATATACAAATTGGGAAGATTTTCGAGCATTCATAAACTCAACATTAAAAATAAATTTATCACTAAAGACTGAATCAGAGATAGATGTAGCGGTTCAGTATTTTACTGAAACTATTCAGAGTATCGAATGGAAATGTACTTCAAACATTAATAAAATGAAAGAAATAAATAATATTCCGCGATGTATACTCGATCTGGTGAAAGAAAAAAGAAATATCCGTAAAAAATGGCAATCATCCCGAAATCCCTATTAGAAAACATTATTAAATAAAAAATCGAAAGAACTAAAGATTTTACTTAAAAACTTTAAAAATGAATCCTTCGAACGCTGCCTACAAGAACTTTCACCCACAAAAGCGACAAACTACAACCTCTGGAAAGCGGTTAATAGCAGAAACAAACCTATACAACCCCTTCCTCCAATTCGTAAATCCGATGGTAGATGGACTAGAACTGACAGAGAAAAAGTTGGAGTATTTGCCAAATATTTCTGCGATGTCTTTAAACCAAATTTACAGACTAATGATGAAACTGACATTCTTGAATTTTTAAGTGCGCCATTGCAATTAAGTCTTCCGATTTCGCCAACGTCTCCCAGTGAAATCAAGTATATAATTGATAAATTTAACAAAAAAAAGAGTCCGGGATTTGATTTAATTACTAATAAACTGTTATCGGAACTACCCAGAAAAGGTATACTATTACTTACAAATATTTTTAATGCTGTTTTTCGACTTCAGTATTTTCCTTTGTCCTGGAAATTGGCGCAAATAGTGGTTGTACCAAAACCAGGTAAGGCACCGGACGAGGTTTCATCCTATAGACCCATTTCCTTACTTCCTATCCTTTCAAAACTCCTTGAAAAAGTAATATTGAAGCGGTTGAACTCCATTTTAGAATTGGAACATGTTGTTCCTCAGCACCAATTTGGTTTCAGAAAAAGACATGCGACCATTGAACAAGTACACCGAATTGTGCATACTATTCAAGAAAGCCTTGAAACTAAACAAGTATGCACGGGTGTGTTCTTGGATGTCAAGCAAGCCTTTGACAAGGTACGGCATCATGGTCTGCTGTATAAATTGAAAAAAATATTACCGCATCCTTTCTATTTCCTTCTAAAATCCTACCTTGAAGATCGCACATGCCAGGTTAAAATACAAAATCAATTGTCTGATATCTATCCTGTATTTGCTGGCGTGCCTCAAGGAAGTGTCTTGGGTCCGGTGCTTTACTTAATTTATTCTGCTGATTTTCCAGTTGATAATAACGTGATAACAGCTACGTTTGCTGACGACACAGCGTTGTTAGCTGTTGGTAAAGACAATAGTGAAACTACTAATAAGCTTCAAAAAACCCTGTTAAATGTTGAAAACTGGCTGAGACGTTGGCGTATCAGGGTAAACGAAAGCAAGTGCACACAGGTTGATTTCACATTGCGAAATTTTATGTACCAACCATTAAAAATAAATGGGGTAATTATTAGCCAAGAAAAAGATGTCAAATATTTAGGCATGTATTTAGATAGTAAACTTACATGGCACAAGCATGTTAATCAAAAAAGAAAACAGTTAGATTTAAAACTGCATGGATTAAATTGGCTTCTTGGCAGGTACTCAAGTTTATCACTGGAAAATAAACTTCTGGTCTATAAAATAGTCTTAAAGCCTATTTGGACATATGGTTTAATGTTGTGGGGTTGCGCAAAAGATGTACATGTAAATAGAATTCAGCGATTTCAGAACAAGGCCATAAGACTCATTGTTTCCCCACCTTGGTACGTATCGAACCATACATTGCATCGAGACTTAAACATCCCATATGTAAAAGATGAGGTTAAACGTGCTGTTGATCGATATGTAAGTCGTTTGGAGATACACACAAACGTACTGGCGATCAGTCTACTTGACACTAGTCTAGATGTTCGCAGGTTAAAACGTAGACGACCGTTTGATCTAGCCTAATTTCTCAGTGGGGTCCATCATTGGATGCTAACCCCTAACATGTTACTTCGCGTTTCAGTCCAATTGCTGGATGGCTCCCTGCCCAGTTGTAATTAAAAATATATTTTAAAAAAAAAAAAAAAATTGTTACGTCCAAGTTTAGTCTAGTTCTGATAATGGGCACGGCATGTTACTTGGAACGTAAACTCGAGTTTACTAATATATCGTTTTACTTTTATTAATAAATCGTTTTGTTGTTTTTTTTTTTTGTAGGCGGTTATTTTCATCTAATTATGAATATCCACCGCGAAAATAGTTTTAAAAATTATTTAAGAAAATTTGTATTATGATACATATAAGTACAGATGGATAATTAATACGTACGTATATTCTCGTATAATAAATAAATTATGCAATCGCGATTCTGGCTCATGAAATATAATAACGCTGATTAGGTAAAAAGATAAACATTTGAGCGTAAATTCGATACGCGAAATATACAGGCGGACGGAATATCTCCAATGTGAAATAGAAAAGCTGAATAAATATTATTAACAATTGGCTAGGACTTCGTTTATAATTCTAAATTCCATTGCCTCTAGATAGGGAATTATATTCGATCGTTCCAGCTTACAAAGTCTTCTTATTCGGGTGGTTTATTTTAAGACGCAATTTTCACTTTGTCCGTACCGCGTCTGATCAAGTCCTACCGTGTTCGAATAAAATTTTAAATTTATTATAATTGTTCAACACGCAAGTAAGTAATAAGCTATACAAATTGAAAACAAATAAGTCGCATTCGATTTTTATCAAGCATCCTCAGTATCGTGTGTTGAAGAACTTTTAAAATAGTAATAATAATATAATTAGTAATAACGACGAAAACAACGATATTTATGCTGTTATTACCGGTGAGGGTGGAGGGGAAAGCTCTAAATGGCCGAGATCAATTTTTGCAACCGCAACTAGTCAAAATGTCTCTATAAAAATAATCGTTGACTCATTCCAGAACGTTATAGAATCTCCTGCGGGCGTTGAAATTAATGGAAGTAAGGTAAGTTCTGCATTACGTTCAACAAGTCGTTTAGTTTTCACTGTAATTAATGAATAAAACGAAAAGAGTGAAAAAATTGCAAGCAACTTCCACGATGATAATGATGATGATGATAATCTTCTTAATCGCAGTCCTACTAGTCACCATATACGTCTTGAATTCTAATTTCAAAGTTTCCCTCAACCCATAAGGTAACGCGTCAGTCGTTAAAACTAAGGGGCTTCATTTCGGGAATAATTAACGGTCCACCTTCAAGAATACGTACAACCGTATATATATATATATTATATATATATATATATATATATATATATATATATTATATATATATATATATTATATATATATATATATTATATATATATATATATATATATATATATTATATATATATATATATATATATATATATACATAAATGTATAAACGTGGGAGTGTGTAATGACAGAAGGATAAAAAAAGGAGGTTATGTATATGCATGTATGTATATTGTATGTATATTTTGTTATATTCCTTGGTTACCGAAATGTTTAAAGGCAAAGCTTACGGCACATAACTAATTAATTATTATTTAATTTTGTTAATTTTTTATCAACCTAAATCCATTACTATTACATTTATCTGTTACAAGAATTAGTTACACTAACACTAGAGTATAATAAATTAGAGTAGCTTGTAAAATTGCTAGACTTCAATTACATTGTGTTCATTTATTGGGAGGCTCTGATTTGCTTTATATTTTGACCATTCGCTTAAAGGTGCGCGCTCCCTGCAAAGGTCTGAAGGCATAATATTGCTAAGTACCGGTAGTGAATCGGTAGATAATTTAACTGTACCGATGATGAATGTCGCCGTTATTATCCAACTTTTGGTGTAGCAGCTGTTCAACTATATCGGAGCGCCACATTCTGCTGTAAATTATTCGAGAGCTAAAGCTGATGTTTTTAGTGTAGATTCTGAGAGACGCCCCAATATAAGCCAATCAAAATGATGTTATTTCTAGATTTTACTTTCGCGGCCAAATTTTCGTTATGCTTATGTTATTTGTCTATCCGTGGTTATGCCGAGGTGACTCATACCTTAATAATTCATAGTGATGTTTTAGTAAACTGAGGATGGAAGCGATAAGTAACTGTTTTAGTCTTATTCAGGTGATATAATGAGAGATTTCTAAGATCTTCCATTTCTAGGAGAGATATATCCCTACTTTGCACTGCTGAAGTAATATCGTCGTCTTAAATAAACTTATTCGCGATTGTTTGTAGTAGATCATATATATATATATATATATATATATATATATATATATATATATATATATATAGATAGATAGATAGATAGATAGATAGATAGATTCTGTAAAACAGGAGCTAACAAACTCCTGTTGTAGATCATTGTTAAGTAGTTGCGGTTTACTTTAAACGAACGATTTAACGATTTGATAACATTTTCTTTACTATTGCACAAAGTGTTCTATATGAGAAACTTGTATAATGTTCCGCATTAGGTCATGACGCCAAACTGTATCATAAGCAGAAGATAAATATCTGATAACTGTGCCTGTTTTAAGTTTCTTCTCAAAACCACCTGTTATGAACTTAAGGAGGCTGCCTGTTCTGTATTACAGCGTCCAAAACCTGCTTTTTCAGCCGGTATTCATTCTTCAATGGTAAGAGCTAATTGATCCTTTCAAACAGTTTGTAACAAATACATAATACGGAAATCGTCGTGTAAGCATCAGCTTTCAACTGATCTTTACGCGGCTTTAAAATTGCAATAACTAGCGGATGTTTGAAAAGTTTCGAAAATTTCTCGTTGCGTATAATTTCGTCAAATAAATCTAGCAACCAGAATTTATAATTCTGAATATATCGCATCTTTATCAGCCGATTTTTCATTACTTTAATCCCAAAAATTAATTCCTCGAGAGTAAACGGTTTTTGCTATATTCGCATCCGAGCTCTCTTTTTCATCAATGATAATTCTCTTTTGAGCTGCTGTTTAATATAACAGCATGCCGTTTCGAGCGCAGGTTACTTCTCAACTACATGGTTATCTATACAGTCCGGTGGTATTACAGCTTTTTTTATTAACTTCTAAATCTTTTATATTTGTTGATAACCTATTTAACAGACGCTCTTAACAAAATTATAAGTATGCAGCCTTGACCGGCACTTTTTTAAGTTGAATTCCGATTCTTAATTTTCATTTTTTATTATTGCGACTCGGTTCCAATGTAAATTTACTATAAAACTTCGAATTTTTCCCAACTAATGTCAATTTGTTTAAGTATTTCCGTCGGCTTGTCATGTTTCACGCCAGTCGAATGCTTTCTTCTAGTCAATGAAACAACAGTAGACAACCCGACATCGCTGCGCCAATATGTTCAAAGCGCAAATCTTGGCCCGTATCCATTTCTGAATCCTAGTTGATATATTCCAGCATCTTCATCGGATTGTTTATAAATTCTTTGATGAAATATTTTTAGAAAAATCTTCATGAGCCTTATTGTGCGGTAGTCTACGATTAATCAATTTTATTTGTGGGGGAAAAAATTATTGAAATACAATTTCATTCGTCGCTCATTTTTTTATTATATAAAAATAGATCTTATTTTGTTCTTGTGTAAATCAATCGGTCAAAAATAGATTGAAATGAATTATTAATATTAACTCTTACTATTATTAATATTATTAATATCATTATTATTATTATCATCGTGATTATTGATTATTATTATTAAATTTAATTAATGTTAGGCTATTTGTCTTCAGCGCTTCGTACTAAACGATTACCGTCAGTTTAATTTACCGGGTACGTTCTATCGTATTAAAAATCTTCGTTTAAAATTTAACCGTCAAACTACAATAGATCGTGTAGGTGTGTGTATAGTTTGAAGCTTTAAGTTTAAGGTCTGAACCGTAAATGATAATGACTCGACTTCCATAATGATTGTAGTATTACTGTTGGTCGTTTTAGTAGTGGTGGTAATAGCAGAGTTCACCTGGTCTAGTGAGAAACATTCAAGGTGGTAAAATTCTCCAAATTCTCGGCGAAACGCTTTCTCCGATTAATTAAACGTTTCTGCTAGCTGAAACGCCTTATCTGGCTACTGAATCCCCCAAACTCTCTAATTCTTACTATAGACTTCGTCATCATCAATGTCATAATCGCGTTCTTATTCTTATACTTATTATTATTATTATTAATCATAGTTATTACTCTTATATTGTTGCGGAGGGACGTGGAGGAAAACTTTTACATCTAACCCGTTGTACAACCGAAGAAATTATGTTCGACGTAATGAACCGTCCGCGAATAAAATAATTCCTTCGCCATTTTCTTCTAACAGTCATCATCGTTACTGCGCAACGACTGAAAAGTTCGTTCAGAATATAGAACTTGGCAGAACAGGTAACAAGATCGAAAGAGACGAAATGCAAAATTTTTAGTATTATTATTATTTCGTATAAAGAAATTGTACTAGTAATATAGTCTTATATTTTATATATATACACCCAACAGTCTTGTACTATCCGCTTTTTAAAGAAAAATACATGCACTAGCTCTGATGAAGATGTTATTAACGGGAGCGTGGCTGCTACCGTTGTAAATAAAATTACGAAGTTGTTAAGTTTTCTTCATTGGAATTTTCTTACCCGCGCATAAGGCGAAGTATCTGTAAGCGAAGACTTTCGTAGTTTTTAAGAATGTGATGGTAATAGATAGCGATATACGAATGATACTCGCATTTAGCTGTTTTTATTTTTTCTTCAATATTCATCGGACCGCATTTTCTAACGTGTTTTGCTTTTTAATTCGTGTTCGAGCCAATTAAAACACAAGTAAATTAAACGAATTTATATTAAACCTTCTCGGACCGGTACTCCAACCGGTTTTAAGGCACCCCCGTCCGCGACAATGATATTCTTCATTGCGCGTCTAATGCCAGCGAGCATTCAAGTAGATAGTGGTTTGTATCTCGTCGCACGTTCGTGTACGGCCAGGAACCGCTTTACCACTAAATTCTGTTTTGTCTATAACTCGATCGAGTTCGATTTAAAATTTTCCATGTCCGGCAACTTTCATCGAAACTTTAGACTGATTGCTACCGCTAAATCTAGGTTATCTTCGAACTCGTCCAGTATTTAATGATATACTGCTGATCGAAACGAGGAAACTTTTCCCGGATTTCAATAACCGCAGCATAGGATTTCGATGGTCCCGTGAACTTGCTACGTCCTCTCTATATTTGCAAAATACCACCTATAAATAAAAGTCGTTCACTTTTGTTGGTCTGAGATAGCCGGTTAAAATAATGCGTACTATTTCGTTTAGGGCTACGTCAATCTTCTTAGCAAATGAGTCGACTATGCCCGTACGAGGCATATAAGCAAAAGGCTACTGCCGATATACGTATAACTGGCTTGTTAAAAATACAACCAGCTTTCGTATTATTACATTTCTTTTGAACGTTTTTTATAGGTTTTTTTTACAAACCGTATGTTAAGGTTCTATTCAATGACACACCCAGATACACCGAGTTTTTCCGGTAGCATTTTACCATTCCGTTATATTTCGATTTAAAATTTTAATTTATAACACGTTTAACATAGGTAAATTTTCTTTTAAAGAAACGATAAATAAAAAAATATGCATGCGCACGTATGAAAACAAATTGTAAAATGGTTTTTCATAATTATGTGATACGTTTATTTAACGATAATAATACACGATCAATATCTTCGAACTCATAAAGTTATGAAAATCAACGATGTTTTTAGTAAATAACGTTTGGCTACATTTACAAAAAGGACTAATGAAAATTCTAAGGATTTGAACAGTTGCGAGAAAATAGTTTGCTTCATATCGTTAATTCTCAGAAATCATTATGTCGATATTATAGTTTCGATAAATTTTGTGGAATGGTTCATCCCGTAGTAGGAAAAAACCGAACAAACGTAATAGCGAATGAGGGCAATTTCTTTCTCAAAAGTTTGTCCGGAAAATGACTAGCCTTAAATTATACAGGTTCGTAGGTTGTAGGGGGAAATTTCGATTTCTTTATTACTTTTATTACAGTTTCAGTCTTTTGTATTCTTTCCGAAAAGACTTCTAAACCTCCATCTCCTCGGAGTATAGCAGGCTCATTTTAAATAAAGCGAACTATAGTAGTATTTTAGATCGAAGACTTATCTTACGAGCAGCGATGTCGTTTACTCCTTTGAAATTTGTAATGGAAAAACACATTCAATCTAACCGTGACAATAGTAGGGAAATAAGTAATAAAAGTAAGCTTTGTGGTTTACGATATTGATTGTGGATACGTGTAAGTGTAAATTTATGTATAATTATAATTTGTATATATATATATATATATATATATACAATGAATGTGTGTTTATATGAAAAATTGGAATTTAAAGCGGAGAAAACGTATAATAACCAAGAAAACTGAAATAGACGTAAAATAAGCAAAAATTAATTATCTACTTAATAGAAAATCTGCGCTATCCGCAGATAACAAGTTGATCATTTATAAGCCGATGTTAACACCAATCTGTACGAATGTTCATAATGGGGCTGTGTTTAAAAGAGACGAATATTGATGAAATACAGCGGATCAAAAAAAAAATTAGGAGTGATTGTTAAAGCACCGTGGTACATTACAAACGTGAAGCTACACGACGATATTGATATAAAATTCATTAGACAAGTAACCGTCAGACGACGCTGAAATATCGCAGACTTGAAAGACACTCGAATAACAGCGCCATTGCGTCACTAGATAATTATCTAGAAGTTCGACGACTTAAACGGGATAAGATATCGGACATAGCATTATTATAGAGCTAGTAGACAAATACATCACTTTATTTGATTGACAGCGATTATTATCGGATAATCTGCATGTTAATCGAATAGTCACATAAAATATGCAGCCATAAGCCAGGTGCATTAGAGAACTTATTTTTAAAAAAAATTATATGTATAAAACATTTTAAAAGTAAGGGGGTACACGAGTAAATTAAATAATAATAATTAAAAAATAAAATGTGTAATAAAAATGTCCATAATACGTAGAAAATTATATGAGAACAAAGGTCTGTTAAAATAACGATATTTATGGTATTCGATCGTCTAAATTGGTTAAAGTCCTAAAATTCCCCCGATAGAACATAAATAAGAATAATAATAACAATAATAGCGATAATAAAGTACAAGAACATATAATGGCGTTTGGAAGAAGTTCAGCTATATGTAGTATCGTTAACAAGTTACTGTGGACTTTTGTACAGATATCGAAATAGATAAAGTGTGTAGCAGTCAACCTTTTCTTGAGTTAAAGTTACACGTGAACATTCTAACCTGTCCCCCGCTTCAGGTCGTACGAAATATGCTTATTTAAAGAGGACGTCAAAGTAAATGGAAAAGTAGTAAATAATATCCGATATGGAGGCGATGTGGCGATAGTAGCAAACACGGCACAAGATATAGAAATATTATCGAATAAAATTATATCCGCAATGAAAAATTCAGGACTACGCATAAACGCACAGAAAACGAAAGCGATGATATTCAGCAATACCAAGAAGACATGCCCAATAATGACAGTGGACGGGGAACCGATAGAAGGTTGCCAAATCGTTTAAATATCTCGGTTGCTGGTTGAATGATGAAATTAACCCCGATAAAGAAATCAGAATAAAAATCGAACGGGCAAGATCAGTATTTATCCAAATGAGATCTCTGTTCAGTAATAAATTAAGTATGAAATTAAGATACAGGATGGTTAAGTGTTATGTATATTCGGTTTTATTATACGGAGGGGTGGACGTTAAAAAGCACAACGATGAAAAAGTCTACAAGCATTCGAAATGTGGGTTTTTTTAGGAGAATGCTGAACGGACTGACCGTATATCGAATAGAAAAGTTGTGGAAAGAATAGGACAAAATAAAGAGCTATTATCGAGAAAAAGAAAAGAGCGTATTTAGACCACATTATGAGGCACGATAGGTATCAGTTGATACAGTTAATTATACAAGGCAAACTAGAAGGATGTAGACGAAAAGGACGCAGAAGAAATTTGGAAAATTTGACGGGATGCTCAACCAACGAACTAAAACATACCTTCGTTAACGGATATGGCACTATAAAGAAGATATATAAAATATAAGATATATATATATATATATATATATATATATATATATATATATATATAAAGTAACTAAAAGTAACTATCAGCGTTGGTTTAATAAAGAAGCAATAAGCTTGATAAAGCAAAGAAAAAAAGTACCGACTAAAGTATACAAAGATGAAGCAGCAGCCTTTCAGTGTTATTTTTAGTATTCTTAATGCTAAAACTAAAAATTTCAAACGAAAAAATAAAATATGAATCTGTTAAAGAGAACGTGATTAAAACGGAGCCCAAACAGTTTTGGTTATATTAAAATGAGGGTAGAAACGAATGTACGCAGGCACGAAATTCTGTTACATACAATGGCCGAATTTTGAGTAATCCTCAGCATGGTTGTTTCAGCATTTGCAGTCTATTTTTCATATTCGTATTCACAGAAGTCAAGTTTTAAATTAGATTTTACTGACGACTTAAATGTTGCTAATCATATAACAGTGGGAAATATTACTACACAGCTGGATGTAAGTAAAGTTCTAAGAAAGCTCCAGCCTAAACGGACTTTAGGCTCAGATAATACACTTTCGTATATATTTAAAGCTTGTTGGGATCTATTCGTCAAACCTCTTACACGCCTTTTTTAACGCTACGATAAATACCGGTATTTTCCCTGGAGTATAGAAGTTTACGTCTATTCCTATAGAGAATCACTTTGATGATTATTTACAAGACCTATATATCTCCTATCACAAGCAAGTAAAATATTCGAATTTATTCTTTATAAGAAAATCTATACACCCTTAAAGCACAATAATCCCAGCAAGGGTTTTATGGAAGGAACGTCGGTTATAATTAATTTAATGATATTTACAGACTGTGTCTCAGCTGCGGTAGATACGTCCTCTCGAGTAGATGTGATATACACAGACTTTCAAAAGGCTTTCGACAAAGTAGATCATTCGATGCTGCTGCGAAGTAATTTTGGCTTCTCCAAAGAGTTGCTAACACTATTCCAAAGCTATCTGCAAAATAAAGATCGATATATTCAATTTGGAAATTTCACATCTTCTTCTTTTCTCTGCCCCCTTCATACCACGGGATTCTATTTTAGGACCTTTTCTATTTTTGTTCTTACAATACTCGAATATTATTATATGCTGATGATGCAAAATTATTTAAAGAAATTAGGAATATAGAAGACTCTACCTACAAAAAAAATATATTAATAACTTTGTATCTTGGAGCGTTGCTAATAATTTACCAGTTAATACATTCAAGTATAAACTTATTTCATTTACATGAACATTTCTCCTTCTTACTACTTTGTATCATATACAAGGTTCATTATTAAAAAAAAGAGATGCGTGTAAGAGATCTCGGTATTTTATTCGATGCAAAATTAACTTTTAAATCCCACATTGTGAACACAATTAATGTTGGGTTTAACTGCCCGAAGCAGTCAGAGTTGTAAACATATTGAAACGTTATTTCAATATTACATATACTTCTTTAGTGCGTTCGCATTTGGAATTCGGTACGCTAATTTGGAACCCTGCGTCTGATGATTTAATGAATAGAATTGAAAATGTACAAAAGACGTTTTTAAAGTTGTTGCAGTATGAATTTATTAGATCAGGTTATTCCGACTACGAAATACCTCTTCGTCAGGTATGTGTAGTTTACAAGGACGGCGGAAAGAAATGGGGGCTTTGCACCGTTTGATTCCTGGTAAGATAAATTGTCCCGCTCTATTAGAAAAAATTCATAATAAAGTCCCCGTTTTCGGCTTTCGTCCCATTTGTACGCTGGCATTGCAAAGACTAAAAACAGCATGTTCCATACTCATTATTTATACTATACTACAAATTAGAGAAAAAATATCCCGAAATAAATATATTTCAGAATCATTCTGCCAGAATTCTTACAAATCGTTAAGATAGCGTGAAGTTGAGCCACCCTGTCTCATCAAAGTGATAATATTATGCGTATGTTTGTGTATGTCGGAGTGTATCTGAGTGTACTGTTGCTAATATATTTATTATGTTTTCGTACCGATGTGAAGGTACGGAATTATTTACGTGTATTATACTTGATAGATTTACGAGGTTGTGTGCATATGCATTTAGGTTTGAATGTGTATGTATATATGATCCATTAAATAAATAAGTATTGATAATTTTGTTGCGCACGTGTGTTAGCGGTATATTTATTTATTTTTCTACATTGCTGTGCAGTAATTGGCGAAAACTGCTGTACAGGCGTATTGTAAAATTTAAATAAATAATTATATATATATATATATATATATATATATATATATATAATTATATATATATATATATATATATTCAATAATTTTGTGTTCATTTTGTATCTATTCTTTTAATATATGTTTTATTATATGTTTTACTTATATCATTTCATATTAATACAAGTGTAGCCAACTAGTCTTAAGTTCTAATTTCGTGGGTTGGCTGCTGCACACTTTTAGTTTCGGGTGACCAAGGCTGTAGATATAAAATTAAATAATTCCTTGTAGAGAGTAAATCAAAACTAAAATTAAAATAATTAAATTAAATACGTTATAAATTGCGGGGACTACAACAGAGTCTATCTAATAATTAATCTGTTACAAATAGCGGCTCAACACGACGGAATAATGATCAGTATATGATAAATTGTAGCTGCGTGTACGACTGGGATTTACTTAGAACTCGTATGTATGTGCGCGTGTGTAACAAACTTCTCGTGTAGCCAAACATCTAAAAATTAATGACAACGGTGTCTCGGTGAAAGAAGTTCCAGAGTTCAAATCTCAAAAGATATGCGGACGACGTAAGTATTTTAAACTGTCAATAAGGCTTATTAACTAAAGATAATCGCCCGAATTTACACGAAATGGACTGCGTGGATATTTATCTAGGTTCCGTAGTGGCAAATGGACGCAGATCTACGACGACCAATTAGAAACGGAAGAATTTCTCTACGGCGTAGAAACATGAGAGATATACGTTGGATATGTACCATTGGGGACGAATTATTCCATGAACGGATAAAAAGAAAACGAACCGTTCAATGTTACGAGAAGTGGTTGTGACGAAAATATTATCATCGGCGGTAATTCGTGAAATCCGGATAACCGAGCGATTGGATTTAAAACGAGTGTTCGTGAAGGAGAAGCAGAAGGTAAGAGAGGACTCAGCGTCGTTCCAACAAGATGGTTGAATATGGTTCGATCAGTTATTCGGAAAAAAGTTCCTTATATGTGGAACATCTTGTAATCACGATTCTGTGATTACGAGAATAATGTGTACACATATATTTATGTATGTGTGATTTATATATGTATATGTGTTTTTACGTTGTGCAAACGTAAAGTTTGTCGAAAACTTTTTTTTAAAGAAAATCCGTAAATATCGGGAAGTGCGATTATTACTTGTCAGCGTGAAATCTTCAAGAAATTTATTCCTATCCCCGAAGACAACTTACGCGGGCAGCTTTATTATCATTATTTATTATTATTATTATAATTATTATTATTATAATTATTATTATTATAATTATTTTATTGTTCTCTACTGAACGATTTTATACCGTTCGAATTTAATTCTATTTTTATAACAACGTACGTTAAGAAATAAAGAAAATTGGAATGATCACGACGGCTACTTACGCCCTTTGAGAGTTCTTCGGGGCCGAAATAAAATCGCGAAGAAAGTGGGAAACTGTTAATTGGAAAATCGTCGTTTTTTCCGAGTTTTTGTTAAATCAACAAATTGCGTTTAGGAAAAACCTTTTGTGCTCCCATCGGACAAACATTCTTTGTCTTCTGAATACACTACACGTTTTAATACGTTCGACTTCCATTTTCCGGTTTACTTTACTCTCCAGTAGTCTTTTTTGTTTTTTTAATCCTCCGCTAATATTTTTTTTTATTCATTTCTTTTTATCGCATTATGCGACGGATGAAGCTAACAGAGGTGCGTACATCTCGAGAGATTCTATTCGGTACATCATTCTGATTCGGTAAAACATAATTACCTTTGTCGTTCGAGTACTATCCAAGGAAACAGAGAAAAAATTGGCGTATGTAATGACGTTTGGTTTTTTTCGTTTTTATTTTTTTAGGTGCTCATTGTGATAAGAAGTTTTAAATTTAAAGTATTAGTGTGATAGTTCCGTTCGCACGATATAAATATATGTATTTATGTATTCGTAAATAATATATAAATTTATACGTGTTAAAGATAGAAAACTGTCCGAATGTGTTCTTAGATGTCAAGCTTTTGATATATTCTATAAGTGGTAGAAAATAATACCGCATCCTTATTATCTGCCCGTAAAATCCTGTCTTAAGGACTGTGCATGCCGGGTTAATAAAATTCTAAATCAATATTCCGATGTTTAGAAACTAGCCGGGACGTTGGCGTATATGAGGGTATACGAAAATGTACGCAACTTGATTTTAGAAATCAACCATTGAAAATAAAAAGGGGGGGTAATCATTAGTCGAGCAAAAGTTCTTAAAAATTTAGATAGTAAGTTAACGCGGCAGAAGTATGTTTTTCGGAGACAAAAAACTACAAGAACTAAATTGGCTACTAGACAGATGCTCTAGTTTGCCATTAGAAAACAAGCTCCTAGTATATAAATGAGTTATAAAGCCCGTTTTGAAAATTTAATGTTGTAGGTCTGTGCAAAAGATATACACACACATAATATGATACGACGATTTCAAAATAATAAGACCGACCGTCTCGTCATCATGGTACTATCTAACCGTACTTTGCATCGAGTCTTGAATATCCCATATGTGACAGATGAGATCAAACGCTCTGTTAAGAGCGATGTATAAGTCATTTGGAGGCTCATGAAAACTCGTTTGACAATTAATCTGCTCGTCACCGGTCTCGATGTTCGTAGACTAAAACGTACTCGATCGTTTGATCTAGCCTAGATTTACTATAATACAATGGAATCCATCGTTGGATTTTTAACCCTAACAAGTTATTTGTTGCTAGATAACCACCTGGAAAGTTGTAATTTTGGTATTTATATTTAAAAAAAAAAACACGGTTAAAAATGAGAATTCTTCAATGTTTTGTATGGTCCACAGTACGATATAACGCCTTGCAGATGCGGTGCTATAGAAGAATAAACAGAATAAGATAATCAAACGGAAGTATTGAATAAGTCGTTAAATTAACACTACTAAGTAGTAAAATAGAAATATATTGGACATAAACTACGTGGAAGAATCTGTTGACGATTGCGATACAAGAAAAAACCCTGGGGAAAAGACCAAGAGAAGAAAGTCAATGTTGGAAATAATACAAATGGCAAAGCAGAGGAAACTATAACAAATCAACGTACCGTACCAACCGCCTGAATAAAAGACAGAAATGATGATGATGATAAATTAAACATATATATATATAGATATATATATATATATATATATATATATATATATATATATATATATATATATATATATATAGTTAGTATGTGTACGTTATACTCTGAATGGCCCGGGGCTCAATCAAAACAGACGTTGACGTTTCGAACGACGGAATCGCCTATATGTAGATTAGCTAAGAATAAGATTTAGTCAAATAATTAGTCATGAACATTTCAAATAATTGCCACGAACAACTGATTAAGCAGAATAATGAGACATGAGGTTTAGAACGACAGCTTGACGGATACCCGTTAAAATTGTACAAAATTTTGCAACTGCCTCATTCTCGATGAGTTTAAGTCGTCGTATAAGTCTTAAAATACTTTCTACCGGTAGTAATTTGACATAGAACTGCAACAATATCAGCGAAGATTGAAGAAAATATATTCGTCGTAGGTTTAATTGAAAAGTAATCGCATTTAATTTTGACAGACCGATGTGACGAAGGAAAGAGTTACCTCATTATTGTAGTTATAATCTCGAATAATTTACATTCAGTTTTTATAACTTTTAAAGTAAATTACTTTTCTATTCTTACGTCCGGGTGAGAATGACAAAAATATTATTCAGACATTAAAAAAAAAAAAATAATAAAAAAAACATATTAATGACGCGAACACGGAACGTTAGAACAATGAAGAATGTTTTAACGTGAAATGGAAATTAACTAAATTTACATTATTTGACTATGCGAATATGGATAAGAAGCGAAGGAAGACAATTTCAGCGTGAAGAGTTGAGACGAAAAAACCGGAAAAAGAAGATGTAGTGAAGAACGATAAGCGAACGGAATTAAAATTACGATTACAGCGAATGACGGATTAATGGCGATAAAAATAAACGCAAAATTCGTATATTTATTATTAATACAACTATGCAGGTGTCTTTGATCGCGATGAAATACTAGAATAGTAGAAATATACGAATAGACTGATGAAATCAACGAAGAAGACCGAAGAAGTGAACAGAAATACTCATTGTATGGATGATATTAAGGCGGTGGTTTGATTGAGAAAAAAAGTTGAAAATGTTCTCGGAAACAAATGGATCGCGAAAAAAAAATGTCGACAGAATTATGAAAAAAAAAATGCACAATGCTGGTTGCAAAATACGCGTGAAACAGACAAAAATTAAAATATAAAAATGTAATTTATATTATCGCAAAGAAGATGCTGAAATGATATTCCTCTTCATTCCTCGATTTCTCGATTAGTGGTCAATATCTAGTTTTTAAGTTTCTGCTTTCCGATTTTTCTTGCAATTCCTAGTACGTATTCATTTTTGCAACTTCCACTATTCGGATGATGTTGCCTCGGTCTCGATCTGTTTGCACTTACTCGTCCTTCGATTACTGCTTGTTAAATATTTCTTATTCCTTATCATATGTCCTATCCAAGTGCATCTTATTTCGATTCTATACTTTATTAAGCGGCGTTTTTCGTTGATGGTCTTAAGCACATATATATATTTTTTCTTTTGTCTGTCCATTTAACTTTTTTCATTTATCGCCGACACCATGTTCCGAACGTTTCTAATTGTTTTTGTCTGCATTTGTTCAAAACCCAAGTTTCTGAACCATTGTAGACGTAAATTCCCAGAACCGATATATATATATATATATATATATATATATATATATATATATATATTTATATATATATATATATATATATATATACATTCGAAATACAACTTTCTAGGTGTAAAAACGCGATAAAACTTTAAAAAAACGGAACGTAGCAAAATTGAAACACAATGGAACGAAAATTACGGAAGAAGTGAAAAAAAGAAACAGCAATAACAAAGTGGAAATACTCTGGAATAAGATAAAAATAAACGTATTAAAACGAAGAGGAAGAAAAAAGTAGGGAGCAACAAAAGAAAGTAAGGAAACTTTGAATAACTAAAAATGTTGCAAGACAATAGTGTAGAAAAATGGAAAGCGTACAAACAAAACGAGTGTAAAGAAATTTAAATAACGAATCGAGCGAAATTTGTAAAAGTCGATGAATCGACAATAAGAAAAACGAATGAAGCTTATAAAAGACGACAATAGGGAAATTATTGAAACGGCCGATGGAATGACAATAAGAAGAAAAACAAACGAAATACAAATGAAACGTATAAAAGACGCAAAATTACGAAGTATAAAAAACAACCCAGCCGGAATACGTAAAGAATTTATATCGTGAAGAAAAAAATAATAAAAAAATAAAATAGATAAAACGGTGAAAAATGTGACACCAGTCATAATTCGAGAAAAAGTTAAAAATGCTCTAAGAGAGGATATGAAAACTGGAAAAGTTACAAGTTTGAATTAAACACCAGCTGAAGCGGTAAAAGTAGTAGAAAGAATAGGGATAAAAATACTAACGAATGATGTATGAAACGGTTAAATCGGGGTTAAAAGACATTTTTTAAGTAGTGCAGAAATAAATCAAAATAATGAATGCGAAACGATGAAGTCTGATTGAGCGAGATTAATAATAAGATTAGAAAATAGAGCGAAACAATATTAAAATGAAAATAAGTTTAATTTTGGAAATGAAAGAGCAGTAAAAAACTCCCTTATTAAGAATCACACCAGACAGAGAAAAAAATCAAGAGTTGTTTTTATGTTTCGTAGATTGGAAAAAAAGGTTTCAATATTTTCAAATGGAAAAACATGAATGGAACTTATAAATTTATGTATGAACCAAATAGTTGGCGTAAAAATAAAACGGAAGGCACACAAACAGAAGGCCCTCGAATTGGCAAAGGAGTAAAACGAAGTCGCCCGATGTCCCCCTATTTTGTTTTTTTAATGTATATATACATACATATATATATATATATATATACATATATATACTACAAGTTACCCACGTTATTTTTTTAATACAATATCGCTGTCTCTTTCTTAAACTATATATATATATATCTTAAGTTATTGCGGCCACGCCCGTAACGCAACAAAAAACATGATTTGTATGGAGGGTGTTTGTAGTGAAAGTACATACGAAACGGAAATGGGTTAAATTTTAAACGATTTGACAGAGATATCGCTGTCTCCTACTTTGTGAAACTTGAAATTATCTGTCCTATTGTAATATTAATGCGAAACAGAGGTTAGAACGAATCCGATACTATAGGGTATAAACTGTGCGAATTTCATCATTATTGATTTATTAGTTTTTAACTTAAATCACGACAGACAGACAAGATTTAAAAAATATATATTTTCTGATTATGTTTGATGAAAATAGCCCAATATTCGCAAATTACAGGCAGGTACTACTATAGATAGTATATATATATATATATATGTGTGTGTGTGTGTAGATATAATAACGAATGAATAATTATGCGAATTACGAAAAACAAAAATTGAAGAAAAAGTATAATATTAAAACAATCAAATATACGGATGATCGAATAGTAATAAGTGTGACAGATGAATAAACGTTACAAATCATACGGGAGCGGGTGTAATGGGAGGAGTTGAAAAATACGGAATGGATGGTAATTGTGAAAAAGGCCGAAGTTAGGAAAATATAACAAAAACAAAAACCAAGTTAAATTTGTCGTAATGTGACTATACTGCGGATTGGAAGGTTCGTACATGAGGGAGGCACCATAACGCCCGATTCAAATTGCGCAGAAGAAATAAGTTGACGTTAAAAAAAAAAAATTAGCGATGGAAAAGGAGAATGGAATTCCTAGTCAAATGATCAGACGTTATTAAAACACCAAAATACATTTCGATGATAATGATGATGATTATATATATATACATATATAACTATATATGTACATACTTGGTGCGTACGTATAGGTGTACTATACATATTTGGTGTGACGAAACACAAAAATACTAAGTGGAAACAAGTAGATATCGAATTAATATGCTCGGAAAGTATTCAGGTTTAAACCATTGAAACAGTTTATAAAATTACTCTGAGGATTATGTGAGGTCGAACGACCTCCTATTGCGAAACTTCGATTAATACCCCTCGTCTAAACAAAGATACATAAACACATTGAAATGCCGTTCGTTAAAGATCAACATAAGTACCGGACAAGAAAAAATATGCAAGTCGACCCATAAATGTCTATAACAGAGTATATTTCTTCTAGTTCGTTTCATTTCGCTACCACATATTTAATACGAAAAAATATATACCCATTGCGTGTATGTGCGCATATACACGTTCGTAATATTTAACCGCAATTAAACATCGCTATTTCCGGTTGTATATAATATTATCTATCCTAAAATTAAGGCTGAAATGGAATTTTTTCACGTTAATAGTCGTCTGCTATTTTGTTAAATAAATTCGTTTATCATTTCTACATATTCTCAATAAGACGGTCGTTACTAAATAAATGATTTTCTTTATACAGGATACAAAGCGGCCGAATCCAAAAACACATTATACGAAATAATCCGAGCGAAACCGAGCAATCGAACTGAGACGTTTTTCGACATGAGTCAAGAAGACTCGAAAATTACCGGTTTAGTCGGAGAAACTTTGATTTTACGTTGTCGCATTGCAAACTTAGGAAATCGAACGGTAACTAATAATATGCTTACATACATATATACATAAATTAGATATACATAAATTAGATATACATAAATTAGATATACAGAGAGTTACTTCTATGCTATCATAAACTCGGTGCAAGTTTATCACATTGTTACCGCGATTATTCCCGCGTCTGACGAATATTTTCGTTTAAAAATTTAAATTTACTCGCTCGAAGAAACATCCGAATAGCCCAGTAGCTAAGCTATTTTGACTAATGACTCGGTTACGAGGCTTGTAACGTTTGAGCCTTCTTTAAGTTCATATTTGTAGACAAAAGTGCCAAGAAGTCTTCGGAATTTTGGTGTCCTAGAGCGTAATCGTTCATTATTTCCTCGACACCGTTTTGAAAATATGCAAATTAGAAAATTAAAAATTCGTTTCGGCGCCGATTATTGACTGGACGATCGTTTAATATCATTACGATAATATTTTCGACGTATCGTATAAAAATTAATATATTTAAAAATTAAAATTTTAAACGTATATTCAAAGATTAATCGTGATTTTAAGGGTTACTTTTAAGCAATGATATTATTCCACATCGATATTAGTAGCGCTATCCAATATATATTTTACAATCTTTAAAATATATATATATATATATATATATATATATATATATATATATATATATATATTATTATCACGAATTGGCCGCTTTTCCTGTGTATATACATATATATATATATATATATATATATATATATATATATATATATATATATATATATATATATATATAATACTCATATAGTAGATATATGTGAGAGCGACAATTCATCATTTAGATTCATCGGTATACATCGTACACGCGAGTCGCACCTACTACCTAAAATTCAAATGGCTGAATCCTACTAAAGACGGGATGATAATAGAGGAATATCATCGTAAAGGATGAAAAGGTTGAAATAATAAGTAAAGAAATTATTAACAAATTATAAAGTAACGATTCGTTAGCAGAAAAACCTTCCGGAATAATGTATTTACGATTAGTCCAGAGATCGGAATTTGCTAATTACTTTAATCGAGTACAATATATTCGGTCTGTTCTATTATAATTGGTAATTGAAAAGTAATATGCATGTATGTATAAATTAAGTTCATGGTTATATAATTGATAACCGATAGTAAGGAATGATTTCAAAATATAAATGTTAATTAGAGATTATCCGTGCGAATAATAAAAGGTACAGGCGAACGGAAGATACTTTCGTGGGATTTATTTATTTATTGAAATTAAATAACCGTCTTTTAGATCGGGTTACAATCATGTATAGACAGTAAGATCTGTAATTTCGAAATGTAGAGAATACAATCTCGAACTATATACAGTCTTTGTCGACTATCAAAAAGCATTTGACGCTGTAGCAGTGGCGTAGCCACACATGGTTGAAGAGCAAAACTAAATCCTAACAGTAAACCCGAGTTAAATTGAACTTTAAGTAAATAACCAAAACTCAATTAGGTTAAAAAGCAATCCAACTCACCAGAGTTATTTTTATACTTATTAGACGTCGAATATATAATTCTATTACAAATAGACGGCAGAAATATTTAACGTCACTGGAACACACTACTAATAGTATGTTATTGAGGACAGAAAATAAACGATAAATAATGATTTTATATTTTTTGAAGGGATAATACATAGTAATACTTGAAATTTCAAATTTAAAATCTATTCTTCGCGTTTTTCTAAAAAATTCTTCTAGTACCTCCTATATTACAAAACTATTCAATTCAAAAACAACGAAATTAAAGTAAAAAAATGAAAATAAAAAAAACAGAATAGGTTTAACAAATGCAAAACTGCATTTAACAACGAGTATATATTTTCTTATTATCAGATTGATTCCAAGGGGGGCCTGGTAGAAATATGGATAGTTAGGTTTTCTAACAACGCGGTTATAGACCGAGAATAAATTTATTTATTTATTAGCCATAAACGTGTAAACTATACCCTGTATAATATCAGTTAAAACTTATCGATAACTCATAGAGAACGAACAAAAGCCTCAACCGAGCCCAATATAATCTTTCATACTTTGATACTGCTTACGTCTCGACATTCTGGAGAAATCACGGTCCTGTTTGATTTCAGGTCTTCCTTTTTTTTTATATATATATAATCCAAACTGTTATTCTTTTAGTTCATCTCGTAGAATCCATTTTCGCAACATGTATTTCTTTATTACCCGGTTAAAGTTATAAATAACTTTTAATTTATTTTTAATTATTTTCACGTTTATTTTATCCCTTAATCGAATTCCATTGATCTTTCTATTGCATTCTGGCAAGTTAAAATTTCCTGATAGTATTCGAACGTGAACATGTTCATACGTTTCAAATTTCTCTCGTTTCCGTCTATTACTGTAAGGTCCTTTCGAAATATATTCAAGCGTATTTTTTTCCAGCTAAGTGCAATTCTACGATCTAGTTCTCACTTTAATCCCTTAGGGTTACCGGCTGTCCTAAGTACACTATACTCTCTATATTATCAATTTTGCTTATT
This sequence comes from Coronaproctus castanopsis, assembly GCA_032883995.1. Taxonomy (NCBI): domain Eukaryota; kingdom Metazoa; phylum Arthropoda; class Insecta; order Hemiptera; family Monophlebidae; genus Coronaproctus; species Coronaproctus castanopsis. The sequence goes on from CM065052.1 coordinate 213,756,194, forward strand.
TAGACTCGTGTTATATTTTAATATGCGAAAAAATATGTTCGTTTTATCCAGAATTATATTTAAACCAGCTTTTTTCCCCATCTCGTTTAATTCATTCATGACTACTCGTTAATATCTTCAATTATAATCACTACATCATGTACTGAAATTGTTTAACCCTGCTCCGTTTATCTTTATACCTTTATCATTCCAATCCAGCTCTTGAAATATTTCTTCTAAAGCTGCGTTAAATAATAATACGGATCTCCTTACCTTACGTCTCTATAGCAACGTATTCCCCTTTTTTATTTCCGTAACTATTCTTGCCCTCGTATTACTCTATACGTATATTATAAGTTTTCTATAGTTATCCGACACTTCCTATTCCTCAATGCGCTGTCTAGAAATTTATGATCTTACGAGTTTTTTATAATTTATAAATGCGAAATTTTGTTTCTAATTGAAATTCCTTACATTTCTCTATAAGCAGATTTATCAGATGTAAGTGATCAATTGTAAAAAATACATTCCGAAAACCAGCTTGTTTCTTGTTCAAAGTTTAACGATCGCTTTAGTTTATCGGTCAATACCTTAGAAAATATTTCGGATACCGTCGATCCTAGGCTTATTGGGCGGTAGTTTTCTATTTTCTATTTACTTAATTTCGTATAAATTAATACGATGTCCGCGCTGTCCATAAATTAGGGATTTTCCTATTCTTTGGATCAAATTAAATAAAACTTCGAGGAAAGACACTTTCACATGAAAATTTAATATGCGCATTATTCCATCCGGTCCAGGTGCTTTCTCGACTTTTAATCCGTTAATCACTCACTCTATTTCTATATCTAAAAAAGTAGGTTCCCCTAATCTGTTCTCTGTAACCATTAGCGTTATTTATCACGTTATTCTTATATACCCGTGAGAAATATTCCGTCGCAATATTTATAATATCCATCCTGATGTTTTTTCCTAAGTTTCTATCAGCGAGGTAAGTATGCCAACTTTGGCCTAAACATAGATTCTTTTTTTAGTACTTTCATATTCTTCGTTGACTCGATTATTTCTTCATCTTTCGTTTGTTATATTTTCGTATTTTACGTATTTATATGTAATATATTTAGTTAAATTTTTTCCGAAACAGATTGATATATAAACATCAATAAATAACATATATACAACTCAGCAACGATGCTAATGCAACTCGTAAACAGAACAGACAAAATTCCGTTGAAAATAGGCGTGTCCGAAAATGCGATACCATTTCAACTAAGCGATTTATTGCAGGGATTTTCTACGTTCGAAAATTTACAATGACGCGGGCCCTCTAGGTATAAGGCTAAATCGCCCACATGATTTTTTTGTATGCATGTGACAGCGAATTTTAAATTTTTACTTCGTATTAAAAAATTTTATCATTTTCGAACCACTGTGGTTAACTTAAAGTTTTTCTATTTCTTTTAGAAACGAAACAAAACCTAAAAAAAGAATGTCAGTCATTTATAACTGAAATATTGTCTATTATCACAATATTGAAAGTATAACGTTTTCATTTGAAACTTTCATTATTCGACCATTATATTAACCATTCTATGCATTCAAAATTATTTTACGTTTAATCAGAAACCAAAAAAAACCCACACGAAAGTGTGAGTCATATACGATTAACACTTTTTTTTTACAACACAAATAAACTACAAACCTTGTAATTAAATAAAAATTCAACTTTTATTCGAAAGAGGGACAAAGTTAGAAGTATCAGCCAAAAATGACTGACATTGAATCTTTTTATCACAATCATACTCTTCGGTCATAATTGACTGACGTGTGTTCGTTACTACCAAGGTTCAAAATGTGGCTTGGGCTCAAAGCGTTAAAAACAGAAAAGAAACATTTTAGTTTCAATAATAAGAATAATATAAATAACATTAATATATGTAACAATATTAAAATATAGATAAATAGTTGTATTAAATAAAGGTTATTCATTCATTTATATATATATATATATATATATATATATATATATATATATATATATATATACATACACAAATATATATAATACATGTAAACACAAGTAAGCACTCCAAATATCCACGTAGAAAATGTATTAACTTATCATATATCAAGTAATATAAATGTTTCTTTGTGACCGTGTGCGTACGTGCTTTATATATTAGACGCGGACATATTACAGTACAAACTTTAAATTCAACGAAACGGTTCGAGTAGCAAAAAATTTGTTTTTAAACTTACGAAAGAAATAGTTTGTGAAGTGATTTTCTTGACACTTTTCACGCACGCACACATATACATATATATATACATATATATATATACATATATGTATGTATGTATGTATTAACGCGCAATCAGCCATTATTCAGAAGTATGATGGTTTGTTCGCTTAGAAAAATATGAATTTGCATTTGTTAACTTTCAAAATCATCAACAAAGTATTCGCAACTTTGTACGTAAGCGAATTTACGTTTCTATTTCCGCTTCGTTAAGTGCGTATTATTTTCTGCGTTCTAGTAGAAAATGGTCGTCATCGACATCGCTCGAAAGTGTGAGTTGAAAAAATCGACAAAAAATGAAAATCGCCGGACTTAGACCGTCGACCAAACACTCGGGATAGATTACTTGCGGCGTTGATGTTATTTTCAAACGAACTATTTCAAAAGTCGTTTAACTGAAGTTTGGACCCGTCGTGAACATCTTGAAAATACAGCAGCGAACTAATGAACATCATACTGAAACTGTCTGGAACAACATGGACAACATCAGCAGCCGCTCTACAGCATACAGTTCTCTAGCGCTGGTTTACATGGCGACAGTAAAAGAATAGAGGAGATATACGAAAGCTTACTTATACACACAGACAGGCCCAAAAGATTGAAATCGTGGAAACCAGCTCACCGAAAGACTACAATACTTACTACGAATGGTTTCGATTCAACAACAGCATGGAGAATCCGGAATAATCGACACTACCGATTACAGGTTGTTGGGGTTTGACCTACAACGAAAGACATGTGTACGGCTCAGCCGTTTTCGAACTGGCCACGGAAGATAAATTGTATCTTCAAAAATCATCCATTATGCGACTCCAGATTAGATAAACAAACGATGTACCATATTTTGAACCGGTGGTAAGAAATCGAAACATTATCATCTGGACCTACACGTTTAAGCAGAAATATAGATGGCGCTTGCTACCTGAAGACATAAGATATAATAATAATAATAACTAATTAGCAATCAGTTTCGGTTCAAGAAAATTCGCGCCATTACTCCGAACGGTTTATCATGTTGTCCAGGACAAAGTGACGAGTTAAGAAAACATACCACCCACTTAGTACGACGATATCAGTGGCGAAGCATCAGAATACGGTACATAGTGCGTATCCAAATTATTCAGAAAAAATTTTTATTGAAAAATTAAAAATTTTATTTCGTACGCGTTAAATTAATGTTACTTTTACAACCTTTTCTGCATAACTTATATTTCAAGAATTGTCCTAATAGGGAAATTACGTACTTTCTCAACCTTGAAAGAATTACTTCTAATATTTTTATCGCCACTCGAGTTCTCCATCGCAAGGGACGTTAATGAGCCTAAGTCGCAATCGTACACAATGTGCTCGCTTTAGATGATATCCATCTTGTACACTCGGCCTAATCAGTGGCGTTAGTATTAAAATTGAGCTCGTACGAATTCCACATCGAAAACTTAATAAAAATTGCTCGAGAAGACGCGGTAGCAATGTATACTTTTAAGTTTTGACGAAAGTGTTTATCCGAACATATCGAATTACGTAATAAACGCTGTTACGGAAACATTCCAATTTGTCATTGTACGCCGCGACGCTGATATTCCGTTGCAGAGGTCCACGCTTTCGTATTCTGCACCATAATAGTATTGCTGGGCATTAATAAAGACCAAATCTTCAGAAATTAGAATATTGTTCCATAGCCTACCTTTAATCGATTCAAATCGATTCAGCCAAATAGTAGATCGAGGTAGTTTATAGTAAGCGTGACCAATCAGTTGGTTCGTTATCTCACCCTTGCTGCCATCCATATGTTAGAATAAAACCTTTCCTAATGAGATCAAGATTTGATACGAAGAATCGCAGTTAGTGTTGATTTAACTTTCCCTAACTATATTTAGCTTAGTATCCACATTTTGGACATAGGCCAGGTTAATATCTACGATGCTACTGCGTATTCTTTCGTCGAAAATTTTGCATCCTAAATTCAGTGGGAGTTAGTAGAAGATAGTTATTCAATCTTTTTTAACTACAGTATATTTTCTTGATGTTTGTTATAAAGTCCAACGGAAAGTCACAAACCGAAATACTTTGCTATGTCTATGTGTTACAGTTTCTTATCGTCGGTATTTATGATGTGACGGACCCAAGCCCCAAGAACTGATTATGAATGTCTAGTAATACGGTTTATATGTATCGAGAAACTCGAGGTCCTATCGAGGTATACTCCAATATCACAAATATGAACGACCCTATTCACGATATTATTATATATATATATATATATATATATATATATATATATATATATATATATATATATATATATATAATTTAAAATTGCAATCTGACTTATATAGCCAATAAGCAATTTTTCTATACGGGTCGTGACACGATTGGAGATATCATTCATCAGTGAGATACTCGGAGTTACCTCGCCAATCAAACAAACCGATGTGGAAGGTCTAAGGGGTGCAACGGTTCAATCTATGGACATCGTTAGCATTATCTAGCAAATTAACTGCCAGTCGGTTGGTATTCTAACCGTCACTATTTGTTCGGATTACCTCACGCACATACGGTACGTTTAGGCCATGATGCAGGTTGTCGTTGCGCATGTACCGTACTCATACAAACGATAACCGTTATAACGTACATATCGTCATGATTACGGCAATAATTGTCCGTATCGCGCTATAAAACATTGAAGTATTCAGAGAAACTATCAGATATCAATATTTTAACACGCTATCTCGAAATGTCATTACCGTTGGTATGACATTAGTATCTCTTTTACGCTGAATTAAGACCATATTTGTTCGTATTACGAGATACGTAATCAATAATGAGGCTTCTTAATAGTAATACCTCAAAGTTGACTAAATTTGAAATAATCGCTACGGCTACATCAACCTTCTTTTATATTTAAGTTCTTCTATAATTTCTCGACAAAACCAAAGACGATACACTTAAATATACGCTTTTTCTTTATTAAATACCGAGATTGCACTAAATCAACGGTCAAATAAACTTAAGTATCGTATCCGAAGCTGGCGAAATAATAAAAATTTAGCCCGAATCGATACATATAAAGAATAGCCTTATAATGATGTAAACGAAATAATTTAGTGTTTAAAATTATTCTACAAATATGCACTAGATAAACACGCGTGCCTACGTGTACACGCTACTATAATAAGAAGGTTGAACGAAGCCCAAAAAATTATGACCGGATGTTGTCTAATGCGATTTTCAAGAAAAGTTCGATTCTGACCGAATCAAGCGTCATCGCAAGATAGTAAAGGATGGTCATTTCCCCCGAATTTATTTCGGTGGAAATCATTTACCGATCATCCGAATAAATAGCCGGCTAGTGATGGTATTTTTACCGTAACGAAGTTTACGGACGCTTATGCGATTTAAACCTAAAAAAAAAACCGTCACGAGTCGATTAAATATATTTCGTAGGAGGAAAAAAACTTGCGTATATCAATAAAAAAATGAAAAAAAATAAACGACTGGTTGTATTTGAAAAGTTAACGACTCAATCATCGCAAAAATTAATCGAACTAATTAACTTATTTCGAAATATAAACAGCTCCCTAATATAACTTGTCAACCAGCCCATCCATACAAGATGGTAAATAAAGATAATATATATATATATTATTGAGTCATAATCGAACTAACCGTTTTCCGATTTATTCCGGGTTTTTTCAATCGATCCGATTTTTCCAATTAGTCGTCCCGGAATTAATTTACCGTTTTTCCTGTACAGTTTTTCCTCGGACGTCTATTTTCTCATTTCCCGGTTTTATTTATTTCGTTCTTTCACGGTGACGCGAAATTTAATCGGATTACGCGCCGACTAAATTCTATCGAGGTCGACGGAAAGATAAAACACGAACAACGACCTTTTCCTTTTTATAAGACGATCGTCGGACCGACTGGTAAAATGTCGGAAATTTTAAAGGCTGTTACGGATAAAAGAATTTACAAAAGGAACCTGTTAACCGGACCAGGATAATTTGACGTTATAACGGTCGGCTTAGTATTGACAGTGCTGCCGATATTTCTTCGAATCAAATTGACGCTTTTTAATTCCGCTCGGACGGTCTTCCACATGAATGACAACCGCTCTGTTTGGAATCTTTTCCGCTCCTTCAGTCGTTCGTTATAGCGAATAAATTGTAGCCAGTTTTTTTTTAATATTATTATTATTACTTATTAGAGTAGCGGAACAGCACGTATCATTGTCACGTATTCGCTTTGCAAAGATCACTTCTGAAGAGTGATAAAAATTCAAGCAATTTTAAACGTAGGATAATTGTTATATTTTAGAATTTTAGTTGTTCTTATAAAAATTGAGAATTGTGAAATTTAAAAAAAAAAACCACGAAAAAGGAAGCAATTAAAATTATTAAGTTAAAAATGGGGAAATTTGGTATCCACATCTAAAACCAATTATTAAAATATATATATATATATACTCAGGTTTATTTCACGTTATACCGATATTCTACGCAATCAGTGATCGTTAAATATGATTTTCCGTGAACTTTTTAAATCGAACATTATAAAATATGAACACGAAATTATAAATTTTATACCGGCGTTTATTATACAATACCGCTTCGCAGGCGAATTACTGTAGATTATTTGAATGTATTTTTGAAAATATTTTTAAAAATTTTACATCAACCGGAACATCAAAAATTTTGTTAGAATTATCAAAATTTCACGCACCAATGTAGTGGACATAGTGACTGAAAGGGTTAAACGTTGAGAACAAAATTAATGCGCGTCAAAAGGCTGTTCTTTTTAAACATACATTCCATCCTTATCAATCGCATGCCCGATTTGATTCCCACTTCAATGATCCTTCAATTAATTATACAATTCCTTTCTTCGTCCAGCCACGTTTACTATACTTCTAACAGCTAAGTCATCAGTGTTGTAATACTCTCGGCAGTTACACACGGCACTGTAAAAAATAAATAAATAAAATTAACAAATAATTTCCGTACTTAGAGTATAAGGTAGAAACTATATGATTAGTTTACATCTAGTATTCTCAATAGACTAAAACCGTACACTAAAGAATACGATGCTTTAAATGAAACGTCAATTTGGTTTCATACCCTATATGCAATTAGCTCATTTCACTGAGCCTGATTAATAATCCTAGACATAGCCTTTGGTACTACTAGGGACTATGTAATATAATATACATAAATTACATGTCACACTGTTTGTCCGCGATGGACTCTTAAACTACTTAACCGATTGCAATCAAATTTGCACACCGTGTGCAGTTTGATCCAACTTGAAAGATAGGATAGTTTACATCTCAATTTATAGTCGCAATGGGGGTTGGGGGGGGGGGCACATTTTCAAATTTAGATTTTTGTAAAATTTCGTAAGAACCGATTTAATAGATAACGGTATGATAAGTTCAAAGCATAAAACCGTTTTCAAATACGATCGATAAGTTTTGAGTTACGAATTTTTCAAAATTGCCGACTTGCCACATTTGGCAGGGTGTAGCGTGGGTAGTAAACATTTTTAAACGATTCTAACGGTTGAATATGTGTTTCCTATATAAGATCTATCGTATAAAGTGAAAAAACGGCGAAAAAATATTTCAAACCGAACCCAAAAATTTCTTCGATTTTTTTTCGCAATAATTCACGAACGATTCGAAATTTGTAAAAATCGTTTAAACGAAAGTTCCGCTTGATTAAAATACGCGTCTAACTATGGTATTGCCGTATTTTTATAGCGAATACTCGCCGAGAAAATTCGGGTTAAAGGGTTTTGGGCTCTTTTTGAGGCCCCATATGATAGGTAAGGTATTCGGATTGGTCTTAAAAGAAAGTTGACGTGGAGATCTATTATTTACGTTATTAGGTAAATGTTATTAAAATTAACCGGTAACGAGACGATTTTTAACAAATTCTGCCAGCGTTTTTCGGTCGGCCGATTCTACAATGCATTTAGCATGGGCCAATGTTAATTATACATCTATATTATATAGCGAATTTGTTTTCGACAATAAATCGCTTACGTTTAGAGATACGAAAAAAATTGTTACTACCTAATTTGATCGTCGTAAAAACCTCTTAAACTAAGTCGTCGTCGAAATTCAAAAAAAAATTTCAGGGGGTGTTTGAATGGTGTGACTCATTAAAATTTCGATTTTTGAAAAATTTTTATAGAACCGATTTGATAGATATTAAAATGACGAATTCGAAACAGAAAACCGTTTTTCGTTACAATCGATAGGTCCCGAGTTACGAATTTTCGAAAACCGCTGACCTGCCACCCCTTTGTCAAGGCATAGCGAGCGACGTAAAAATTTTTGAACGATCCTGTTGAATATGTGTTTTCTATATAATATCTATCGTATAAAGCGAAAAAACCGCGAAAATTGCGTTTTTTTTCAAAATCGACTTTTTTCGCGATAAATCGGGAACGATTAAGAATTTCAAAAAATGAATTATACAAAAATTAAGCGGTATTAAAATACGCGTCTAACAATGGTAGTTGTGTATTTTTAGGTGAAATAGCCATCGAGAAAATAAACGTGTTTGGGGTTTTGGGGCCCCTATGATAGAGAGCGGTCTCTGATCAATTTTATACGAAAATAGACGTCGAGATCTATAATTTATGTAATTGAGTAAATTTATTAAAAATTAGAAATCGCGAGTTGAAAGTTCAATTTTTGATTTTGAAAATTTTTCTGTCCGATTTGGGCTCGGCCGTGTCTACAATGCATTTAGAATGGGATATATATCTTAATTCATTGTTCAAAACTCTTTAATTAAAATATATACATGTAAGTATTATCACATAGTTATATATTATCACATAGTTCTTCCTCATTTCAATGTGCTGAAATAGCATGTTTTTCAGGGTTTTTATTTTTAAATTTAAACGTTTGAATTATTATTTTTAGTCGAATGCCACCGAAAAATCTAACCTCAACAACGCGCGGAGCAGAGAAGCACAACGAAAACGTGTTGAAAGAGCTCTTCAGTCGGCAGAACAAAATGCAACAAGAAATGCAGCTCAAAGAATCAGAACAGCAGAGGGTCGTGTACAAGAATGTCTAGGACACTGTGACGAACGTCTCCGACAGACTATTACGAGAACAAGAGCGGCACGAGAACAAAACATAGTTACAGTACGAGTACAAGAACGACAGAGGCAGCGGACCAGCCGCTCATTAACACGTGCATCATTTGTTCGTCTTGCTTTCGAATATGCACCAGATATTAACTACTCTGCGCATTCAAAAATTTCTATCGGTGCAATGGATAAAGTATGTCAATACTGTCAGACATTGAAATTTCGGGATGAAACACCCGGCATGTGCTGCGCATCAGGAAAAGTTATGCTGTCACCTCTACCCACTCCACCAGAACCTTTATTATCCCTTCTTGCTTCCAAATGACGTGGTTTGGGGCAACTAAAATTTACGATGTCGCATCCGGTGGACGTAATTTTGAAACTACATTTAAAATACAAGGCCAGATGTACAATAAAATCCGGTCATTGATGCCAATGCCTGATGATGATCCGAAATTTCTTCAAATTTATTTTATGGGTAATTGTGAAGAGCGCGTGACAACGCGTATAATTTCATTGAACAAGCAGAGGAAAGAGCAATTGTGATATTGTTGGAAAATATTTTAGAAAATCAGAATCAACTAATTCGATTGATTAAAAGAGTTTCGCCACGATTGCAAAATGACAACTATTAAACCGTCATAAAAGTGAAGCAATCATTTTAACTGGAAAGTTTAAAGGAGAAGTGGTCCTGTTGCCACGTATTTCAATGATACCGTCAGATTCTACGATACCTTTCAAAAGGCTACAGTTTCCAATTCGTTTAGCTTTTACAATGTCTATAAACAAGTCTCAAGGCCAAACAATGTCCATTTGTGGTTTAGATTTGGAAAATCCATGTTTTTCTCATGGACAACTCTATATGTTGCATGTTCACGTGTAGGAAAACCATCGAATCTATTTATGTTAGCTATAGACAGGTTAACCAAAAATATTGTGCACCGATTAGTGCTAAATTAAATTACAATTAAAAGTATTTATAATTCAAAATAATAAATATTATTGTTAAAGATTTAAAACTATCTACCCTACCCTCATTCATAAGTTTAAGTGTCACATGTTATTTACTAACAACTTTGTAATATGAAAATTTTTTTACAAATGGCATCCATGTAAAAGAGCATAGTGGTTTCCATAATTGATGTTCTCCTACCACTCCCCTTGAATAGTTTACTACAATGTAATACAACAAAAAACAAATTTGCCACAGAAACTCGTGGCCGAGTCTTCTACTTAAATATAAGATGATTCACTATCGATTTTCCAGCTATCTCATACTGATCATAAGATCATATCTATGTTCGAGATTTTTTACAGTCGAAATTAATGATTGTTACTCCGTAGCGAAAACCTTAATAGCTGATTTACCACGAGGTAGTATTTTAGACGACCTATTTGTATACATATTATTTATAAATGATTTAGCTTGTTTAAAAGATGTCGAAACATCTATTTATACAGATGACACTGCTATATTTACATTCTCATATCGAGATTTGCAGCGAGCTATCAATGTTACGATATACAAAATGAAAAATTAAAATCAATACTCAGAGGACAGAAACTATAAGCGTCACTAGACGCGGACCAAATTAATGACATTGAAAATCACATTAATAAAGACATTCGCTACTGAACAAAATATTCCCATTTTTTAATTAACGATCAAAACCGAAAATAAATTAATAACCTATAAGACGTACAGTCTGCCTACATTACTTAATATCTCATTTAAAACAATGTTAGCAACTCCTTTTCTAATTATACAGAAAATTGGTAATTATAGACTACAAAACATGTATTATAAACATAAAAGAACGAAACATTCACCTCTCCAGACTTCAGGTTACTTACGATTTATCCTAATATAAACTAAGTTGATTTCTCTTCAATATTTAGTCATTTTTATTATTTAATTTAATTATTTATTAATTTTTTTTCTTTCGCGTTATACGAGATTTTTCCCCTATCTTTAAGAACTCATTTATATTAATTTATTTTTTATTTTATATATTTTTTTATTTTTTTATAGTGCCGTATTTAACTAGCGAGGCTATTACGGCACTAGTGATTTAACAGTTAGATGTAGTAACTAAGGTTGGAGAAGGAAAGGAACTGTATAACTGAGGGAATAGTTGAAGAACTGTATTAATTACACATTCGCTTAGTGCGGGCTCAGATTTCGCCGGAATATATATTATAATTTAAAGGCGCCGTAAAATGAAATATTTAAATATACTTATTTATTTATTTATATTTCGGTCGCGCGTCATTAACAAGTTTTTAGTTTATTTTATTTGTTTGGGTTTTTTTTTTTCACGAAAAATTATGAATTTCAGTAAGTGAAGTAAAGTCAAATACAGCTAACCAATTTAATTAGACGCTTCTAATTTCAACATGGAAGTTCATAGATCTCTCACAATAATAAATGCTGCGAATTTTAAATATCGATAAATTTCAAGTTCAAAGAGCTGTAAAAGAACGAAAAGGATGAAATCGAGTTCTGAATCAATTTTATTCGTATAAAACAGATTACCTATGGATATCTTAGTAATTGTACGATTATGAAAACGGTGCGCGCCCGAAGCACGTAGGTACTAACGTCAAATCCTTTACAACTACAACGATGAACACTCGTCGAAGATTTCACAAGTTCCTCTAGAAAATCAGAACCGACAATAATATCAAGCGGTAAAATTGAAGAACTACATAAGTTTTATAAAACTGCGTACGAGCGGTGTTGAAAAGATATCGGTAGAATTTTTTGAAAAATATCGGATAAAAACGAAATATTTATCCGTTTTAGCAGTGTCGCCAGAAATATTTGGAAACAGCATATTGATCGCATAATGAAATAGTTAAAAGCGCTGATTATTTTACGGGGGATTAAACAAAATAGGTGAATTTTAATTATAAAAATTTAAAAATTTTAAAAAAAGATGTTTTGAAATGCCTAGTTACAACAGTCGATGGTTACAAACTCGATGCAACCTGAAGAAGACATTGTAAAGTCGTATAGAGCGTTATACGGAGATTAAATGTTACTCCGAGTGTAGAGTTTGCATGGGCTGTATTAGCAATTGCTGGCTGCAATGCAACCAGAATCCTTGGAGTAACACACACACACACACTCGACGCGGCGGAACAGGTTTTTTTCATTGTGTCATTCATAACACGTGGGCGCGGATACGCTTGTACATACAGTACACATGTACGCATTAAGGTAAAGTTTAACATGACCGTAAAGATAACAAGTAAAAAAACAAGAATTGGGCGGACCGCTGTAAATTTTTTCAAAATTAACTTCCAACCGACGGAGAAATTTCATTAGAAACACAATAACGGTAGTTGCATTTTGTAATTTATAATAGTTTCCAATCTCGTTCTCCTTTAAAACGTAGTTACAGTAATCGGGATTAGGAAGAAAGAACCCAATAATGTTTTATGTATGTATATACACTGCAAACTGTCGAACATTAATCTTGTCGAATATAAACATAGTTCCACGTCCCGCTTTTCTTCATTTGTATATTCGCACTTCGGAGGCAATTTATTTTTAACCTTCTAGGAGATATTTTCAACGAAACATAAAATGCTACAACATTATTATCGACGTACGTGTACATGTACTAGTCGGTTTCCGTTGAAAAAAAAGAACTCGCAGTAAGTTGGAAATTTTTTTTAGATTCGACGAAAGAGATGGCGCAACAAATTTTACGCGAAATAATTACGAGCTGAAGATTCCGTACGATAAACGCAATTTTCAAAATAATCCGATTTGGGATTTTTTAAGACCATGGTTTTTTTTTTGTTTATTTTCGTTTTTATTAATAACTGGCAGATTGCTCGTTTTAGCGTAAAATTATAAATTTCGGCGGTGATAAGTAATAAAAAAAAACCACTGCATGAAAATGTAAACATAGATCATTTTTAAAGCGTTATATGAACATTTTTTTTTTAATATAATTAGAACGTCCTGCGTCAACCTAGTGGCGTCCCTTTATTTTAAAATACATAATCCGGTTAGCGTTAAAAGTGCACGTACCGCCACCGTCCTGTAGGGAACGATGGTTAAATATATCGCTGATAGGGGTTTTTAAGGTATTCTCATTTTATTTCCTTTAATTTAAATATCTACTCTCGCGAAAGATGGATATACTTTTATCGGGTTTACTCGCTTTACGAGTAACTAGGGCAGTTCATCTGGTTTTTCATTAGAGAAAGCTGACCGCGATTATTCAAATCGTTAACAAAAATTGACAGTAGTTTTAGATCGGCCGAAGTAGCATGTCGAAACATCTCTATTTAGTAAAATTTATACAATTCGTTTAGTTTTTTACGATTCCCTCCTGACCCCCTTGAACCGTACTACTATATCTGTATCATGTAGTCGGTAAAGTAGGGATATTATATGCGATTAACGAGGGATTTACCTTTCTTTTTTTTTTTTGACTTTGTATTCTCGAAAAACGATGCACGGGCGAGCGAGTCAATTAGTGTTTAGGCATCACTTACGATTAAGCGTGGAAAAAGACGGAATAATATGACGTATAGTTCTGCATGCAGAGCAAAAATCATGATACCGGATACCGTGAATCATTGATGGAGAATACGCAAGCTGTAGGAGACTAGAAACAGAGACAGAGATTTAGCATCGTCGGTAAAGCATAACGTTGCCGATAAATAGCTGATCAATTGTACTCTCGATCGTCTTCTTATATAGTAAGACGGTTGTATCGGTATGTAAATCTCATTTCATAAAGGAGGATTGGGATAATTTTTCTTATTTAACCATATCTAACAGCTAAGTCATCGGTGTCGTAATAGCTGGTGGACAATTATGATTAAAAAAGTTTCTGAATAGACTAATTTACTTCAAACTTCCACACTGCTCTGCTTTCACATCTTCTTGTATTTCTTTCAATATTTTTGCCTCGGTCATCCCATCGCTTTTTTTCCTTCCGTGGTTCCTTCCATTCTTTGTTTAGTCATTATTACTATATACATATATCCAATAAATTTAAGTCTCCTTAATTTTAGTGTTAGACTTCTTTTTTCATTGACTCTTTCTAATATTTTTTTGTGTCTTATCATTTCCGTTCGTGACACCCTTTCCATTCGCCACCAGTACCATATTTCAAATGCTTTAGAAAAGTATAAAAACGTACCAAGAAGGCTCGTAACTTGTAAATTTTGCAGCTAAAATGATAGTTGAAACAGAATAGACTATCTGAAAGAGTTGGCGTTATCACTAATAAAACTTCATCTTGAAGAGCATGGAAAACAGCCTAGATTGCAAAAAGTACTGTTCGAAAATATTCCTTACATTCTGTCTGCTAATGACATTTAAAATCCAGCTGACTGTGCAACATGAAGGCAAAAAATGGCCGTTGGTTGGGCTGTTGGGCACTCGAATCTGACCCAATGACCAGTTTCGCATGTCGAATTTTGTTACACATTCGGCTGTGGTGTATATTTTATTCATTTTTATCACGAATGTTAAATTTTTTTGGGGTGGGGATGTTTGAGCCCACCGCAAGTAAGAAATCTCGGTTGGGCCACTGCATACATATATATAATATATATATATATATATATGCGTGTGTGTTGTGACTTATGCTCAGTAAAAGTCGCAATTTTTTTTTTATGTTTGCATACTGTTTGATGAATAATGTAGCATATATAGATTCATGTTATTGTTTAATTTTAGTTTTCCATTTCAATTCAAGAATTTTTTCTAAAAAATAAACAATTCGTACACTCTAAGTTTAAAAACACACGCGGTCGAATATCCGCAGATTAAATTTTGTCAATATTATTAATCAACTCGAAGCAGCTGGGCTATTATTTTATTATTTGCATAAGTCGAGCGAAATATAATTAAGCCGAAAATTCGCATTTTTTCCCGTTTAACTTATATATCGGGAAGCGATCTTCAATTTAAATAGTCCGGGTTAGTGATTTTATCGATTCTGTTTACAAATCGATATAGTTTACCTGTGAGAATCTCTTTAACCCGTTCAATCACATGTTATCACTTTGTTTAATGTACATTTTGATTAAGTAGTCAAAGGAGATTACTCGAAAATATGAAAATATTAAGTAATATTTTGTTCATAATATCACTTTTTAGATAATTATATAATTTTTAACGCGTCGTGTTATATGAATATTATTTTAGAAGTGAAACACCCGATATCGACTAAATTTCCCTTATTACAAAAGTAGAGAATTTTTTCAACATAATAACAGTTTATTGTACCATATAATGGACTATGCGACTGAAACGGCTAAAAACGATGTAGCAGACTTTCATACGCACAAGTTTCGTTATTACACCATGTACATGTTAAGATAACTAGCGGGGCGGTTCATAATTTAATTTAATAATAATATTATATTTCTCTTCTTCCAACAATTTGACCTTTCGTTTTAACTATGTATACATTCGTACCCGAAACGGTCGACGTACTAATTAGTCTGAATACTGAATTTGAATTAATTATTCTATCGAACGTATACAAATTTGAACATAATATATCGTAGAGCGCATTAAAATTGCACAGCATGTATGTACATTCTTTTTCATTTAGCGTGATAGCAACATTTATATCGTGTACGTGCTATATCAAGTTGAGAAGGTAGTAAGTTTTTGCATAAATCACACGGGCATATTGAACACGTATATAATGTGAGTATGCACTTATTTATTTATATAAAAATACATATATATATATATGTGCATAATTTATGTATATTTAGATTGCAATACGCAATCTATTTCCCAACTCCTCCACGCAATCCGGTCGTTAGCCTTGTTCAGCGATTTAATGTCAGGTATTTTATTCACATCATATTCCCATCTAGCACAAATGCTTCACCGCCCTTCACTATGGGTCCACTATATGTCATACACGGTTCCAGTTCAGCTATCCTATTTACATTCTAACATCTGTTACTTTTATTTGCTGTTGGATCCATGTGTTTCGTTTATTATATATAATGTATATGTATTTACAAGTATAATACGTACGTGTACAATATTATATACCTACGTAATTTATGCAATAATTTTTAAGTAGTGCTTGTAAACTTTCTCTATTGCTGTGGATTGTGGATTAACTGAATACCCATATATTATATTCGCAGAGAACAGAATTGAACTAAATTCTGAATAAAAAATCTTTAGAACGTGTTTTTGACACCACTGATCGTGTTTCATTGTCCGCTGCTGATATATTCTGGTAAAAATACTAGTCAGCTTAATAATGACTATGGAGAAACTTGTAAATTTTATTTAAGTAGTGACATCCGGTTCGGTTGTTAACGCTGTTCTAGCTTTTTTTTTTTTTTAAACGGGGTGCCTTTACAGCTTACCCAACGTGATACTGTGGGGACTATCTACATCTTAATCAAGCATGCTGACTTCTCTAAAAACGTCGCTATATGGAGGAACAATTGTAGATTATCCAGATGTAAAAGGGACGATACATTATACGGAGGTGTAATACTCGAAGAACGTAACAAGATAAGGTAAAGCTCCGAGTGCTACAACAGAACATTAAAAAAAGACATGATCGGGGCTGCAGAATGCCTGTTCAGAATGGAGGGGACAGAAGAGACTTTCTCTAAGCTGCATATGGAAAACACGGTCAGGCAACAAATGATGTCCAAATCGCAATCTGCTGATGAGTACAATCCCCTTACGACTAATCTTTTTAAAAAGATAGAACCACGGGAGTTTGGGGAGAGACGGCTGGAGGTGATAGTAATAAGTGAGAGGGGATTGACTAAGGCTCTTAGTGTACATTAGCCCCCATTGATCCTTATGCTCTAGCTGAATAAAGTGAATGATATATTTGTGAGTTATTAAGGAGAGCTCTACACCACTAGACTTTTAAAATAAACGATAAACGAATAATTGTGAAATCTGTAAAGATTATTTCATCAACAAAATATTTATCAACAACTAATTCGCGAACCCAAATAAAACCGAAGTACAACATGGGGATGAACATAGTACGCTATGTATGCAAGGAATTGTACCTGCGAAATAAAAAGCAAATTAACCTTTTTTTAGAAATTTTCTAAATCTACATTTTTTTCGAAATTATTTTTAACAACTTTTATCGCTAAAAGTTTACTAATTTTGAAACATCAGCCACACAGATAATTAGAAAATTACAATTGGAACTTATTTCACGCTCAAAATGTCATCCCTCGTTCAAATTTCCTTTAAATCAGGAAACAAAACTAAATTGAAACCAGAAATGTTTAAGATTTATAAGGAAATACATATAGCAACCAATCTACAACTCCTAGCCGTACGGGTATTTCTCGAATTCGCAGTAACTATTTGCTGCATATATCTACCTCCTGAAGGAAACATCCAGAAAAATGAATTGCTGCAAATATTGCACAATCTGCCATTTCCAATTATATTAGTCGGCGACTTTAATTCGCACAACATTTCCTGGGGCTGTCGATACACCACACAACGTGGGAAGACCTTAGAACGAATTATCGACGCTATAGCTTAACAATTCTTAATACCGATAACACGCACTATAATTTTACTTCTAACACATGGTCCACATTGGATTTAATTATCTGCTCAGCTCAAATAGCGAACTCCATACGTGTTAAATTTCCTAAATACACGTTGTGCCAGCTTGTTGTAGGCGATCATATTATTCTATATTTGATCTCCTCATCTATTTCATTATTATCGCTAATTATAATTCCAAGGTATTTGAAGCTTTTGACAATTTTTAATTTCGACTCGTTTATATGAAAATTTTCTTCTGTGCCATTCAACATCATTATTTCTGTTTTATTTGTGTTTATACTTAATCCATAATCCCGATATGTATCATGCAGACAGTTTAGAGTGCTGTAATTCTGCAGAAGTTTCACCCAGTATAACACAATCATCAGCATATTGTACATTTTTGCAGTACAAACATTTCTATCCTGCTGCTCGTATTGAATTTTTGTAGATTATATAATCCCGCATCAAAATGGTATCTTATTTTTATACCTATTTGTTCAATTTTCCGTTTGTATGTTAAGAAAATCATTCCTCTATAAAGATTAAATAAAGACGGTGCAAGCATGTACCCTTGTCTTACACCGGTTGTTACCACAAAAGGTTCTGCCAGTTCGGTGTCACAAATTAGCGAGCTTTCCATACCATCATGCAGCTATTTTATAATTGAAACACATTTTGATGGGCAACCAGCTATTTTTAAGCATCGCCACAGCGCATTTCTATTAACCGTATCGAAAGCCTTTTTGACATCTATGAACGCCATATACAGAGCTCTATTTTGCTCTCTAGCCTTTTCCATAACTTGACGTATGGCATACCCCATATCTATTGTGTTGCGCTCCTGTCTAAATCCACACTGTTCCTCCGGGAGATAAGTATTCATAACTAGTTGTAGGCGTTACTGCAGAATTAAACTCAGGATTTTACTGGCCGTGCAAAGAAGTGATATACCACGATAATTTGAACAATCCTTTTTGTCTCCTTTATTTTTATAAATGTCAAAAACAGCCGCATCTTTAAAGTCTTTGGGTACAGTTGAACTTTCCCATATCTCCTGAAACAGTAAGTATGTCATGAGCACATTTTTACCAACTTTATATATTTCGCTTGGTATGTAATCTAACCCAGCAGCTTTATTTGCTTTCAGCCTTTTAATGGCATGTACAATTTCTTCCGCAGTAGGTGGGATGTCCAGATCATAGTTGACTTCTTGTACAGGTAAGTCATTTACTATTTTTCCATTTATCGAGGATTCAATAATGTTTCAAAGTATTCTTTCCATATAATTTTTACTTTATTCCTATCTCTTATTATAGCTCCAGATGCATCTGTGATAGAAATTTTACGTCTAGCATTTGAGCCATATATTAACATAACTGCTGTGTAAAAAGTTCGATTATCATTTTTGTTAACCATTTCTTGTCTTTTCTTTTGATTTATTAATCCATCATTTATTCTTGAGTCTCCTTGTTTCTCGTTGTATCTTAACTTTTAAAGCCACAAATTTATTCCGTTTGTTGTTACGTTTTCTATCATTTTGCCATTCTATAAAAGCCTCTTCTGAACTATCAGTAAACCAGTCTCGTGAGCGTTTCTTTTTATAGCCTAGAACATTTTTACATGTTGATTTAATGCTTTGCTTTATATGATCCCATAGTTGTTCTTTTGTAAGTTATCTTTTAACTCCAACCTAAATTTTTTAAGCACATCTCTGTTCTTTAGGAAATTAGTATAATATGGTTTTTTGTATTTTAACTGTTTTGTTTGGGTGATATTTTATGACTGGAAATGTGAATTTCGATCTCAATAGTATGTGATCTATATCTCCATCTGCTCTTCTCATTGCTCGGATATTTAAGCAGTCAGCTCTATGTTTTTGTCGTATTATAACGTAATCGAGTTGATGCAGATGAGCTGATCTTGGGTGTATCCAGGTTCCTTTATACATATCATTCATCTGGAAAAAGGTATTATTAGTAATACTCAAGCCATTTTATGAGCAAAATTAAAGTAAACGCCCACCATTACTATTTTCTTTACCTAATCCATATGCACCAATCGTTCCTTTCCATATATTCCAATTATTTCCAACCGGGGCATTGAAGTCTCCGAGTGTTATAAGACGCTCATTTAGTGGAATTTTATTAATCACTTGCTGTAAATCATAGTAAAAGCTATCCCTAATTACATCACTATTTTGTAATGTTGGCGTATACGCACTGATTATGAATAGAATATAACTTGATGGAAACTTTATTTTCATTATCACAAGTCACTTATTCCGTATGGTTCCTCCATAATGTAGGACGTTACTCTATTATTGATTACAAAACCTACTCCATTTAGTCGTTTATCTACCGCTTTAGCACATTTCCAGTAAATTGTGTTGCCTGTACTTTGTTCATTTACTATTCCTTTATCTGGAAGTCTTGTTTTGCTGCTATATCAATGTTATATCTCAATTGTTGGGTAATTAGTGCTGATCTCTGTATTGGTCTTTGTTTTTTATCCTTCAACGTTCTGACGTTCCATTCACCTATATTTCATGTGCTTATTTTAAATTGATTCATAGTTCCATATTTCTTACCACATTGTATAGGTTCCCGCCAGCTGTGGCACGCTAGCCACGTTCATATGGGAAGAGCTATGTTTAGGACACCTTTTCTAGACCCCTCCACTACTGTGGTAGGCAGAGCGGATCCTAAATAGAACTGCCTAGTCGTATAACCTGCTGTTGAGCTTCAATATCTTCCCATCCTTTTGAATCTAGGTTATACCGCCTTCCGTGCAGAATCAATGCCTAAAAGCTTCGAGTCAAACCAAACTTGCTCCCATCACCACGATTCCATCGCCGTAGGACTTTTTAATAAAAGACAGAAGCAAAATAATATTGGATAACAGAAGAAAAGACTGTAGCTGCGCATATTTTAGGAACATGGAAGCCCTTGCGCTAACGACAACAATGTCGCCCATCCAACTACACCAGTTGACCCAATGGCAAGGATGAAACCAGGACTATCTGTTGCAAGTCAGTGCAGTAAACTGCAGACAGGAATAGGAAATTTCCAGAAAAAACGGTTAGGTGAGAGAGAATTAGAAAAGGAAAGGTAGAGATGTGAGAAGGGAACTCTCCTGCACTTGTTCAAGGTGCACACCGTAGAGTGGTTTATTTTCGGAGTATCCATTCCACTAGGACAGTTAAATATCAATGTTAAAGAGTCTGTCCAACCCTTTGCTATTAGGTAATAGCAGGGCGAGACATATGGCGGTCTCGACTCGCCAGAACCAGGACTTTCAACTGGTATTGTTGGAGTTTTAGCGGACCATCCCCTTCATGGTCACTCCACACCCTCCAGTCATATATGTCTTGTCACTACTGGAATCATCTAAAAATGAGACTTTCCCCCCGTAGCCGCTCTTTGTCCGCGACTGCTTATTTGTCCAGCTGAGCATTCTGGACTTATTCGCAGCTAACCTTTCATTCCGCCATCCGCATATACATAAAAACAGTGGCGCGCCCAGTGGTGAGTAGGCCCCCGAAGGGGCTTAGAAAAGTGTAAAATATGTATCAAGAAAGCGGGTAACTTGTAAGCTCCAAATAACTTCACAGCCTCGGCATTCGAATCTGACCAAGGTCCTGAGAAGTGAGTTTATTTTTTGTTATTGTCATTACTTGTTTCTTTGTTATGTTATTCGTGATCGTTTATAGTTTGTTTTGCCTGTCGAATTTTGTTACACGTTCGCCTGTATATATTTTATTAATTTTAATTGCGAATTTTTTTTGTTTTTGGGGTGTGATGTTTGAGCCCACCTCTGATACAAATCCTGGGTGCACCACTGCATAATAATATATGTATGTATGCACAGTGGACAATGACACGGGCAGACCACACCACTTAGCTTGCCAAGGATGCGTCATTTGGCCGGTTCCCTATTAATCTTCGAATTGTGTATATATATATATATGTGTGTGTGTATGTATGTATTTAGTGTATATATATATATGTGTGTGTGTGTATGTATGTATTTATCTTATTTTCTTTTTGCTAAATGTAAACGTAATGCAGCGGATGAGTACATTGAAGAAGAAGAAATAATTACGGCTAAAACGAAGAGAATTATTTCTATTTAATCATCCTCCAGAACGAGCAACTTCTAAGAAGACTTCTTAAATTGGAAAGAGACGAAAAATGTATAAAATATCTTTTTTCTCTCATTCTGCGTCTGAGAGAAAAATACACGGTAAAAAATATTTCATTTTTCTACAAATGAAGGTAATTTTTTTTGGCGATCGTTCAAAAGGTGTTACGAAACGAAACGGAACGAAACAAAAGTATTTTTTATATAACGAGTGTTTTCAAACTAAACTAAACAAAAATAATAATAGTAGTAATAATAATGATAACAATAATAATAATAATATTAATAAAATGAACAACGGGCATAGCCATTTTTGGAATCAATAAAGGATAAAATTGAACTTTAAAAAAAACATTTTGTTCTTTTACAATTCTAATTGGAACGAGTATAAAATTTGTTTCAACTTAGTTTACCTTCTTCTCGGGTGTTCCTCTTATCATATATATATATATATATATATATATATATATATATATATATATATATATATATATATACGTTGCACGTGTGTGTGTATGTGTGTAGTTTTTCTGTGTTACCAGTTTTTTTTTATCGGTAAACAAAATTTATTTCTATTATTATTATCCTTTAATAATATATATATATATATTCTTTTTAATGTACTAGCTCAACCTATGACTAATATTCGTAAAGTCACTGTGAGCAACTCTATGCTGTCTGTAATAATTTCTCCGCAAAACGTCCGGTCTTTTCTATCGCTGCAGATTCTTAACCCGAACTAATGTTCTTCGCGCTGAACGAACTTTTTTTCTTTCCATCCTTTACCAAACCCTCTTTTCTGATATGGAAATTTTACTGTATTCCACTTCGCTTCTTTTATTAATGTCTTTTAATTTTTTTCCAAAGTGTCTAATAATTTTTTTTTCTGGCTTCCCTTGTTTTTAACTATACGTTGATGAAACTGAAATTCCAAAGATTCCATAACGGCTCAGTATGGCAGTTTTAAAGGTCGACTTTTCCACACTATACAATAGCACTGATTAAATGCATTATTATCGTTAACTGTTATCGTTTTCTTCGTGTTCACAAAAAAAAAAGGTGCTTGCCCGATACGTCAATCTATTAATCCATCTGACTATTCAAATTCATCTGCTCGTTCTAGTCTCCATTGATCGAGTTTCTCATTACGGACCGTTCAATTCCCTCGCATTAATTGATATTCTATCGCGTGCAGTTGTTTCTAATTAAAGTCGTCAAATCTTTCGCAATTCCAGCTATCAGCGTTGTATTATCGAATTATTGCTGATTTCGCCACCAATCTTTACACCTACCGCTTTAAATTTCGAGAGCTTCTTCCGAAACCCTGTTCAACAAAATGTAGTACTATTTTACTTCTCGCTTTTCGAAACGGCTTGTTCGTTTTACCTGAAATGATGACGGAGAGTATTTGGAACGATACAACTCGGTCGAAGAAGACTTTTACAAAACTCCAGTCGATGATGAAAGTGTTTCATTTTACGAATAAAGACTCACACGGAGAATAGAGAATGCCAAAGGCGAACTTTTCTTTTACCATATTTAACTGGTATCCTACCGATTATTTTCAACGGCATTTTTTAAGCTAATTAATGTACAGTCCGAGCAGCTTCCGTAGGGTTTTTAGTATCGTTATAAAACTCGATGTTCTGATATGTTCGACAATGTATATCCCGTTTTAAGAAAATTATAAGAGCAGAACATAGTCAGGTTTAGGAGATATTTTCATCAAACTTGTGTAAACTTCGTCCAGTCCAAGGGATACATTCTGACTGATTTTCGAGTAGAAATGTATTTATGATCAATCGGAAATAGTTATACATACTAACTTTTCGTACGACTAGGACATATGTTTTCTCAACAGCAAAATTCATAATTTTGGTATAACTAATTCGCTTCTAATTCTCCTGTTTTTTTGTGCGTTTTTCTTTTTTTTGACATTAGGGCCATCCGTATAATTTTAAGTTCAACATTTTTTCTGTTACGTTATCAGCTATCATTATCATAGCTGTATCATTTCAACGAAATCTTTTAGCCGCACCAAGTTGACGAATGATATAATTGTTTAGTGTCCTCTTCATATCCATCTTGTTTTGTACATGCTCGGTAATGCTCGTGTTTTATCTTTCCACCTCCAGTGTTCATACGTATATATATATATATATATATATATATATATATGCATTCGTATAAATGCACGATATAAGCAAGATATAAGACGGACTAAGAAGGGTTTTTTTTTCATCTCGTGTTCCTTCGTGAATTTCATCTTCAGGCAATCTAACCACATTCGTATTTCTGTTTAATCGAATTTTACGATTTTCTTAAGGAGAAAAGATTGAAGTGGAATAGAAATAATAATGTATATTAACGAGACAATTCCGACGAAATGCCTAATTTAGGTTTTCAAAATGAAAACTAATCATTTATCATATTTTTTCCCGGCAGTACATAAGAATTTCTTCCTGACGAGTAATCGGAAATGCATCTAGGAAACCACTTCTTCCTTTTCAATCTAAATCTGGCTGGAAAAGTGAACATTCGGTGTACCAGTGGATTTGGGTTGAACTGAAGTTTCCATAGAGACATGCTTTACATGTGGAACGTTCAAGTCCGCATGCAAAATTTGATACATAATAAGGCGCAGATACCATTGTACGTAGAATTCTCTACTGCTATTGTTATATTCTGCGCAGGATACTTGGGCTCACATGTTATTACCTATCTTATAAATAAAATCCGTTTCGAGATGCTCCTGAGCAATTTAATAAAAAATCAAAACTGACCGTAACTAATGAACTAATCGTATACAGATCGGTTGTTCGGACATATTTTTTTATATACGCGTATACCGTGTGAAATTCAACTCATAAAGTCCTTCGAGTCGTACAAAATGAATATTGCAGAATTATTTTCTAAATGTTGCCAATTATGTTGAAATAAACGAAATGCGGGAGAAATTATCGAATATAGGAGACATATATTTTTTTTTCGTAAGTGCGCGAATAGTTCCGCTCTCGCCATTTGTAATTACGACGACGATAATCTTTATTTCGTGAAAAATATAAACGTAAGTGAAATATTCGCATAATTTGTCTCGTACGTAATAAGAGTGAATTTATGCGTATTTCGATATCTCCATTAAGATTTTACCTTGATTGATCTTAAATTAGTTCCGTGTATATATTTAATTGGTCGTGGCACGTGCGACCATGAACTTTTTCTCCTACTACCGATTTCTATAATAAACGATTTTCCTTTATTGTCATCCTTTGCTGTACGATTATTTTGGCGTCATTGAAATCGGCTGCACGAAATTTTTCACAGTGAAATATTAATTAAACAAGTCGAAGAATTTAGCGGGAGGCATGCTGATTAATACATCTAAAACCGCAGAGAGTAACATCATCCTTCATTGACACCAATCTTTGAGTATGAAGGTACGGATATTTTTGTTTATTTAGGATGTTCGATTACCGCCAGTGGAGATTGCTCGGATGAAATAAAAAGACAGATTTCTTTCGGACAACATGTGATACGAAACATACGATTTGTAATCGATAAAATTATGGAAAAGACTAATGAAAATCGTTAATTCTTACAATTTTCTTACGGGCAGCTGGGACGTAAACGATTAAATGAAACAACGCATTGACGCATTTTACATGCGAATATCGTGGAGTGAAATAATAACAATAAATCTCTCAATAAGTAGACGAACAGATAAAATTACACAGATGTTGTAAAAGGAGATTACCGTTCGGTAAAGCACCTGATGCACGAATAAAAGGCGGACTATCTACTAGCTGAACTGTGATGGCTTGCGGAATCAATTTGGTACGGTAGCAACGGCAGTCACTACAGAACTAGAATCTACGAAGAGCACTCGAGGGTCGTAACAGTCATAGATGGATGGAATCGACCATTTGTACTCTATCACTTATAGAAGCGCGTGATTTCGTTAGAGTCGCTTGAAACGATTTCGTCAAAGCGATCCGTTAGTTGATCATATTAGATTACTTTGCGTTTAAAAAAGAAAAAAAAATCTATATAGAAACGAAGTAAAATTACGTCAATCGAGATCGATCACAGGTTTCTATCGTTCTGACGTACTTAATGGAACGAAAAAGTTAGGCTTACTTTTACGAAACTCGTAAATCCATCTATACGAGTGTATATTTAAAAAATATAAAAAAAAATAAGTAAAAAAAAAAAAATGAAAAAATGTTAGTATATACGATTAAGTTTATAAAGAAAAGTTTTGCCGATTTTCTAGCCCATTTAATTCTATTCGCTGCCAAATAACAATATTGCGACGCTTTACAACAGTCGCCCATTTTACGCGATATTTTCATTGGAAAATTCATTCCATTGTTGTATATATATATGTTCCGTTTACGTAAACACACGTTTTCATTTATATCGCGCGAGAATAGTTTAGGCCTTTCGTTTATAATGTTCCGTATATGGTACATAAACTTTGAAAAATTGTCCACTTCCTCGTATGAGGGGAGCATATATAGAATACGTCGATAAAAACAAGTTGTTATATAGGAAATATTAGTTTTTATCACATCGACAACCATACGATATATATATAGAAACTCCGGAAACCAAGAAGGAAGAAATTATTACGGAAGAAAACACCGATATGGGATAGTTTTTCAAGAAAACCTAATCTGAATGAAAAATTATTAACAAATATAAATATCGATAATGATGATTTTCGGATACAGAGATGCGAAGATGCGAACTGGTACAGAAACAGACATTCTTCGTAATAGAAAGTCAAAAAATATTGTAGCGGTACGTTCTTTTGCGAAACGTGGATCATAAAAGAAAATATGAAAAAGTTGTGATACTACCGTTCGAAATGTAATGCTGTATTTCGGAAGAACATGAAAAATAAGAAAGTGTCGGAGCTGAACGAATATTAATGAAAAGAGTAAAATTAATTTTTTGGACAGGGAATACGCTTGGCGGGAGATGAAAAATCCTAGTTACTACAGGTACCGTAGACGAAAGAAGGAATCTAGGAGTCTCGGATAGGCTAATATTGGAAAACAAACAGAAATTGAGAAACCAGTCGCAGATTCGATCGATCGCAGCGTTGACAAGAAGGAGACGAAAATATCTTTCAAAATAGTAATTATATTCGGGAGTTAAAAATTTATCATTTTGGAATTAAAAATTGATAATGGCGTTAGTCAAAGGTTAAAATAATAGTTACGTTTTGACAATTACGAATGCAAATGAGAGCGTATATTTATTTTTACAATGCTATCGGAATCAAAAACACGATACGTAGGTATAGGTTCGAATTAAAATGCAAAGTTTTTGAACATGTATAGATATATGTGTGTGTATGTATGTATACAGATAAAATATATTAGAACTCATTCCTCAAGAGCGTGAGTTCGGATTGCACAAATCAACAACTAATTTAATGACGTTAATCAGTTAAACGCATGGATGAATTGCGAACTTCAAGTAGATAATGTTTGTACGGGATTTGCGAAAGCATTTTTTATAATGTCAATTACTTCGATATATAATAAACTTAAGCATAATGGTCTGTCTATTGAGTACATTTAACATCGAGAATATGTTATTGTAACCAACGGTTGATCTAATATTGTGCCTTTACCTTTTTTTTTTTATTGACGATATAGGCATAGCTTAAATTCTAAATTCGACCTGAAAATTCGTAGAGCAATATACTCATTTACCGATTGCTTAGTTCTACCTAGATAATCTTACTATATGGAATAAGTGTAATGGGCTTCCCATCGAAATTATATGTCAAATACGTTACGCTATCATCCGGTTGTAATTTGAATAAACGTACATTTAATTACAATCTTGATAACAATATTGCAAATAGGATCGTTCATGTTTGTGTTCTTGGATTCCGATATTTATGGACCATATTACTCAACACGCTTACTCAGTTCTTGGATCCATCACAAGAAAGTCAAATTTATTCAGTGATCCGAGAACATTAAATGATTTATATAAAGATCTAGTTCGAGATAATTTTGGGATACATTTTACAATAAGTGTGCTACAGGTGTGGAAAGGAACTACGTTTTTGAAACTATGCCAACTACATAGATTACGATGTCTTATATGACGTTATGATTTACGTGCCGTTGTATAAAAAACGCAAAATTTCCAACTTAAAGTTTTTACATAACTTTTCCAATGGTCACGCTAATGACGAATACTTGGTTTCGCAAATGATTTTAATAGCTATAGGAGAGCAATCGGTTGTATGCTCCGACTCTCTCTCAGCGCTCAACTTTTTATGCGATGTATTTAACAGCGATCAGCATCCTACAGCCAAAGACTGTTATTAGTCAAATCGAACCAATTAGTTTCGTTCTGGCTGATTCGAGCTCATGCCGGAATTCCAGGGAATGAACTAGAAGATAGAGCAGCAAAGGGGACTGCTGCATTGTTTGCCGATCCCAAACATCGCAGTTCCTGCTTTTATGTACGTAATTAAACAAAAGTGGCAATCGACCTCCTCGTTAAATAAGCCTCGTCAAATCAAAAATTCCGTTTTATCTTGGAAGACTTCGCTTCCAAATCGTAGAGAAGACATTGTCCTCAGCAGATTGCGGTTGGTTCATACGAGATTCAATGTTTAGATATACGTATTCAAAAAGCAAATAGCGAAATTTCAGCATTTTGTATTTGTTTTTACTGTGAGAAAATTGTTGGCATTGGTTCCGTGAGTAGCTTGTTTGAATTATTGATTTTGTAATTTCAAATTATCGTCATGTTTTTCCAGATGCAAATATACGTTTGAAATTTTCTTGGCTGTATTTTAACGTTCGCATGTATTTCTGTCAATATGCAGGATTATATAAGTACTTTTCAATGCAGGGAGCGCGTGTAAGTGTACATGTGTCGGGAATTGAACTTTTTGGAATGTGTATTGTGAGTGAGTGTATTTATATACACCTGATTTTTTTTTAATATTACTTTAAAAATATAGTATAATTTTTTCTTTAGTATTACTAAGTTTTCATTAGAAAAACAAGAAACTAGAATAGTTAAAGCTGAACTAAGTGAAAGAAAATATAACCTTAAAGGTGAAAAATTTTCTGGTGCAGTTACTATAAATGAACTCAACATTGCGTTGACTCGACGAAAAATAATAAAGCAGCTGGATTTGATGGCCTCTATCCAGAGTTTTTAAAAAACCTGAGACAAAAAGCAAAAACCTTTCTCTGTGGAATGTTTAAATTGCAGCAGTCTGATTACTAAAAGAGTTTAAAAAATCCAAAATAATTGCGATTAAGAAACCAGAAAAGGAAGGAAAAGAAGCAGCAGTTCTTAGCGTAGGTTATAAAGTATTGGAGCGAATTATTTATAATAGAATTGCAGCTGAAGTAGATAGTCATTTACCAATATCCCAGGCTGGTTTTCGAGCAGGAAGATTGACTTCTGCCTACGATGCTGTTTGGCGAGATGGATTATTATTGAAGCTGGTTCCTATTTTACCATGCTTTCGAATATTGCAAATATTGCAACTAGTAAATAGCATGCTGTCAGATCTTAGGAGAAAATAGTATCAGATGGCGACGAGTAAATCATAGTCTTCCACAAGGATCAATATTAGCCCAGTTACTTTTTAATATATATGTCAGCGATATGCCTGACACATCTTGCAAAAATTTTTAGTATGCAGACGATATGGTGATGACCGTGCAAGGAACAGAACTGAAAAATTGTATATCAACTATGGAAAGTGTCTTGTCACAAATTAGTAAATACTTGCACAAATGGAAATTACGACCGAATCCTCACAAGACAAAGATAGCGTTTTTTCGCCTCGACAATCGAATGGCAAAAATCGAACCTATAGTAAATTTTGAAGGTGTAGAACTAGCAAATACAAAATATCCAAAATACTTATGACATTAGACCGCACCTTATCATATAATGAGCATCTAACGGTTTTATACAAAAAGTTAAAAACACGTATAAATCTCATTAAAAGACTCGCAGGTTCGACTTGGGGTGCTGATGCCAGAACACTCAGAATTTCTTCCTTGGCACTTGTATACTCAGCAGCCGAATATTATTCATCAGTTTGGTGTAATAGCTACCATGTTAAAAAAGTAGATGTAATATTAAATGAAGCACTCCGAACCATATCAAGAACGCTGAAATCTACACCACTTATGCGGCTTCCAGTTTTAGTGCAATTAGACCGGAGACAGCGCAATTCAGAGATAGAAATAAATTTCAGATGTAACCCGAACTGCCAATATCTGAAGAGATAAGGTCCGCACCAGTATCGAAACTCAAATCCAGAAAATCACCTTGATGGATCAATTATTAGCAAAAGATATGAAAGAGTTTAATGAATGGAAAATAATATGGGAAAGGAATTTAGAACATAAAACAAATTCCAATTTAGTTGTCGACGCGAGGAATAAAATTAAAGGAATGGATTTTTGTAGGAAACTATGGAAGACACCCAATAGAATTAGTACCGGACGAGGAAGATGCGGATATCTAATGCAGAAATGGGGTATAACGACAACTGCTGCGTGCCAGTAATCCGAGACAAACAATGCAGCATATATTAGAAGACTGTAGTGAATTTGCACCTGTAGGTTTAACATTAGACGATGTTCACGATCTTAACGACGGAGCCATAGACTGGCTAACAATTTTAAAGTTAGACTTATGATTGGAATTTTGTATAATTATATATAACCGACGATTATACGATAAGAAGAAGATTGCGTCATCCATACGTTAAAATATAAAACTATTTGAACATTATTATGTATTAATTATTTTTTAGACAGGGTGTTCATCGTAAATATATGGTTAATTTATAGCGATAAAATCACTCGTTTTTAATACAAGTCAAACGTGGTTATATATATATATATATATATATATATATATATATATATATATATATATATATATATATATATATATGTATGTATAATAGATCTCGTAGCTGACAATAATAATTCATTTTTAGATAAGAATTTATGATAGGGAAAAGACCACTACTCGACTTTTTTTATTAATTCAATCGGTTATTAAATGAATATCTCGCTGAAAAGTAAGGAAATATCGGGGAAAGCAGTGCTATATCATCGTAACTAGTTTCCCCGAAAAACACCGCTCAACCAGTTCGATGTCAATCTTCGGATTTACGACGGACAACTCCAATCACACGACATACCTACAAATTTCGAGTTGACCGAACCTTTCCCAGTTATTGTGTACGATCGCATATATACGGTAAATAAAGATTCAACTCCTAAGTTGTTAAGGGGAACGTTTTCTAACCGATCCTGGTCACTCGTTGGCAAGTCAATACGGAATGGTTTGCCGTAGCCTTCCTCGCATTCTTACTTTTTCAGCAAGCTAATATTCACTTACCGTCCAATTTAGCTACTTTCTTTTTATCATGAAAAATTCTCGTCCCCAGTGGGATTCTAACTCAGTTCGATCGGAACGTTGAGGCATCACCAGACGTATATTTAATTTTCATTTTTAAGAAAATGGTTCAGGCGACGTCCTCACAAATTTAGTATTTTGTGGTACTTATTTTTTTATTTGCATTTGTACACCTAACTACGTTGTGTATATATATATATATATATATATATATATATATATATATAATTAATTATAAACAAACAAAATAAAACACAATCACTAAAAGTTTTTTAATCGCGAAGCTTTTCGACAGTTACGTCATTTTCAAGCGCAAACTAAACATTATTACATCTTTTTGTATACCATATATATGTATGTGTGTTTACAATACGTTTATGTACATATTTACATTTAAATAATTACGAAAAATGGTGCGCCTTCAAATTCAGAAATATATTTTTACTGTTTTTCCATATATTTTTTTAAAATTTGAACGAGATTTATATTGACTTGAAATAGGACACGAAATAAATAAGGATAACTCCACTTTAAAGTCCCTGCTATATTGTTTACAACGGTAACAACAAAACTGAATATTAAGGGATATTATTCGAACGATAATCAGGAGTTTAATATTTTTTATTTATAACTGCGGATATCCGGTAACGACTTGAGATATTTACGTTGGTCGATTCGGAAAACAATAATACTTTTTCATAAATTAACCATTTTTATCAAAAAATTGTTCGAGTAGAATTTCGCTACTATATAAATCGTCTAGAAAACTTTGAAACGGTTACCGTTTGAATTAATGTTTGGTTTTAACAAACGCCGGTATATTTATTCAATTTCGAATGCTAACTGCGGACGATTTGCTGAAATGATGTAAAATTAAGTCACGATTGTATGTGAAATTTTAATGCTAATAAATTTTTATTTTCTGATTGACGTAAAATGTCTCGATTTTTTCAAGAATATTCGTTCGAATACTTTTAAAATTATCTATAGTTCACGAAATGTTATAGAATATATGGCCGAGAAAGGGTTAATATTATAAAATGACAAATCGGATATCTGTGTAATTGAAATAAGTAGTATAAGGAAAATATTATCCGTCAAATCGAAACATATAGGCTCTAGAAAATATGTGAAAATAATTTCGCTAATTATGTTCGTCGAAGAGGTGAAGAAATTAAAATGAACTATTCGAATTAAACTACAATCATCTGACATCGGTTAGATTAACTAATAATTTTTTTCATATGAAAGTATATTTTTGCGATTGTATATATTTCGATTCGCCTTTAATTTTTAACCTAAAAAATATTCTGCCGAAAATAAAAATGAACGCTTGAATAAAAATGTACTGGATCTTTACAATCCGCTCATATTGAAAACAATACATATATATAAATAATTCTATATATATGTGTGTGTGTGTGTGTGATAATAATGGATATTACGATATCCCGTATTTCATGACTACGTCTGTAACGTCTGTCTGTATGATATAAATCATTAAAATATATACCTGTGATCTGTTTCTAACATCTGTGTTAACAATTTATCTCTATAAACTATCCTCCATACTTGTAATCTTTTTACATCATTCACTTGTATGGATGTTTAGTCCAAGCTATTTTCTTCTTTTTTTTCAATCTATCTTTCTTTGTTATTTATCCTCCATCAGTGGCGTGCGGTGAGTTTTTAAATAAGCAATTAGTTTCGTTTTTATGATTTTCACAATTACTTAGTTCATAATTTATTGATTCATACGTACCTGCCAGTATTTAAAAACGATATTCTTTTTTATAATGAATTTTCAAAAAAATCATTTTCATAGTGTTGTATAAGTTTATTAAAAATTAAAAAGCTAATTAAAACTACATGTACAACATTATCTTTAGGAAATAGTAAACCACCTCTGCTTATATTATCAAATAGTAGTTTTCTTCAATAAACATTTCTTCATTATTTACTATATTTTGTTTGCATATTTGACATTTAACATTTTTTAATATTTCATAACAACAGTAACCTGCCAGATAAGTAATAACAGGTAATATATTTTGAACTCCATCGAAGTCTTCTTCATTAAGAACTATTCCAGGATTAAATTACCGTCTAAACTCTCAGAAAAAAATTTAATAGATATATTACCGAATGTTTTCGATGTTAAAATATAATTG
The DNA here is from genome assembly GCA_032883995.1 of Coronaproctus castanopsis. Lineage (NCBI taxonomy): Eukaryota > Metazoa > Arthropoda > Insecta > Hemiptera > Monophlebidae > Coronaproctus > Coronaproctus castanopsis. The sequence goes on from CM065052.1 coordinate 213,789,880, forward strand.
TATTCTCAATTTTTTCTCGGATTTATACAACTGTGTAATTGAAATGTGATAAAGGCCCCACTGATAATTGCCTATATATTTTTCAAATCGGTGTTCTAAAGCATCTGTTTGAAATTTCCTAACAATATACATTAACAATTTTCACCATGTTAATAATATCTATAAAATTAGCCGTGTCTGAAGAATGTTCTATATTTGTTCCAAAAGTTAAAAGAACTTCCTTCGTCAAAGGTCTGAAAATTTTTGAAGCAAGATTTAGATTTTTGACGTTCCAGATTACTTGGAAATAATAATGTTTTTAACGATAAAGAATATCCATGTTTTAACAGTTTATCTTGTAGTAAACGATGCAATAATATTAAAGAGTTATTAAAATTTGCAATTTTTATTTCATAGTTTGTATAAAATGAACCGAAAAACCCGCAATTCATTTAAATAAATATATAATTAGAAGTTTTGAAAAATTGATAAACGAAAAAATAACAAATTTAAACGCTGGAACGAGTAACACCAGTCACTAACAACAAACTTCAGAAAATAAGTTACAATAGTAAACAAACATTCCGTGAAATATTTATGACTACTCTCGACGACGAACTATAATGTGACGTCACAAGCAGTCTGGCCTTGTTATAATGTGTCACCGCGCTTCCACTTTATCATATAGATTTATTGAGGTTAACATAAAACAAAGCGTGGAGACGAGAACGTTGCAAAAATATAAAAATGTTATTAGGATGGAAAAACGACTAATTTTATCGATGAAATTTGGATCATCGACATTTCAAACTTTCGAGATGAGGAACTGCGCTCCTTCCGGGAATCGAGAATTCTTTTTCCAACTACAACTTAAGTAGCCAGGCTGCCTTCCACGGTATTCGCTGAGTAAATCCATTGGTCACGTGCGCTTTACCATTCATCGCTAATATAAACTTTACAAAATGCTTCGCGCTACCAAATATATCGTCCGTGTTCACCACACGTAAACTTAAGTTATATATACAATTGCATAAATTCGAGGCAACAAATTATACGACTATCGAACTTATTGTTTCCTATATTGCATGTAAAATAAATCAACTGACAATGTTGCCGGATGCAAGAATTCGTATAAACTTTACTTGAATTCCCGGTCGGTCACTCTGATTTCGAAGGCAATGAACGTCTCGCTGCGAGACAAAATATTCAGCTTCCACCACATCTCTCAACTACCGATTTTCTAGACTGTGACCTAACTCCTACAATAACAATTATAAATTTATAAAATCCAAACTTCCCCCAGATATGTTCCGTAATATTCGAAATGACCTAAAAATCAAAGGAATAATTTACGATGTAATAATTAAGTTTAACAAATCTTCATCAGAAGACTGTGACGACTAAAGCTATGAGTTAATGATTAATTTTATAATTGCACGTTCGTCTCTAGATCCCAGAAGAGAGAAATTACCTACTGGGAGTACATGCAGCTAACATTATACGAGAGATCAGCATTATGATTTAATAAATATGTTTAGCTTTTAGCTTTAGCTTTTGCGTATGTCCCTGGGCACGGGATCTATATCCACCTCGTCCTATAACTTCAAGTCCAATCGTTTGATCCATTCCCTCGCATTATGCGTGAGATCCTCTATCTCGGCCCAGCCTCCTTAGCCCTCGTAGGGCACTCCGTTACAATATGATCGATAGTCTGGCATTCCGCGCCACAGTCGCATTTCTAGACATTGGAAAGGCCCCACAGCTTTTTGACCTGTTCTTCCACGCCCGGTCCAATATGTAATATTTCCCTACGCGTTTACGAGAATGTTCAAAAAGTCGCATCGTCAGCTTAATGGATAAAATTATGTTATGGAATTCCTTCTTTTACTTTTTCTTCTGCTATGGAATTGGAATATCGTGAAAATTAATAATCTAACGTTCTTAAATACGATTTTCTAGTGCACTCTAAATATAATTTAAGTTACCAGTAATAATTGTTTTTATTAACGGAACATCAGATTTAATTGTTTTATCTCTTATATTTCAATTGAAAAATTCACTTTTACGGTGTGTACAATTTTTTGTACTCGATATTTATAATTCGTAATTGACTATATTTCTATTGTTAAAACATGTTTTCAGGTTTCTTGGATTCGACATCGAGACGTACATCTGTTAACGGTGGGACGTTATACGTATACAAGCGATCAACGATTCGAAGCGGTTCATCCACCGCATACGAGCGAGTGGAACTTAAGGATAAAGTATCCTCAACGAAAAGATTCAGGCATTTACGATTGTCAAGTCAGCACCACGCCTCCGATTAGTTATCTAATATCGGTCACTGTCAAAGGTTAAATCTTACTCTAATTACACTAATTTTTTAAGTAGAAATGTAGTTTTTCTTTTAGTAGTAACATCTTTGTGGACGACCTTAGCTTGTACAATTACTTGAAAGAAATATGTTAAATAAATAAAGTATAAGCGCATAAAAATATTACTACTCGGAAAGGGCCTATATGAGGATTGTACCAAATAATACACGTTCTAAGATTCAGCTTGTGCGCATTTTGATTTTTTCGATACTTCTGCCGGTTGAAAATAAAAACGTTGACAATTAAAAAATTTAAACAAAGTCTCATAAATAATTTCGGCATGTAACACTGGGGCGATTTATTAAAATATATCGTGGATACAAAAATCTACTCATTCATCAATTTAAGATGCGTCTCCATAATGGCCAATTTGGCATATATATATATATATATATATATATATATATATATATATATATATATAGAGAGAGAGAGAGAGAGAGAGAGAGAGAGTCAGAAGAATACATTTGCACGGATAGCGTTTGGAAGTTGGATAATGTATTTTTTAAGAATGATATCGTATTATACTGGTTTTGTTATATCGAGCAAAAACTTTTGTCGCTTACTAGAGGAATTATAAAGAAAACCATAACATCGCGAGAAATATTAGCAGACTTAAAGACGAACGACATTACACTTGAAACGGGCAACAAACGATAGTGAATTTGGGGTGGACATGTCGTTCGAAGAAATGATAACGCCTGGCTGCAGAAGATGACCATTAATGAACGATTAAAATGTGATATTATAATAGCTGATATTATTAGTGGGAAGCGTAGATGAGGAATCGACGAAAAAATTGAGGCAGGCACGCTTTTTCCAGTTATGAACTGACACAAGGTATTGTGATCATATGACATGTGCATATGTATATATCCATATATATATATATATATATATATATATATATATATATATATATATATATATATATATAAAAAACTGTATGAATATATATATGTATATAATTGAATCATCGAGCGGGTAAAGCACGTTCCCAGTGTTTTAATTTGAACTGTAAGCTCCGAGATTGACTCGAAAATTCCTCTTCTTGCCAATATTGTATATAAGCCTGCACTAATTCCCGTTTTTCCTTCTATATATTTTAACCTTCCTGACGGCATCAATTTAATTAATATGACATTGATATTCCCACCGATCAAGAATTCATTAAACTTAATTTACCACTTTAAATAGTCAATTCTCATTTCCATTTTATTACTGAAACGAAGTATCCCGAATATATTCAGATTTTCACCGATGAATTTAAGTAACGAGCATGTAATGAGAATGTGGGTTCTGGGTTCCGAATTTATTTACTCAGCAGTTTTTTTTTTAACTGCAGTAACTTCCACATTTACAGCGGAGCTGTTAGCGATTGATAAGGCATGCGAATATATTATAAAATTTCTGTTTTGTATCGGCAATTTTTTTATTTATTCCGATAGCCTTAGTGCACACTTTCGGCTATTCAAGGCGGTAGTTTTAATTAGAAGTCTCACATGTTCGTTTTGAAAATTAAGGCGAAATGCTTATTTATTACTCGACGTGGACATTGTGGAATTTCCATGAACGACAGAGTTGATATTTTAGCGAAACATGCTATGGAGATCGTTTTCCACATATTCCCTCAAGCGACCTATATGACATGATTAGGAGGACTTTTAAAACGTAGTGAAAGTATACATAATTCTTCAATCAAAGGTAAAACCTATAATATTGTTTAAACTGAATTTCCTCATCTCTCCCCGCAGATTTGTCACTGTTATATACGTTCTGGTCATTCTAGAGTTGCTTTGAACTTCAATCCCGTAAAACATCCTTATGTTCATTGTACCGATCATAATAGCATTAATTTTAGAGAAGGTATTAATCATTTATTTTTTAACTGTCGTTGATTCGAACATAGGCACGTATGGATTTGCTTGATAAGTTATTCTCACTTGGTGTTTTCCCTCCTTACTGTATCCTATCCTTGTCATCCTTGTTATGTTTTGTTTTAATAGTATTATTTAAATTTAATCATATTAAAATCATATTCTAATTTAACAGTTGGTTTTTGTTTTGGAAGTAATTTTTCTTTTCTCCTTTTCATATCTTTCGGGTATCCGCAGATACGCCACACACAGTTTTCTGTTTCTGCTACGGGCAACCGTCTTAAATATTTTTGAAGTGAAACTCCTATTGGCACCCTATATATGGGGAGTTAACCCGTAAAACGAGCAAGCGAGCCAGTGGAAATAGCAGACGGATAATATACACACACACACACACATATATATATATATATATATATATATACGCGTGAAAATTAAGAAAAAAAAACCTGTATTGAATTTATGTTAAATGTCTTTAAGTTTCACTTCTTCCCCGCGCTCCAAGGCACAGATGTTTTTTTAAAACTTCCATTGAAATAAATTGCGCATTATAAAAATTAGAAAACCAAAACTGCATAGCTTTCCAACTCCACTCAATGTAATTCAAGTATATGCACCAATGGAAGATAGTGCAGAAGAAGAACTAGGGAAATTTTATAGAAACCTGGAGCAAGCATTAAAAGCAACCGAAATAAGTGAAGCTACAGTTATTATTGATGATTTTAATGCTAAAATACACCAGATGTATTCTACAGTTACTGGAAACTATGGACTAGAAAACATAAATTTGCAGATTGATTTAATTTTGCGAAGAAAATAATTTCATAATTACAAATATATATTTCAAACTGTCAAAGAGAATATTCTATACCTGGAAATCACCGAGCAACGCTAAAAGTAATGTAATTCGAAATCAAATTGATTATATATTTTAATCAATCGAAGATATAGAAATGCAGTAAAGTCGACGAAAATGTATCCAAGGGCAGATAATCGCGTTAAATGGAAAAAGTTTAAAACCCTGATCGATAAAACGGTTATTCGACAAAGAGGTATACAAGAAAAAATACTAAGTAACGATACAACTAAAGAAGTAAAAACAGCCATATCCGACGAACTAAACTAGAGAAGAACAGAAATTGCAAAAGAAGGAACATCTGACGGTATATTGAAAATAATTAAAGGCAATTCAAAAAATGAAAAACAAAATGTCCAAAAAAATAGATAAAAATATGGAGAGAGTTGTTGGATACGATCAAACGACGAAAAACAACGTACTATTGGGATACATATTATGAGGCACACACAGTATGTGCTGCCGCAGACCATAATCATGGGAAAAGTAGGAGGAAAGAGAAGAGTTGGCAGAAGAACGATTGCACGGCTCGATAATATTAAAAAAATATCCGTCTACGAATGTAGAAGATTTGTTCCACAAGGCGAGAGACCGAACTTCATATCGAGAAATAGTCAGCTGTTTCCAACGACTGATAACAGTCAAATAGACAAAAAGAAATGAGTCTTGTAATTTAATCTATCGCTATCGTTATATGATTTTCTAAAAATATTGACAAAAATTTAATCGTTTTATTGTTTACGTTAAGAGCATGTAACTCTAATTTTTTTCAACGTAGAAAATAAGTTTCAAAAAATATACACGTAAAAATGAAAACCGAATAGGAAATTAATTATCGCGCTTAAATGCGAAATATTATACCGTCTAACTTATTTACGTAATATTTCAAAAAATTTCCCCGATAAATTTTTGTTTTTATTCGTACAAGTTTACTTTTCCTCATTATTTATAATAATGTCGAAGTTAGGTAAACTCTTATAGCGGATTATCGAAAATGTGGAAAATTGAAAAATTTCTCCTCGAAAATAAATACGAGAGATAGAGAGAGAGAGAAAGAAGGAAGACCGCGATAGAATCGATGAAATAACCTCGTCTTTTTCTAGCGCGTCTGAATTCGTATTTTACATCTTTGTTCTCTACGTTTTTTCCCCGTAGAGGTTAAATTTAAATTTCCGTAATAACGGTTTATCCGACGTGTACGACCGACCTCTTTTTTTTCAATTTCAATAAAACGGGCAGATTTTTTTAAAAGAAAAAAGTTTTTTACAGGAAACAATCGGTTGGCTGAAAGATTTCATTCGAGTTTTCCTACTATACACTTAGTCTTTCCCGATGCTGTTTCCGAATATCGAACCGCGCCGGGGCGATGAAAAATTATGAACATCGTTTTCGGTTGAAAATGGATAGAAACAAATTGAAAATCTAAAAAGAAAACCATCTCGCCGAAAGAGAAAAAGTGAAAAAGCCGGAAAATATGGAAAATCGATGAAATGTTCATACAGAATATTATTAGATAAAATAAAAGTATACGTATGTCATCTTTGCAACTCTTATCTAGCGCGACTGTTATTTTCTTTAATCGTCCCTGTTACATGTACACACACACACATACATATATATCGGAGGATGCCGACATATTTTATGCACAAAAAGAACGTGTACAATGTTCGACAACGATTTATATACATATATCTATATGCATCCATCCATCCGCCGTGTCGTATAAGGATTCCGGACGTCTAGACCTGATTTTATAACGACCGATGAACGGAACCTCTATTTTCCGAATCAATTCCATAGTCTGCAACTCGATTAGTTTTATTATCTGATCTAAGTATCGGTTAAAGTTTTCGTCGACCTTCTACTTTATCTTGTATTATCAATTTTCCTAATATATTGCTCCGAATTATACGACCGAAGAAGGATAAAATTCTTCTTCCGGTTGTACGAATTTACCCGTTCACATTTATCAATTCTTAGTTCTTTCAGAACGGACGTACTACGCAACGCCATGGTCGGTGGCAATACCGGTAGCATTTCATTCCAAAGGCCTCCAGCTTCAGTTCCCATACTAAATTTACGGTCTACGTTTCGAATCCATGTAGTCGAATCGAGAACACTAGGGTTTTTAGCAGTCTCAGTTTTGTATGCGTTTCAATAAATATAAATGATGGTCCCTCCATATCCTTGTTCTGTCTATTGCCTATCGTGTACATATATATATATATATATATATATATATATATATATATATATATATATAAACAAAACGAAACCGTAACACAATTTAATCACTATAAGAGTTTTTTATTCGCGCAAAGCCTTTCGACAGTTACGTCATTATCAAGCATATACAATAAACGTTATATCAACTATTTTTACGTACAAAATGGGCTATCGTTCGAGGCACTAATTATACGCAACGAAGGTGCGTGCGCATATGATGTTATACGGAGTGGGGTGTCGCTAATTTCTCCGTGATAATTGATAGTTATATAATGACGAAGAAAAGTTTATTGTCACTTTTAAACTTTTCTGTCGCGAGTTGGTTTCAAATCTTGCACCGTCCGAGTTGACATTAACTACGGCATCGCGATATTATTATATATTGAAATTATTTAAGAAAATGTCGAATTACGATGATTATCGTTGTATTAATCGATAATTTTAATTATAAGCGAAATATCTAATTCGATCACGTGAAATGAAATGTGTAAAGTGCTTCGATATAATCGTACAAGTGTGCGTTATCTTAACACGATTAGGCTGCTAATTTGTAATTGTGGAGAGATTTACATGCTTCTATGAAGTTGTGACGGCGATAGTATATTCTTCCTAACAACATCTCTAAGACCGGAATGCCACAAAGATAGATACTTGTCCCCAACGAACAAAAATAATTGTCCCTCGATATCGAAAGAAGAAAACAGCAACATGAACTTCAGAATTTCTGAAGTGCTTCCATTAAAAAAGAACAACAAAACCGTTATTTTGGAAAAGAACTAATTAATAATAAATTAAAATAATAATAATTCTAGGCTAATTGATCTTCTAACCTACAGGAAATAATTGCAATAAAAAATTGCTAAAATGAAAAATTAAAATAAGAATACAATAGATAAGTACTTAAATAGAATAAAAAAAATATATATATATATTTTTTTAATGGGATGCCTTTACGGCCTACCCAACGTAGGACTATTTATATTTTAATCATGTTGCTACGGGGGGGGGCAACTGTAGATTATCCGTATAGAGAAGGGACAATAAATGGAGGTGTAATACATGTAGAACGTAATAAGGTAAAACGCAGAACGTAGTAACGGTGCCATAGCAGAACATTAAAAAAAAACACATAATCGGGATTTCAGACTTCCTGTTCAGAATGGAGGGGACAGAAGAGACTTTCGTTAAGTTTCATATAGAAAAGAGGTTCAGGTAACAAGTAATGTCTAAATCGCAATCTACTGATGAGTACAATTTCTCTGCAATTAATCATCTTAAATAGAACCACGGAAGTTTGGGGAAAGACGGTTGAAGTTGATAGAGGTGATTGACTAATGCTCTCAGTGTACATCAGTTCCAAATAATCATCCTTGAGAGAGACTAATGAGAGTTCTCCGCTATTAGATGGCGCATCTTCAGCTAATGAGTTAAAAAATTCATTGTTTGAAATGCCTTTATGACCCAGCACCCACTAGAAGGACACACATATTACTACACACGTTCGAAATTTTTAATTTTTAGCAAAACTAATCCAATTAATGTATCTGACACGATCCATTTAGTGTCTATAATCGTCAACGTGCTTTTCGAGTCGGTAATAATAAGATAATTTCCGGGAAGATTTAAATCCGTTCAACTTGACAAGACTTGTAGTACTGCTGTACATTCAGCAGTAAATACAGAACATTGTAGGCATAATTCGTACACGTTACTAATAATGAAAGCTGGAATGAACACTGCTGCTCCGGTTTCTCGAGTTAACCTGGATCCGTCTGTATAAACAACGGTAATAACTGCTTCTTCGTATAAATTACAACAAAATATGATTCGTAACATATTTAAGCGGGCAATCTTTTTACTTGGAATAAAACAATTCTTATAATTAGCACTGCAAATAGTGTACGTAAATAGCCGATAGAGAGTTCAGAACAGTCGCAAACGTATATATTTGCAAGGTTTTTAAATATATATTACTGAAATGATATAAGATACCTCATTACCTTCCTGACATTTGAGTGGTCAAATGTACAAAGTTTCAATAAAACCCGACGAATATACAACTTGAAGTTAGGAAGAGGAACAAGAAAATGCGGCCGCGCATGGTGATTAAAAAAACAAATGTTAGAAATAAATTAACCACTCTAAACGGAAATGATGAATTTTGAGAAAGCATTCGATAAATGTTTAACTAGATCATTCGGAGCATAACTATAATGAGAATGATGAACATTGAGTGTAAGAATAGAAAATGAATAAAACAGATATGTAAAGCTCCAGAACTATTTATACATACTAACTTCAATAGTCTGTAGTAGAACAAGTCCTTATATCGGCTTGTTTTGTTAAACTGTATGTTTAATTACCTGATCGTCATATTGCCTTACTATTCTATATCATGCGCCAGCAACTTATATGTAGATATTTATGATAAAATTAATATTTAATTTATCCTAATTATCATTATTTAAGTAGCAAATATATTATATATATATCATCATTACTATTATGGTCGTGAGCTCGTTTCGAGCTGAAATAAGAATTGTTCTGTGCAACTGGCCGCAACCTATCCCAATCCTCGGCGCATGTAATTATTTTGATACACAGTGAACTGCAGTGATCGCTTAAACATTGTCCAAATACAGCAGTCCTCCACTATCTCGGTATATACGTAATTATTAATCTGCAACGTTACAGATTGATCGTCGTCGACTGTTAGATTTGATTTATATAATTTTGCATTTTAAGCATATTTATCAAGAAGTGCTCACTAAGTTAGAAATTTTAATGTTTTCTTCGAAATTATCCGATACAATCTGACAACAATGTAAAAGCATCGTTTTATCATTGCTTCAAAACTGACCTCAGATGAACAAATTTACTCGAATTTCTAAACAGTAATTGTCTTCATTTCAGCGGTGAAATCACGACGAACAATTGCCTCGAAGTTCGCAGCCAAAGGTTCGCGGGATCCTTCGTACTGAACTAAATAAATGGAAAACCGAGAGGAAGACAAAAATAAAAGAAGAAGTTAAAATAGCTCAAATGTTCCTTTATTGAAAATCAAATACCCCGCTGTTAGGCAATTATCAAGTTCATATTTAAAAAGATAAAAAAATATTAATTTAAGATTACAAACCAGCAGAAAAATCAGCAAAATGAACGATATAAAACAATCTGACAAGTGGATTTTTGTGAATTGTAATCTTAAATTAATATTTTTTTATTTTATACTGTTTATCCTTTTAAAATATTAACTTGATCAAATGACCTAACAACCGGTTTGTGATTTTTCATAAAGAAAACTTTTTTATTAATTTTAACCACTTTTACATGTTGTTCTTTATTTTAATAAAAAAATCACCTACATTCCACATTCCTCAAATTAAATTTATCTTACTCCGATAATAATGCGTAGTGAGTAATCTACACGAAATATAAGTTTTTAAAAAAACAACGTTTATATAATGTAATTTTATTTTTTTGTTCGTTTTAATTTTTCAATTTTTTCGTGTAAAGAAATAAAATAAAATTTACTTTAAGTGCGATACTTCGACGTCGGATACTTTTATTTTCCAATCGTCCTATTTGTCTCTACGTAAACGTTAAACGTTAATGAATTTGTCGTTACAGAGACGATTACTCGAATAGTCGGGGAACCGGATTTATTTATCGACGTAGGAAGTACAATAAACTTAACCTGCCTGGTCGAATTCGCACCGGATCCACCGCCCGACATACAATGGAAACACGGTGATCAGGTACGATCAAAATGTATAATCTCGATCGAAAAACCGCGAATATTTTTGAAAAATATTAACATCCGAAAATAGTAATATCGATAGAATTTTCTTTCTGTTTTTAAAAACATCTACAGTGTTAAAATGCTCTTATATTGCAAAATTTTCTTTCAACGAAATAAATTGAAATTTTTTTTTTCTTCACATCTAGAACTGACTAATAATAGTCATTTACTAGATAGTAGTGATGACAGGATCATAATTATCAAGATCAGCCCATCAGCACGATCTCGATTTTATTCATTGAATCATTTACCCCATGAAAATAGACTAAATTTCGTTTTCTAACTTGAATTTCGAATCGTAGTTCGTATTTAATTTTTTATCGACGATTAATCGATAAGATTTTCGTAGCTGTTTAAAAATATTAATCATTTCAGTCGCAGCGTTCATTGTGAACACTTTTAACGCTAAAACAAACGCCTATTTTTACAATTAAAACTATTCGGCTGAGGTTCTAAAAATATCTATATATCTATACTATAATATATATCTATACTATTATATATAATACTGTAGCGTTTTTCTGTGATTTGCGAATATTTTCATTATAATCACTGCATCGGTCAATTTTTATCGCACATAAACAGAAAATATATTTTTTTAATTGTTGGCTGTCTGTCTGTTTGTTCCGATTTAACGCAATAACGATTGAAGCAATACTGGCGAAATCTACGCAGTTTATAACCTATATTATCGGATTCGTTCTAAGCTTTGTTTCACATTGATATCGGAAATAGGACGGAAATTACAATAATTTAAATTTTTAGAAAGTAGTTAACTGCGATATCTCTGCCAAATCGTTAACCTTCACTATCAAACACGCAATACAAACTACGTTTTGTTGCGTTTGAGGGCATGTCCGAAATAACGGACGGATATAATATATATATATATACGTATACCAGTGGCCTCCCCTTGGAATCAATCTGATAATAAAAAAAATATATACTTTGTTAAATGCAGTTTTGCATTTGTTAAACCTATTTTATTTTTTATTTTCATTTATTTTATTTAAATTTCGTTGTTTTCGAAGTAAATAAATAGTTTTGTAATATAGGAGGTACTAGAAGAATTTTTTTGTAGAAAAACGCTTAGAATAGATTTTAAATTTTAAATTTAGTATTATTCCTTCGAAAAATATAAAATCATTATTTATCGTTTATTTTTTCATTGTACTTTGTAACCCCATCTCCCCCTGTCCTCAATAACATTGCTATTAGTGTGTTCCAGTGACGTTAAATATGTCTGCCGTCTATCGCTTCTAATAGAATTACATATATTCGACGTCTAATAAGTATAAAAATAACTCCGGTGAGTTGTATTAGGGCTTTTTAACCTACTTGAGTTTTGGTTATTTACTTAAAATTCAATTTAACTTGGGTTTGTGTTGTAATTTAGTTTTGTTTGAACCCTCCTTCAATTAACTGGCTACGCCACTGACATATACTATACAACAACTACGATACGTGCAACACACGACCTTCACTAACCGAACATTATATATATATATATATATCCGTCCGTTCTGGATTATTTGTTTTTGCGTAGTAAAAGAAATTGTATTTAAAAAATAATTACACATTCGAAGCCGTGGGTAACTCTAGTAATACATTAATATTTTATCAGATCATCTAAAAGTCGGTATTATGCAAGTTCGTTAGTAAAATTATTGTTGTTTTTCGTTCAACAATAACGTTTGTAACAATAGGTTTGGATTCATATAACATTTTGCAGCTACTCCCCGTTGTATAATCTCTTAGGTTAATACTAGTCGACAGAATGCCGAGTGCTCTGCAGAATTGTACCGCTTTAAATAACAAGTGAGATAATGTAATTTCCCCATTTTATATAAAAAGCTTTTACTCTAATATATACTAAAATATTTAGTCTTACATAACGTTCTCTTTATATAACGAACGCTGTTGCCCGATGATACAGTTATGTTCTCAATACGTTGATTTTGGAAAGAGTGTACAACAAATATAGAGAGTCTCGTTTTCATGAACAACCGGGTAATTTTTGTTTAGCCGACAACAAAGCGACGTAACACTTGTTTCCGATCAACCTTTGAGCTATTTCGGGATATCTAGAGTTTACAATCGGTATTTTCTTTATAGCGGAAAATTCTTCTTGATATTTTCAAATACATGATATAAAAGAAAAACTAGGCGAAATAGGCGTTTATGAAAGTGAAAGGATCATTCGAGACTCTCGGAATCGAGCAACCGGTTAAAAGATGAAGAATTCCTATTTTACATATTACCGAGAAATAACGAAATATATAATTGATTATAACGATTTGGCGGAAAATCTGACGTCATTCTTAAAATATGATTTATAGAATAACGAAAATATGACTTGGTTATTATTGTTTAATATAAGTTAAGAAAATTGAACGACTTATTTAGTTGAGAAAAAGATAATTTTAAAAATTATTAATCAACCGCGAGAATTTAGATTTGGATCGTGAACTTTAACGAAATTTTTAAGCTCGCATCTAAAAACTTTACCGCTAAAAAGTTCCAGGAATTAGTAGAAACGAGATATTTGTAAAAAATGTGTCTGTACGTTGTTTATTAAACACCTAAAACAGTCGACGAAGCGTTTTAATTTTATTTTTAAAGTTCGCTAATTGAAAATTTAAAAAAATATGTCGATATTAAAAAAAGCTTTACCTGTTATCGTTATTTTTTGTTTGTAGGAAATCGATTTCGATTCACCACGAGGTGGCATTAGTCTAGTTACCGTAAAATCCGTCCCAAACAGTAGCAGTAGATTACTAATACTGAACGCTAGTGGTTCTGATTCCGGCGAATATACATGCGTTCCTTCAAGCGCTAAACCGACCACTATAAGGGTACACATATTGAAAGGTAAATAAAGTTAATATTTCTAGACACTTCGAACGTGTAACATTTCGTCCGTATGTGTTAATATAAAATACAAAATCTAATTGTTGGTGATATCTTTCATCGTGTAAGCAATGGAAATTAATATAATACACGAATATATACATATATAACTTTACACACACAAAATATATATATATATATCTATACATGTATGCATGCATATATGTATATAATAAAATGAAAAAGTTTATTATTGTCTATGCCTAATATGAATTGTTGTTTGGGGCATTTAAATAGTACGCTCCTGTCACTCAAGTCTTCAAATTTGGTCAATCCATTGATAATTACCTTAGTTTTACATAACTATTGGGATTCATTTGGTTCCTGGCGGTATCCATTAACTTCCACGTTGGGGGGTTATTTTTAGCGTGCATATTGATGGTATTTTTTCCTTTCTGTTAAATTAGTCAGTAAACGACTATGCTTTAAAAGGTGTTTTGACTATTCGAACCTTGATTTTCGAACTTTTCTACTAAATAGTTCTTCGTTCGTACGCTCTTTTAGAGATTTAATCTCTTAATATTTTTTCATTCAGTATGAATGCTTCATTGATAATAGTTTAGCTAAACGTCCTCGACAAAGTATCTCTGTTGCTGCTATAATGTGAACCAAATATCTGGAGAACTTAACGCGTTCCGACTTTTCTTATTGAGTGGCACATTCATGTCGCGTATATATCGTATGTCTACAGGTAGCTTAAATATCATATTAAGAATTTCTTAAATAAAGCCGGACGTGATACCGCACGAATATCTCCTCATCTGCCCTAAAGGTTTCTAGTCACAAGATGGGTAATTTTTGATACACCATTTTGCTCCCATGGCCAGTTCGTACACGAATCATACGCACCCATCTTATGTCAAATCCTAATGGTCTACAATTCGGTATGTCTATCGTTCTATTTCGATCTGGGTTCTATTGATTGCACACTTCTTTCGAGACTGCAACTGCGTAGAAAATATCTAAAGTTTTCCAGCTAGCCTACTGGTTCAATTTCCAGACATTAATACTTCTGGTCTTTCCAGATCTGCATGATGTTTTATTAATTCACGCGAGTTTTGTATTTTCAATATTTATTAATATTATACGTTGAATCGATTTAATTTCTTTTTAATTTTGTCCAATTCCTCGGGTTAAATTATAAGTATATTGTTAAGAAGATTCCGTCAACCCGAATATATTCTCGCCACTGAAAACTGATAGCCTACCAGCTGATGCACAAACTAATACAACTAATTCTGATATTTCAATTTGATGTTCAGTAAACCAGTCTAAATTTTTAATATTCTTCATTCCACAAAACTTCTTTGCCTACATTCACAAGCAGTTCTTCGATGCAAGTCTCTTTAACACTGCATAAGTCGTCATCGGTTTTATTATTTAAATGTCTTTTATTTTTGTTAGAAATTCTACTTGGTTGCATTTATTTTTTAAGAGTATATTAATTTGGATTATTTCTCCTTTTTGGTTCTGTCACCACATTGAGCATCTTGTATTGATTTTAATTAAGCGCAAGCCGATAATCTGTCCAATAATCAGCTCCACGATATACCCTGGTAAGCGTAACATCAAAAATATCCGATTGTTTCGAAATTATATAATACAGGAGATGTCAATGTTTCGACCGTGGAATGTTACCATGTGGTTTTATATTTTGCCTCAGTCTAAAACATATATATTGGTAATAACCAAATCATGCTCTGCACACAATTGGATGAGAGAATTACCATTTTCATTTTAGTTTCCAACTTCATGTCTGCCTAATACTTCAGACCGCAAGTCCAACACGAGCGTCGAAAGCTTCGAGCAGTACTATTTTATCTGTCTCGGGTAATATTCTTAAGATGCCTCTTAGCTGATGGTTTCCTTTTCGTGTTTTGGTGCATTCAAAATTGGTGCATATACAGATATCATTATTAAAACTCGTTTTTTATCTAACTGTAATCAGAATGTAATTATTCTATTATTTATTCCATTCGGAGACTCTTCTAATACGTCAATCAAGCTGTTTTTAATTACATAACCCGCGCATCGTACATGATTCCGAATTGTCGGCGCCTTTCCAGTAAAAAATGTAATCATTTTTTACGTTTGATATCTTTCATTTGTTAACCTGGTTTCATTAAAAGCAACAATATAGACGTTGTATCTCGTGGGCTCTATCGCGAGTAATGTTGTCCTCGCTCAGGAGGAGTTAAATTTTTGTCATTCAATAAAGTACGTATATTCCGTGTTCCAGTATTCGACCGTGTGAATTAGGATCCTTCTGATTGCGGTAAACCGAACGGGTTTTAGCTAAAACGAACCATTTTTAGACCAGCTTTTCTAGATCTATTCCTTAGGTTAAGCAGATCTCTTAATAGAGCTGCTTGGTCACAATAATTAAGGCCGGATCTGTCTGGAACAGAAACGACCAAAAGTCATTGCCGCCTGCACATAAAGTTATAAAGGCTTCCTTCAGTGATTCCACACCGATCCTCACTACCACGCTTAATCGCTGCAGAACTTTTTAATAAAAAAAAGAGAAAGAAGAATGCGATAGGAAGTGAAAGTAAAAGAAAATCGCGAAATGAAGAAACAGAAATAGAAGTATGCAGAAATTCAACAAATACACAAAGGTTTACTTTAGTGGCAACACGAGGACGACGACCAGAAACATAATACGGCTTATGCTGAGGAAAAATGTGAGAAAATTTTAAAGGAAATATGATAAGAAGAAGGAAAGAAAGAAAACGAAATGCAACTATTTTGGAGCGGCACCTTAGCATTTGGACGTAGATCCTAACCGCAAGACAGCCGATTACTACTTAGGAGGTAGCAGTGTAAGGCTTTGATAGCGGCCAAACCTCGCTGTTACCAAGCACTTCCTCAAACTACATCCTCATGTCTCGTTGCTAGAATCGCCTGTCACAGACTTCCCACCAGTAGCCGCACTTGGTTCGCGGATACTTATTGATTATTCTAACCAATATATCAATTGCCCTCTGTGGACCACCTTGTTCCGGTTAGAGACGGCCCTGAAATGCACAATCTACATCCCCTGACGGATATATATATTGTAAATATTAGATTGGCGTTTCCTTATTTTTGGGCTTTGAGCGTTTATTACACGTTAAAATACCCGTTTTATTCGAAAATTAGCGTGTAGGTAGGGAGAAAAATTAAAAAGTTGTTTATGGTTTTCCATAT
Source organism: Coronaproctus castanopsis (assembly GCA_032883995.1). Classification (NCBI taxonomy): domain Eukaryota; kingdom Metazoa; phylum Arthropoda; class Insecta; order Hemiptera; family Monophlebidae; genus Coronaproctus; species Coronaproctus castanopsis. The sequence continues at coordinate 213,807,094 of CM065052.1, forward strand.
TTTTCTTTTATAAAATAGCGAATCTGGTAAACATTTTAAACGTGGTAAAAGCATCGCAACGGTCTTTCTATTTAAGCGTTAGGGCGGTTATCGTTACTTTTCGCAGGTGCAACTATCGCGACTAGCTGGTACGATAAAAAACGAATATAACGACTGTTAACGCAGCGGATGAGTTCGCCATTTGTTCGAAACAGCTTAGCACATTCTTGGGCATATAGTTTTTCTAGAATACGCGTATATCAAATAAGAGGGTGGTAGAAAACAAAAAAACGTTTTTGCTTTCCTTTAAAACGATACTTAAAATTTCACAAAATGTAAAATGTTTTCTTTTTTATCATAATAAAAATTAAAAATATGCAAAGTATTTTTAATGGACGAGAAATAATTTTATTTAAAATAAAACAATGTTGAGCTAAAGAATGTTTCGACGTTGTTAGAGGTAGAAGGAATATCTTTAGAAAAGAAACCAACCGGGAAATTCGACTTATTTCATTAATTTAATTATTTTATCATCCGAACGTGAAATTCTGATAATATGATATTCGCTAATTTCTATCATTATATATGAAATTATTTAAATTAAAACGTTATTATATTTTTTAACATCCTCAATATTAATTAATTAATTTGTCATATCCTCACCAGAAAATCATGGATCAAGATTAATGAAGTTATGTCTACAACTAAATATAAGAACCAAAATACATGTTATTAGTGCATATGCGCCCACAATGGATGCTGAAGAAAATCATAAGGAGGTTTTCTACTCAGACTTGTACAATCTCGTTAAGAGTGTTCCGCATAAAGAACGAGTATTTATACCTGGAGATTTCAATGCACGTGTAGAGAATGATGTGCATGTTTGGCCAAATGTTGTTGGTAAGCACGGTTTAAAAGGCGTAAATGATAACGGCAACCGTCTTCTCCAGTTCTGTGAAAGCCTTGGTCTAGTCATAACAAACACGATATTTGAGCTTAAGCCCATCTATAAAGGCACGTGGATGCATCCAAGGTCAAGGCAATGGCATATGATAGATTTCATAATTGTGCGTTCTGAATATAAAAGAGAGGTAAGAATAACTAGAGTTATGCGAGGCGCAGAATGTTCAACAGACCACATGCTTGTAAGATCAGTGATTTCGCTGACGAAGCAGAAGATTCATAAAAAATACTTAAAACCCAAATCTGCTCGATATAATGCTGATGCCTTAAGAAACGATAATAAGCGCAAAGAGGTAACGAATCTCATTGACCAAGCTTTCAGTGCGTTGGAGATTGATTCTGCCTCGAATAGCAGTCAAGTTTGGGCTAAAATGAAGGAAGTAATACACCTCACTTGTTCCCGTGCGATAATGACATCTAAAAAGAAAAATCAGGACTGGTTTGTGGCAAATGATAAAGAAATTACTGACCTAATTGCGCGGAAAAGGCTAGCTTTCACTCAATGGCCGAATGATACAAGCAACGTAAGGCTGAAACAAAAATTTTCTGAAATAAAGGCTGAAGTTCAAAGGAAAACACGCTGGATGAAGAACAATTGGTGGCAAAACAAGGCACAAGAGATTCAAACATATGCAGATTCCGGCCGTTATAGGGAGTTCTTTTCAGCAGCTAAAGCAATATATGGACCTACACCGTATAGAAATGCTTTGTTAAGGGATGAATATGGGAATATCATAAGTAATCATCATAGAATAGCGCGAAAATGGAAATGTCACTTTGAGAATTTATTAAATAATGATACTTGTATAAATCACTCAGTGCTGAACGAAGTGCAGAATTCTCAGCAACTCGCTGCTTTAGACGAGGATATATCCTTAAAAGAGGTTAAAGATGCATTAAAGCACATAAAAAATGGGAAAGCTGCCGGCCCAGATGGAGTGTTACCGGACGTTGTAAAGTTAGAAAGCAGCAACCTGCTAAACGCGCTTCATAAATTATTTTCTATTATGTGGGAACAAGAATCTATGCCAACTGATTTCCAATTAGCTGCCATAGTGCCCATTTTTAAGAATAAGGGCGACAGGAGCGATTGTAACCACTACAGAGGAATTTCATTACTTTCAACTGTTGGGGAAATTATTTGCCAGGATTATGCTTAATCGTATTTTACCAATATTGGAACGAACCTTTCCTGAGACACAATGGATTTCGCAGTGGTCGTGGTACCATCGACTCAATATTCTCGCTTAGGCAGCTACAAGAAAAGTGCTTAGAACAAAATCGGGATCTTTTTATTGCATTTATTGATGTTAGTAAAGCCTTTGACTCGGTGCATAGGCAGCTGTTGATGAAATGCATGGAGAAAATTGGCTGTCCGCCGAAATTTATTCGATTGCTTTCCCTTCTATATGACAACAATACAAGCATGGTGATGCTACGAGATGGCAATTCTGAATCATTTAAAGTTAGTACAGGAGTCAAGCAAGGGTGTGTGCTGGCCCCTGTGCTGTTTTCAGTGTATATGGCTTTCATACATATGATCGCAGTTAAAAAGCTGGGACCTGAAAAGATAGTAATGATCAGTAGGTTTAATGGCGGATTATTTAATGTACATCGATTACAAGCAGCTTCTAAATGCTCCAGAGTAGGAGTATTCGATTTCCAGTACGCAGATGATTGTGCTGTGGTCGCACACACCATACGGGAACTGCAGACTACTATCAAAATACTTGATGCAGTATACAACAGTTTTGGCCTAGCTATAAATAAGGGAAAAACCAAATTACTTGTACAGGTAGCTCCCACAAACAAACGGCAAAATGTACACGTGTTGGAATTAGGTAATAGTGTAATAGAACAGGTGGAAAGTTTTAAATACCTTGGTAGTATGCTTAACAACAAGTTCAGCTTGGACACCGAGATTTGTAGTAGAATGCAAGGCTGCTTCAGCTGCAATGTATAAGCTTGATAGAAGGATCTTTAATAATACACATATCTTATTGTCAACAAAACTGATAATGTACAAGTCCATTGTTTTACCGACACTACTTTATGGCTCAGAAACATGGGCCCCATTTACGAAGAACATACGGTCGCTGGAAGCGTTCCATCAGAGAGCGCTGCGCAGATTGCTACGTGTTCGTTGGCAGGACCGAGTGACGAATCGCGAAATTTTAACGCGGGCTAAATGCAAGTCTATTCAGATGCTGCTTTATAGTAATAGTTTGAGATGGACTGGACATGTAATCAGAATGAACGAGGAAAGACTTCCGAAGAAATTCCTTTATGGTCAGCTTCTGGTTGGTAAACGGCGCATTGGACGTCCTCGTTGGCGATATAAAGACTATTTGCATCGGATATTAAAGGAATGCGAAATTGATCGCAGGAGTTGGGAAAAGCTAGCGATGGATCGTACCATCTGGAGACAGACAATACGAGATGGTTTGCAGAAAGCGGATCAAAATACTCGAGCTGCGGAAGAAAGGAAAAGAAATCGACGTAAAGGATTGATTGGAACGGTTCGAGTGGATAATATTAATAATGACGCTTTTACGTGCGATGCATGCGGAAAGGTGTGCGCCGCAAAAATTGATTTGATTAGCCACCTCAGGACTCATAAATAATTGATAGTACTCCATACTCGGTTAACGAGTGGATAATTTAATTTAATTAATTAATGTTTATATAGTTGAATATATGCATACGTATACTTTGTGCACACACAGACATTCATATATATACATATATAATTGATATAATTGTGTGTACATTTCCTTACGTTTTCCCGTTCATGTTTTTTTTTCGTTTTTTAATGTTGATTATACATGATCATCATCATCATCATCATTAAGTGCAATCTCCGTATCAGAGGTAGGCGATTACTTACATGTACGTATATTGTTGTACAGTGTGTAAGTAGTCTACAATGCAATTGACGTTAGCGTAGATAGATATACACACCTGGGAGAACTGATTGTAATCGATTTGTTGTCACGGCACAATGAAATAGCGCGTGTTCTCGTAGTGTACTATATTATTATTAGCGCGCATATGGTGTTGCGCGTGGAGGTTTGCCATTACCTTCCACGCGATAACATTATCAGGATTATTTATATTTTTATTTTCTGATGATAATTTTTACATCCCCGATAGTATTCGAACTCGGTACCTCCTAATAGAAGTCCGTGCTCTAGCCACTAGTCTATTCCGACAACGATCATCTTTTCGTGATAATAGCAGAAATAGTACGATCCGTCATCAAATCTGATATTAAAAAATAAAAATAAACAGAAATGCAAAAAAGAAGAAAGCAAGATAAAAAATCACGTGATAATTAAAAAAACAAAGCCATGTAAAGATGAAAGATGCTGCCTAATGCCATATACCGGTTTAGAGGAAATGATGACGATATACGTAGATATACGGTCATTTTTATCGCGTATGCCTATATATAAGTGACGATATATATATATATATATATATATATATATATATATATATATATATATATATATATGTATATGTATATATAATCATAATCACTTTCATCTACAAGCATCCCCCTACATAGGATATCATGATTAACATTTAATCCCCCAGTGATTCTATGATTTATTCGACGGGATTTTTAAATTAACGTAGGCATTCTGAAAATAAAAATGACAGTTCTGTTGTATACAGAAGTATAACTGAGGAATTTCAACATCCTTGACAATCCTTTAACAAATTTTGTGTTACGCTGTCACGTTTGAATGTTTCGCTGTGCGTAAAATTCGCACGAGTGGTCCCCAGCGCCCTATTTCAAAGCAATCTATTCACATCCTTTTTCTCGGATTCCTATAACATGATTCAAAAAACAAGCGTTCGGATAGGATAAATTTTGACATTTCTCTAATTGAGCTGTCCTTTAAGATATTGTTTTGATATTTATCACAACGTTACTGGGAATTCCGAGTCTCCGTTTTATATCTCGTTCGCAGGAATCTTTTGATCCCTACGAGTGATACTAAGTATACAAAACCTTCCATACTTTCATAAGTGACGAGTACTGTGTCCTGGGGTAATATTATATTCCGTCAATAAATTATCATTAATTCGTCATCATTTTTATTTAATTTGTTTTAACCCACTTAGAAGTTTTTCCATTTTGTTTATATTCGCTTTCCCTGTTTGAGTAAAACATTATGTTTACGTGCCATGTGTTTATTAGACTACTATATATATATATATATATATATATCTGCGTGTAAATGTGTAAACATACACATACATACATATATATACACGCAAATATGTATGTATACTTGTGTACGTATTTTCATACACATGTGTAGGGTCAAAATTCTGAATTAAAACCATATATATATATATATATATATATATATATATATATATATATATATATATGTGTATATATATATACACATATAGATATACTGCTTGGTGTAAAAAATTATGCATACATAACTAATATGTGGACGTATATCCTATGTATATATATATATACAAGTGTGTATAACATGTACATATACCAAGTGTTTATATGGTAATAGAGATATACGTATGACTTTGTACATACGTGTATTGTATACGTATATATATATATATATATAAACATATATATAAATTATACATATATTTATAATGTAATAGGTATATCAGACACATATTACTCGTGGTATATATGCATAATGTCTTACTAAAAAAATAAAAACTTCGTTCTGGGTTATTACGAAACCAGTATTATCTTATCTAATATTCACACACAAATATAGATATAGATTTACATATGTGTGAATATATATATATATATATATATATATATATATATATATATATATATATAAGAACATAGGTACGCTATTATATGTAGCATATACCCCAACATATAAGGTACACAAAAATAAGTATATATATATGTGCTTACATATATTTCTCTAAAAAATATTTTTCAAAAAATATAATAAATCATTCGTTTCCGTAACATACACCGTGTCTGTCGTATAAAACGAAATCACTGCGCCATTATTATGTCGGCGGGCGATTTTTCGTTCTATACATTGTTGTCGACCAATTTGACGAACTGTACGCATTGGGCACGTGCCCATGCCTATTAGAACTAACGGAATAATGACAAGTCGTTTGAGCGATTATACATTCCGAAAAATAATTCGCCATTTGATTATTCTAAAAAATGCCACCGAATGCACGCTTAATAAATTTTTAGTGTTTGCACGTGGTAAAGTTAAAGACTTTTTCTTTCCTTATATGACAAGTAGAATCGTCTTAGGCGAATGAGAAAATAGTAGAGTCGAAGTAAATATTACGATTAACTAACATAGTGCACGGGTACAGGGTAATCGACCTGATTTAATTATTTACCCATTCATCCATTTTATAGCCAATCAATTCCGAACCTTACGACCTACATACGTAGGTTCCTGTTCTGAACTGTAGTGACTGCTTTGCTAAATTTATTCCGGACGCCATCGGTTCAGCGGATAGGCAACTAATAATTAAAAACTAAAAACTTCAACCTGCAAACTCAACTTGTAACATAATTTGCAACTGACTTATGACTTACTACTTAAACCTTTTTCTCTGACATTCTCCAAGATCTCCCATCACCTCTTCCGTCACACCTTCCATCGATCAACCGGTTGTAAGCTGCTCGAGCGGTTCGAGCATGAGCGATCTTTCATTTTTTATTATTAATGTACGACAACAGCTCCCACACCCCAAACCAGATTTTGACGACAATAATAATTATACCTATGTATACGTTTATAATTACTACTATCCAGCGTCGAATTAGACTTTTTATCCGTAATATTAAATATTATTCCTTATTTCGTAAATTACTTATATAATTTATATCTCGTAACGTTTTTGTATCGAGCGATTTCATGAAACGTAATTGATTATTTAAATACAAATAAATTTAATTATATATATATATATGTATAAAATTATTTAATTCCTAACTTTACTTCGACTTAAACATACGACGATCGTCGTAATATAATAACATTAGTTTCCTGTTTATTTCTTAAATATAAAAATAGCTAATAAAAAAATTTAAAGAAACTATATATATATACATACACGTTTACATTAAAATAAACATATTTTAATATTTTTTGATATGCACGTAATAATATTATAACGTATACATTGTTGCATAAATATTTCTATTGCTTGACATTCAGAAAAATATTGAAAATAAAAATTTTTTTTAAAAATTAATTAAAAATAAATTTATTTTACCAATTGTTAGTAAAAAATTATTAATAAATCGTATTAAAAAGAAAACTTAAAATGCGAAAAATATTGAAATATTATTGCGTTAAACGTAAATATTTAAAAATATATTTGTTTTTATGAGTACATTTTTGCATTACCCTAATTTATTATATATATATATATATATATATATATATATATATATATATATATATATAAAATAAATATTTACAGGCTGTTTTCAGCAGCCAGCCAGCTTTCCCGATTGGTTTTTCTTTTTTTAATAAGTCAACGACAAATACAGTTTTAATTATTTTTTAATTTTTCATTTTAATCCGACATCTAAAATTCGAATTTATCTCAGCTATATGCCAAATTTTTATTCCAACTATGTACAACGTTTAGCTTTAACAGGCAATTATCATTCTGATGATAACCGAAATGCTAATCCTTCAAGGGTACTAACGGACGATGGAGAGATGTGTAGCCGATTTGATGTTTAAATCTTGAACAACGTTTGGTTAATCCTCTATACGTTCGATATAACGATAATAATTATAACGACGATAACGTATTTATACGAAATGAAAAAATACCCTTCAAACAAGCCTACACGAATTCGATTTAGAAGCGCGGATGGGGAGGTTTATAGGCGCCCTACTTTTTTTTCCGTTGGTATTTCGTTTTCCGAGTATCTTTTTTTTTAAAAAAAAAAATATTTTTTATTATTATTCTTTAACTTTCCGCCGCATTGTCACTACGTAGTTATTATTGTCATCATTATCGTTACGCGACAACTATTAACATTTTATTACTCACACTACGATCCGTTTCACTACTATGGAAAAATATTATTTACACGTTGTACATCCGCAATCCTCAATGAAATATGGACGAAGTTTTCTCATTTTCATTTTCAATAGTAAACCCGTTAAAAACACGTCTACACAGTCGGGATTATATTTCGCTACTAACGAAAAATATTATCCTATATACGTCGTCCAGAGAAAAAATGTCCCACTACATATACATTATTTCCACTTTATTATTATTATTATTATTATTATTGTTCGAAGATATTAATCAGAGGACATTGAACAAAAAGAAAAAAGGGTGATAAAGCCGTACCACGTATTGCTGCGGCTCAACTTGGTTGAATCTTTTGATCGAGCATTATCAATTTCGTTAAAACATTTACTCCGAGTGAATTAATTAAGAACTGATAAAATTAAAATTCGACAGATACACCGTCAGTAAGGTGATTCAGAATTTCTCATATACGGCACCGAATCACTGGAAGAGGTTGAAATTTCTAAATTATTTTACGACATTATATGCTTTTAAATATTACAAAATTGATTAATAATTCACTCGAAGAATCATTTCAAATTACAATAGAGTCCAAAACCGCGCGGGAAGTCAAGGCAATTAATTCGCTTGAAAAAAAGCTCCTACATATGACCTAATTAATGCAAAAATAATAAAGCACGTTTCGAAAAAAGATTATCGCATTCAAAACTTCGTTATATAATGCAACATTAAGTTTATCAAAATTTCCTACCAAACGGAAGGTAGCTTAGGTTATCGTGATTAATAAATCAGGCAAACCAGCAAACTGATTAACATCGTATGTATCAATTTGCTTCTAGTATTGTCAAAAATCTGTGAAAAACTTTTACCTGTAAGGCTGAAACCGATAATTCAAGAAATCGGATTCAGACGCAGACACTCAATGGCGGAGCAGTTACACGGGGTAGCTGATACAATTATAAATGCTTCGGAAAAGAATTTTGCAACGCGGCATTCCTGGATACTCACCAGGCGTTCGGCATTAACAATAGAAACTGAGACAATATATTGTTAAAAGATTACAATAACTCTACCATATATTTTACTAAATTACAAATGTTAGTTTACTGACAATGAAATAAATCGTTAGTTGTAGAATAAATATGAATCATGGAATAGCAATTCTGTAACTTCAGTGGTCGAAAGAAAATTAACTACTCACAACGAATGTCGAACATCGACGAAGTTAGTCGAACGTTAGCGAATACTTTGTCCGGCTTCGAGTAGTTAACTCTGGTAGATGTCTTCACTTTCAGTGCTCAGTACTCATTTTCTCAGTATAATCGAACATTGTAGATTTTTTTAATAATCAGCTACTACTCGATTCCAGTATTCGAGTACTTCCATCGCTATGTTCGCTACCGACCGACGGTCAACATTTTACCAATTCACTTTCTACTTCTATCTAACAATACGCTTTGTTACAAGTTATCTGCAGTCTAGTTATTCTACCGAGTGTCAAGTTATTGTTCTCTTTCGTCCTAGCGGTTACATTTTGCTTTGTATAACAATATGAAATGTACTATATTGTTCCGGATGACGCGTTATGTGTCTGAAATATTCTAATTTTCCGCGCTTAGACTAATTCTTCACAATTATTTAATCGATTGAATATTTCGCAGTTTCTGATTTCGTCCTCCGTCAATTTTATTTTAAATACTCTACGATACAGCCGCATTTCGAATCCCCGATATCTTCGTTAATGTCCATCTTTCAACATCGTATAAGAAGATGACATTTTATTCGTATTAATTCTATATACTTTTACTGCGCAATATTGATTTTAATATAATATATTTCCTCTTATCCGTATTTCGCATTGCGTTCGTTTATATTATTACTTAATATATTAGATAATTTTTTACCGTAAGCTACGAATAGTGTTCTTCAATTTATATTTCTTCTATATTGTTACGATTTATGCTTTAGATCAGCTACAATTCGTACTCTTTACATACCGCGACGAAGACATCTTGTCGTAATTCATTTAGATTATTCCATGTTAAAATGTGTATCATCATTGTTTATTATTTTTCAGTTTACTTACTTCGATACTACCGTTAAATTTCATTTGCGCGTCTTAAAGAAAATTTCATTTTCAACGAATACGTGTTAAATACCAGTTTTGTTTATCGCTACATCTTTCGTATTTCGGTGTTTAATTTGATTCCGGTACAGATTTTTTATAAGACCTTCGTCAACGATAAATGCTTTACTTAGAATATCCGTTAATTTATTATGTTTCGTATGATCCAACCCGAATATCCATTAATTTATTACGTTTCGTACTATCCAGCCCCTTTTGAAAACGTATATATAACGTATAATTCTATATATAGCGAAGCAATGAAAAACAATAATTGATCCGTATATGTATATATAAAATAACAACTGACGTCACAGAATATGTATATATAAAATAACAACTGACGTCACAGAACAACAAAAAAAGAAAAATTTAACATTCGATCGATCCTCGGATAAGTAAACGACGTGGTTATCACCAGATTGCGCCTGGGTCATACGCGTCTCACTTGTGCGTATCTTATTAATGAAACATTGACTCTCCATTGTGTCCCGGCTGTTATCTGCATTTCCCATATTCCAGCTGAAGGTCCCTCATAATACTCATCGCTTAGTCTCTTAGTCTACCCACTTGGCTTCATCACCTCCTCAAAGATGACCATGTTTCATTGTCGAATGTAATTACCATCCTTCATCGGTACGGTCTCTGCGGTTATCCTAGATTGCCCCTGGGCCATACGCGTCTCACTTGTGCGTATCTTATTAATACTGTTCACTGTGTTCCGGCTGTTTTTTCTGCATTTCCCATATTCTAGCTATCTGTCCCTCACAATACTCATCGCTTAGTCTCTTAGTCTTCCCACTTGGCTTCATCACTTTCCTCCAAGATGACCATGTTTCATTGTCGAATGTAATTACCATCCTCAATCGATCCGGTCTCTATTCCTCAAATCCTCTTTTCTTATCGTGCCTCTAGAACTGCGGTGGTACACCGCGCGTTAATTTAATTTAATTTAATAATAATATAACGTATATGTGTAACGGTGCGTACGTACGTAAATACGTTTTGAGCTTTTTTAAAAACGTAACTACGGTGTTCTTATTAGGTTCGATGTTAAAGGTTTTACGTGGGTGATTTCTTTTGGTGTTCCAGGTGAACATCCAGCGGCAATGTACCACGGGGTTGGCAGTTCCGTCGTACTATCACCGTTTACGGCAGCTACCTCCATCATCATCATCCTAATAGCTAAGTTCTGACTTTTACGACTGTACGGCGCCTGACTATATTAATGGACGGTGATGATATGTTCTTGTTTGAACGTTAACTCGTTTAAAACGTTACGTTCAATGCGACAAATGTCGTTGTAATTTCACTGACACGCGTCCATAGAAAAATACAACGCACCTGCGACAAATATAATGCAAAGCTACTACGATGTTAATATAAGAATGAAAGTCACATATCATCTACCTTCCAATATGTGTATCGACTAATATCCTTATATAATACATTTATTTATTACTATGCATTATATTATATATTATATCATCGATAACAAATATCGATTTATTCTGCAAGCATTTAGAAAACGAGGACAGCTTTTTTATTACATTCATGCACGTATAAGTTTATGTATGTGTATATATTATTTTAATCACTTATACAGTTGACAATGCAAACCACAGAAAACAAAACCTAGTTATGTTTTTACATCGGTGAAATAATATAGCCGAAATAAAGCGTGAACTAGAAAAGAATTTACAGGGCGCGTCTACTCGCGATCCCTGATACCCATGTACAAGTATGAACTACTACATGCGATATCGATGGCAAGGCAAAAGCGAAACGACCGATACACGTAGTAATTGAGTGAGAGAGACAGAGTACTTGGAACGGAAACAACTGCGAAATACTGCGCCGCAACAGGAAAAAATATATCATTAAAGATTACATTATAAGCTGGCTGCTAAAGATATTGAACTAGAATAGATGAATCGATTTTCATACCCCGAACCGAACCCTCTGAACGCTAGGCAGTGCTTCAATCAATTCCGTTAATGGGAGTAGAAGGGAGGACAAAATATATTTCTATTAATATAAATGTATATATGTATATATATCGTGTGGGCCGTATTTACGTAGCAGTGGCGCGTTTAGAAATAAATGGTACCTGAATAATTTTTGAAAAATCTATTTAATTTTTTTTTATATAAATTAAATTGCTATCAAATTTCAATTTACGTCGATGTTAAAAAATAAACTGTTTCGCTTTGTTACGTTTTAGGACGTTAATATTAATTTAAATCAACTATTTTGGAAAATTTAAAATTTATAAAGAATATTTTACAATAATTAGTATACTTTGTTTTAATATATGCATATATATTCTACAACTTCTCGAGATATAACATCTTGAAATCAAATGAAGTGCACTTCTTTCCTATTCATCTCTTAAGCAAACCAAATGCTTTATGGTCTATATGGCCAGATTGCAAAGTAGAAAAATTAATGAAAAACAAAACAATATGAACGCTTATTGACGATAAACAGATCATAACAATCGCCTACAGGTGTACATGTCTGCGAAAAATTGATTAACGATTATTTTAATTTTCTCACATACTCATGTATATTTATATATATATATATAAAAGTACGCACGTATATGTGTGTATATGTGTGTGTAGGAGTATATGCGAGGTGTGATTACTATATTTTAATATACTTTTAAAAGTAGATATAGTTTAACGTTTCGATATAACTGTTATTTTTTCATTACTAAGTTTCAAAAATGTACGTATTTACGTGAAAAATTGTTAATTCGTTTAACGATTAATTATATAATGATTTTTTTCAAAGAACGACCTACTTTATTCGAAACCACCGGAGTAATGTTACTATTTTATTACTATATTCATATTTATTCATATTACTATATTCATATTTATTCATATTACTATATTCATATTTATTCATATTACTATATTCATATTTATTCATATTACTATATTCATATTTATTCATATTACTATATTCATATTTATTCATATTACTATATTCATATTTATTCATATTACTATATTCATATTTATTCATATTACTATATTCATATTTATTCATATTACTATATTCATATTTATTCATATTACTATATTCATATTTATTCATATTACTATATTCATATTTATTCATATTACTATATTCATATTTATTCATATTACTATATTCATATTTATTCATATTACTATATTCATATTTATTCATATTACTATATTCATATTTATTCATATTACTATATTCATATTTATTCATATTACTATATTCATATTTATTCATATTACTATATTCATATCTATATATATATAAAAGAAAGTCGTGTTAGTTACACCACTTATAACTCAAGAATGGCAGAACAGATTTGGCTGAAAATTGGTAGGGAGGTATAGCTTAGAGCCAGGAGACGGACATAAGATACTTTTTATCCCGTTCGACAGCGTTCGGTGTCGAGCTACGAATTTTCGAAAATTGATGACCTGCCACCTTTGGCAAGGCATAGCGAGCGGCGTAAACATTTTTAAACGATTCTGATTTTATAATTTGTCATTTATATACAGGATCTATAGGATCAAGCGAAAAAACCGCGAAAAAAATTTCAAACCCAAACCGAACATTTCGAAAGGGGTACCCTAGCAATTTTTTCAAAATTTCGATTTTTTTCGCAATAATTCGAGAACGATTCGAAATTTAGAAAATTTATTTAAACGAAAGTTATTTATCATTAAAATACGCGTCTAACGATGGTATCGCCGTATTTTTATATCGAATAGTCGCCGAGAAAATTGGGCTTAAAGGGTTTTGGGGTTTTGGGCCATTTTTGCGGCCCCCATGATAGATTGGGGTTCGGGTTGAGCTCAATAGAAAGTAGACGTGGAGATCTGTAATTTATGCAATTACGTGAATGTTTTAAAAGTTAACCGGTAACGAGAAATCGCGAGTTGAAAATTTCATTTTCGATTTTTAAAAATTTTGCCGGCGATTTTTGGACGACCGAATCTACAATGCATTTAGCATGGGCCAATGTTAATTATATATCTATATATCGTTATATATATATATATTTATATAGCGAATTTGTTATCGACTATAAATTGCTAACGTTTAGAGATACGAAAAAAATTGTTATTACCTAATTCGATCGTCGTAAAGAAACCTATTGAACCCAGTCATCGTCGAAATTTAAAAAAAAAAATTAGAGGTGTATGGGGGGGTGACTCATTAAAATTTCGATTTTGGAAAAATTCCGTTAAAATCGATACGGATACGATAGATATTAAAATGACGAATTCGAAACAGAAAACCGTTTTTCGTTACGATCGATAGTTGTCGAGCTACGAATTTTCGAAAATCGATGATCTGCCACCTTTGGCAAGGCATAGCGAGCGACATAAACATTTTTAAACGATTCCGATTTTATAATTTGTCGTTAGGATAAAATGAAAAAAACGCGAAAAAAATTTCAAACCCAAACCGAAAATTGCAGACATGTATAATGCTTCGATTCAGTATTTACTTTGGATTCACTTTCATTTACTTAGAGAAGTTCAACTAAATAATACTTCATTTTTGTAATCGAAATGAATTCATTACTGTTGTAAAATGAAATAAAATTTTCCTTTAATTTTTTTTTTATCTTTTAATCATCAAACGAAATGTTACATAAAACGAAGCCATCTGGTGGCGAAACGGAGTTCGCCGGGTTTGCTAGTTTATTCATATTACTATATTCATATTTATTCATATTACTATATTCATATTTATTCATATTACTATATTCATATTTATTCATATTACTATATTCATATTTATTTATATTACTATATTCATATTTATTCATATTACTATATTCATATTTATTCATATTACTATATTCATATTTATTCATATTACTATATTCATATTTATTCATATTACTATATTTGTACTACTATATTTGTATTACTTCAACTTATGCATGCTGGTGTACCACAAGGAAGTGTCCTTAGTCCTGTGTTGTACACACTACATACAGCTGACATTCCAACCTCAGATGGGATTTTTACTGCTACTTATGCAGATGATACTGTCATCATGGTAACCAGAGACACCCAAATAGAGGCAATAGATGCACTTCAGAAACACCTTGACAAAATAGTTCGATGGATGCAAGATTGGAAAATTAAGTTAAATGACCAAAACTCTATCCATGTTACATTCATGCTTCAAAAGAAACAACAGTTACAACGCAAAATCAATCAGATATACTGATTAATTGGCAGAAAATCGCCTCTAAACTTATACAGCAAGAGGTTACTATATCAAACAATCCTACGTCCAATCTGGACATATGGAGTTCAAGTGTGGGGGTGCGCTACTGCTTCCAACAGAGCTATCATCCAGCGACAGCAGAACAAAATTCTTTGGACACTGACTAATGCACGATGGTTCCAGCAGAACAGTAATTTACATTATGATTTCAATATTCAACAAGTTGATGACATCATTCACAACTTTGCAGTCAAACACGAACAGAGGCTGCATGGTCACACTAATAAAGAAGTTACACAGTTACTGGACACTGCAAATGATGTGAGACACCTTAAGCGAACACATCCATTTGACCTAATTTAATGTCATCAACTTGTTGAATATTGAAATCATAATGTAAATTACTGTTAGTGGAAACTGATCACTGGATCAGTGTACACAACATGTTAAATTATCAAAGTTACTAATTATTTAACCTATAGGTTAAGATTGTAGTAGTGTAGCTGCCTTCCTAAAAGGCAGTTATTTATTTAAAAAAAAAATATTATAATCACTTTACTATATTAATATTGCTATATTCATATTATTATATTCACATTGCCATATTCGTATTACTATTATTATAATTATTCTTATTGATATTATTTATTATTATTATTATGTTACATTTGCTATGCAGAGTTCTGTAATTAATTCCTCCTTGTCACTACTTAATCCTTCGATGTTAGGTGAGATCGTTACAATTGTTGGCTCTGAGAAAAACAATTTCTGCAAATTGGGATTAGTAGGATTTACTGATGTATTCGTTGTAAAACTTTTTTTAGAATCCTTGATTATTTCGGTATATTACTGTATTACCATTGTTTCCAGGAGCACTACATGAAGGTTCATACCTTGTTGTGACATATATACATTATTAAATATTAATGCAAATTATGTACTGTATTCAGTACATCAGATCAGCTGTACTTCCACATCAATACCATAAGTCTAACACTTATTCCGTATTGCTCCTCTATAATATAGAGCATTACTCTATTATTCATTGCAAAACCTACTACATTCAGTCGTTTATCTACTGCTTAGCACTTTTCCAGTAAATTGTGTAGCCTGTACTTTGTTCATTTACTATTCATTCTTCTGTAAGTCTTGTTTCCGATAATGCTGCTATATCAATGTTATATCTCTTCAATTCTTGGGTAATTAGTGCTTTATTTTTTATCCTGCATATTCTAACATTCCATTCGCCTATATTCCATGTGTTTATTTTAAATTGATTCATAATTCCATATTTCTTACCGCATTGCATAGGTTCCCACCAGTTGCAGCATGCTAGCCAGGTTCACATGGGAAGAGCTATGTTCAGGACACCTTTTCTACTCCCCTCCACTAATATGGTAGACAGAACGGATCCTAAATAGGACTACTTAGTCGTATAACCTGCTGCCGAGCTTCGATATCTTTCCATCCTTTTGAAAAGCGACTATCTGGGTTATGCCATGTTATGTGCAGAATCAATGGCTAAAAACAAACCTGCTCTCATCACCACGATTCCATCGCCATAGGGATTTTTAATAAAAGACAGAAGGAAAATAATACTGAATAACAGAAAAAAGAGTATAGCTGCGCATATTTTAGGAACATGGAAGCCGGTGCGCTAACGACAACCATGTCGCCCATCCAACTACACCAGTTGACCCAATGGCAAGGAAAAAATCAGGACAATTGGTCTGGTGTAAGTCAGTGCAGTAAATTGCAGACAGGAATAGGAAAAGGGAATTAGAAAAGAAAAAGGAAAGGAAAGGACAAGGAAAGAAAGGGATGTGAGAAGTAGTGATTTATTTTCAGAGTATCCATTCTCCTAAGAAAACATACCAATGTTAAAGAGTCTGTCCTACCCTTTCCTATTAGGGTAATAGTAGGGCGAGGCATATGGCAGTCTCGACTCGCCAGGACCAGGACTTTCGACGGGTATTGTCGAAGTTTTATCGAACCATCCCCTTCATGGTCCCTACACACCCTTCAGTCATATATGTCTTGTCATTACTGGAATCATCTAAAAATGAGACCTTTCCCCCATAGCCGCTCTTTGTCCGCGACTGCTTATTTGTCCAGCTGAGCATTCTGGACTAATTTTCGCAGCTAGCCTCCATATCTAGAGGACATTCCACCATCCGCAACCTGTGGACGCGCACCGTTCCGGATAAAGTTCCGGCTCCAGAGAGGTACAAAAGTACTCCCGGCGATATATATCTATATGTTAGCAGTAGGATTGTTTTAAGTGGAAGCTTCTTTAATAATTCACCTATTGCCCTACTATTACCGGATGCTTTTTTCGATGGTAATTTGTTTATCACTTTCTGCACTTCACATGATATAATACGTTATAATTTTCGAATAAACGAAGACAACAATCTAAATACGTTATATATATATATATATATATATATATATATATATATATATATATAATGAAAAAATTCGACAGTATTCATATGAAGAATAAATAAAAACATGTGTGATCCGTATAATACGCGGTTGAGCGAGAACTTAAAAACGAGAGATGCTTATCGAGGTAAAACAGAAAAAAATCAATTTAAAGTTAGTCAGTCGCAAGGAAATTTATCGACGTATTTTATATTCTAAAGCGAAAATATTAGTTCGTAACTAACTTTGCGTTTATTTTTATGTATATTATATATATATATATATATATATATATATATATATATATATATATATATATATATATATATATAAAAAATAAAAACACAAATACACATATTAGATAGTATTTGTTGCGTTCGGGCAGTACGGTTTTACTATCCGTCGATTTTTCGAAATTCTTAAATTCATCCATCTCTGTGTGTGTGTGTTGTGCTATTTGAATAAACGAGATTTCGGGCCAACACTAGACAACAGAACTAATCTGATTTGCGTGAGTTGAAGGTTCAAGATCAAACTCACACATCGTCATCTCTGAAGACTCTTGTACGAACCTTTTTTTTCTATTTTTAGAAATATCCCAACTATCACGTAGGACGTATGTAATTTGGCGGAGCCCCTACGAACATAAGGTTGGTTATTCGTTAAAGTCTTGCCGCCGGAAAATTCGAAATACGAATAAGAAGTAGTAGTCGAAAACCTTCTATAGAAGTCGGAAAAACACTTTTCTATTTTATTTTTATATTATTCGAGCTCGCCATATCTCCGAGATGATTGCGACGATATTTCGGAAGAAAAATACATATAGCCGATATATATGTTTTTAAGTATATACACATATTATGTTATATATATATGTATGTATGTATATGTATATATAATAGAAGAAACGGGACTCGTCTTTTGAGGGCGAGCTTTCGGTGAGCAAAAAAATAAATAAATAAAAATAAATAAATAAAAATAAATAAATAAAAATAAATAAATAAAAATAAATAAATAAAAATAAATAAATCATAAAATAAAACTCCACGCCGTTCTCCGACGTTTTAAGAGACGTCGGCGATGTCTCGCTAATGCTTTCGCCGTTTTCATTCTTAATGGCATTTCGGGAGTTGCCTACCGACTCTTACGCATCTTATCTCCATTTTACTCCTCTACCTCCTCGTCGCGGATATTTCGTCTATTACCCGTTAAAGCTCCAAATTACCACCTTGTCTGCCCCTCCAACGCTAACCGGCGTGTTAAAGGTTTTTTTGCCGAATACGAGAGACGTAACTTTTGTAATACTTCTAAGTACTTCTCTATACTTTAACACTTTTATACTTACCGCGCGTGTGTGCTCTTCTTATTAAAAAATATTACACGCGTGCGGAAGTAAGCTTTACTCGCCGTGGCGCTTACCTACCGAGAGCGATAGCGGTAATACTAATATTAGTAATAATAATAACGATGATAATACGTATTTTAACGATAAAAGCTTAAAGAAGCTTTCAAAGTTCATCATCCGACAGTTTATTCGAGACTTGGACCAGAAGAAAACGTTTTTTATCATTTTGTTTATCGATCGCCGTAAAGCAGTCTTCGTTATGCGTTTACGATTACCGCCTGGTTACCGATCTCCGAAAACGCGATTAAAAACGAATAACGCCGATAATTATAACTGCGATTTCTTTTAACGATGAAAAAAACCCAAAGTTTAGATAATTTGTAAACGAAACAAATAGTATCTTACGATTTCAGTGTTAAAGATAAGACATTATCAACGGTGGATACGTATATTTATACGCGGTTCGCAATTTATTCGGCGTAAATTAATTAAATAGAAAAAAAAATTATTTTTAGAATATTTAAAATATGGACTTTTTACGGTATAAGCTAAACAACGAATATCATCCCTACAATTGTCCATCCTGGCAGCTGACTTCACAAAACAAAATACTAGGGCAAATCAAACATTCGATCGATCCTTGGATAATTTTGCTTGCGCCTGGGACATACGCGCCTCACTCGTGTTTATTTCATTAATAAAACTTAGGCTCCGCTGTGTTCCGGCATATTCTAGTTGACTATCCCTCATACTCCTCGTTCAGAGCGTCTCCTAATCTTCCACCGTCGCTTCATCTCCTCTCCGAAGATGATCACGTTTCATTGTCCGTTGTAATTACTATCCTCCACCGACCGGTCTTTATTCCTCAATCTAATCATTTTTTTCTATTGCGCTTCTAACCTCAGATGCTGTACACGGCACGTAAATTTAATTTAATTATATATATATATATATATATATATATATATATATATATATAAATTACGAGGGCCCTAATATACTCCTGATGGCTGTCTACGGAGTTCGTTACTATACGTTTAGGATCCTCGTATAATTAATATATATTTACATCTTTTATTCTGTACTTAGCTTTCTCTCTCTTTCTTTGTAAACAGACTCTCTTAATTTCTCCTTTAATCTTCCTTACATAAGTCGCAGTAATAACAACCAACGAGTACATACACATATATAAATATACATATACATATGAACAGCGATTTTATTTCATTGAGTTTTTACTTTATTTCCTATTTTATCGAGATGACGGAAAGGAATTTATTTGAATTTCGAATAATTTGAACGATATTGTTTCATATATATAAGAAAGTAAAAGTATGAAAATTAAACTTTTATTAATTAAACGAATTTAGCTATAAATTTAAACAGTAAATTAACCCGGTTTGAGATATCCGGTTCGATGATTATCGTTTGTAATTTCTAAAATCGAATCTTTCACTT
Source organism: Coronaproctus castanopsis (assembly GCA_032883995.1). NCBI lineage: Eukaryota > Metazoa > Arthropoda > Insecta > Hemiptera > Monophlebidae > Coronaproctus > Coronaproctus castanopsis. Next base: position 213,827,688 of record CM065052.1, read on the forward strand.
CAGCGTTGAAAGCATTTTCTAACTCCCTTGTTCTTCATGAGGCAACTGACCAACTATCTATTGAAAACTAAAACTCAAATAGAATAATTAAACTTTGCAAGTTAAAACTGACTGAATTTTTTTAAAAATCTTCCTCTCTCATATTTTTCAACCATCTCTTCTACCCACATCGTCCTGTCGCCATTCGATGAACCGGTTATAAGCTACCCTAGCAGCCCATTTTACCCGCCTTGCGACCATAGTGGCGTCACCGCTTAACTATTATTATTATTATTGTACGCGACAACAGCTCCCATACCTAAAACCAGATTTTGACAACAATGATAATACATTTGTAATTACTATCAACGAGAGTCGAATTAGTCATTTTGTCTCATTTTTATCGACATTAATATTTTATATTGTTCCTTATTTTGTAAATTGCTTGATATCTAACATTTGTGTCTAATGATTTCACGAAACGTAATTAATTATTTAAATACAAATAAATTTAATTATATATATATATATATATATATATATATATATATATATATATATATATATATATATATATGAACCGTTAGCGCAAATAATGGTCTAAGGTGCATTTTGGTCAATGTTGACTTTTTGATTGATTGTATGAAGCATCTCCTCTTCCTGTCAATGTATTATATTTAACAATACTCTATCGGATGGGGGTCGTTATTTATTTTCAAAAGTGACGAAGTCGAATGCAAATGTTTCGAATGAAAGTCTACTGTACTATTTTAATATTGCCCCAGTTAGCAATAACAGCGATTAGTAATTTAAAACCTGTTTTTTATAAATGATAATTTATTATTACGCGTTCATTCACAGTAATATTATGTTAATGTATAAGTACATTGTTCAAAACTTTATTTTCTGCATCAATACAATTTACTATTTACTCGGTTTATTGTTCTGTTAACAAAAAATATTGTTTTTTTATAATTTTTAATAACTTGGCAGTTTGGAGTAAAATTTAAGGGAAACCATTCCATGTTTTGAAAGAACATTAAAATTTGTCTTGATATTTAAAAAAAAAAAAAATAAAAAATAAAAAAATCCAGGATGATATCTAAATACCGAAACTCGGTTTCGCCAGTGAATACTTTCGCCATCCGTGTTAAGATGTTAAAAAAGGTTTTTTGTTTTTTCGCGCATCAACCATTTTCACAACTCTATATAAAACAATGACGTATAAATAAAAATGTTAAATAAAGATTTTAATATATATTATAATTTTTTCGGAAATGCTCATTATTATGTGTATATATATATACGCGTATGAAGAGAAAATAAAAATGATATTCCATTTTTTACTTTATATTATAATAAATAACTCTTACGACAGTAATATAAATGAACAAAAATAAAATGTAATAGAATATTTGAAAATGAAAAAACCTAATTTCCATCGAGGCTTTGTAACCTCTCGAATGATTTTTATTGATTTAAAATACTACAAATCAAATCGAATTTTATTTTAATGTAATACGCGAATATTACAAATGTTCCAATGTATTTACACATATTTATTGCAAAAATATTTACACATATGCGCAAGCTCAATGGAATCGCATAAAAATATATTAGATAAATACATTCGTCGATGCGCATTAAGCTTTCATTAAATAAATGCCGAAGTATCCAAACACATCCGCATGTACACATTTTTATAAATTGTATTCACAATTAAGCCGATATGCGCTCATACATCATCGCACGAATATTAAAGAATGCGTGCATAATCACTCTGTGGTAATACACTTGCCAAAAAATTACAATCGTTATAATTTCTGTTCGCATATGCGCGAATAACGCGAACTGTAAAGTGCGCGATTAAAAATTAAAAAGTTGCGCTAAATGAAAATAACATCTGTCCGATCTTTATGCGAAAAAAGGTCTTAAATATAAATCCCGGCATATGTCGTTCTAAAAGAATTTTTAAGTATGAGAATCATCTATATGTCCCTTCGGGCTTAACAGAAATATACAGTTTCCACCCTATACGCGGAATTATGCCATTTTATTAAAAAAAAAAAAAAAAACGTACTGGGTACAGATAAGAGATTTTAAAAATAAAGATGTTCAGGGTTATACATTTATCTCGGGTACAAATTCTATAAATAAAATATAACACGCCAGTTCAATAGTATGACCCAGAGAATACGGACGGTTATGTCTTTTGAGTATCGCAGTTGGTAACGCTGCTATAATGTAAACCGCATGCTCCGCGTTTAGTGTAAACACGAGTGATTCGTTTCTGTTCTCAGTTATCACGACATCTTATAACGAGAAGGAGCGCGAATTTTGCGTGGAACGTTATTTTCGGAGTGAATCGATCGCGACGGTGCAAAGAGTTTTTCGAAAAGAATTCATTGGGTTTTTTTTCGCCGGTATACCTTAAGAGCCGCGTTTACGAATCCACAGGATCTGGAAGACCAATCGAAAAAGTGTTGGAAATATTTCAACGGAATTAATGAATGAAGAAAGAAATGGTGTCGGGATAATCCGGAGAAGAGATGATTCATTCGCAACTCGGATGACAGACCACACTCGGATTCGACCTACCACCGAGAAATATCTGGTCAAAATTGAATCGTTTCCGAACGGAACATGGAAGATGCGGGAAAATGATGAAGACATATGGACTCAGGGACAATTCAGCCTGTGACTGTGAGAAAACAGAGCAAAGAATGGAGCACATCAAGATGGTTGGGACGAAATCATCAAGTTGACTGACCAAGCGGTGGATTGGCTGCCAAAGCTGGACGTTAAAATATAAATATAATTAAATAAGGACGAGTTAAAATTTAAGATATCCTAGATATACGATTAAATGAAAAATCGGAATGCACAAAGGTCTACACATCCTCGAGGCAATAACTGATTACAGAATGAAAGTTCAGCCACATATATCAAAAAATACACTCAATCTCGCACTGGCAAAAACTGATTAAAGAAAGCGCGAAAGATAAATGGCTGGAAGTCATGTAAGAATAGGAGTGGATAGATAAATATTGCGACCGCGATCAATAAATACACACACACGACACTCCACGAGTTAAATTTTAGTATTATAAAAGATGCATTGCGCGTGTGTGTACACTGTTTCTTGTTAAACAAAAATCGTCCAGGAAAAAAAAATAAATTAGAGAAAAAGGAATTCATTTTCATCCGTTTCCTCCGCAATAACCGAGAAAGTCAGATCGATGGGACGAGTGTAGTAGACACGTTAGGATGATGAATGAGAACTCATGTTAATGCGGAATCGCATTAAAAGTCCGTGATTCCGCCATAGAGTAATGACGGTCGTCCGGTTAGCTAGGCGAACAATGGCTGTTATTTATTTATTCATTTATGCGTTAACTTATTTATTTCGTTACGCCATTTAATAAATAATATCTCGTTTTTATTTTGTTCGTTCATTTCGACTAGGGAGTAAATATGAGAAGGGGGCAGGGGTATTGGCCGGTTATGTCGTGACCGAACGAACGAACTAAATGCTTCTGTACCGGCTGAGAGAATTTTTTTATTTATTTATTTATTTATTATTATTATTATTATTGTTGTAATAGAATTTTTGAAGCAGCTCGGTTCTAAAAATAAAGCGTATAACGAGAATCGAACATCAGAGCTAAAACGAGGAGTAAAAGTTAAATGTGGCCGCGGGGTTGCTATTCGAGTAAATTCGCGTCTTCGAAGAAGCAGTCGTCATCTTGGTACATTACCAGCCCATCAATCATTTTCGCCTAAAAATTTCTTGCGGTATTCTTATCTCACCGATGATGTTTCCCGTGTTTAGATATCGTTGACCGACCGACCGACCGACCTGATCCTTTAGGCAATGTGCCATTCTAACGCAAAACCTTTGCCAAATTACTAACAACCCTTATTGTATCTAATCCATTTTCACAACCATAGTACTATATACATATATGTTTTAAAACCTTTTTTTTACTTTCTCCGCATTTTTATCGACGAGCTTTATATTTTTCCTTCGATTTTCAAAAAGTCGTGTCGACCATCTTAAAACTTGACCCGTTCGCGTTAAATGGCCGGACTTTAAACTCTGTTCTTACAAATAATCCTAATACCCCGTTTAAGGTAAAACCTTAATTTATCCGCAGTACACATAACGACACAAAGCAAGCCTCCTTCTAACGTAAAAAACGTGTTCGACCTATTTCTCACTTCCCAGTAAGTAATAACTAAGTAAATTTCAAACACCGTTTAAATATATATATATATATATATATATATATATATATATATATATATATATATATATATATATACATAAACGTATATTATAAATATGTATTTTATATATATATGTATATATGTGTATATGTTGTATATATGTGTGCGTCCGTGTATGTATCACATGCACTATTTTAGTTTATAGAGAAAAAACCGAAGAAATCTCAAGAAAACAATGACTTCAACTTTATTAATTGAATAATTAAATACCTTAAAGTGTTTCTAATAAATTATAAACACAAATATTTCTCATAACGTAATATTGAAAAATAATCGGATAAAGGTGAAATGGACTTTGCAAATTTTTAAACAAATTTTTACAGTTTATTCGAAATTGAAATGAAAATATTTCGCCTTTCTCATCTATAAAAACCACGTTTGAATAAAATTTTGAACGAATTAAGTGCTAAAGTATTTTTAAACCCTTTTTTATATATGTATTATATATTATATATCATAATATCATATATATATATGTGTGTAATGATATTCCTAAACTGAAAGATACAATACCATATACAGTCAAACCTGCTTTTAAGGGACTCCGGATAAAAGGGACAGCCGTTTATAAGGGACAATCAGCAAAGCCGCGAATCAAACGTATGAAATGAAGGTTGTTTTAGTTCGCTTTAGAGGGACAACGCCTCGGTTATGAGGGACAAATAGACTTTCAAGGCAATGAATAGTGAGAGGGGCGATAAGCCAGCCGATATAAAATGACACTTCCGGTCATAAAACGAAAATATTCACATAAACAAAAATTGAATAAAAATGTTTTAGTCATTTTTACAATTCGTTTTTGTTTAAGTGAACATTTTTGTTTTTTTTTCCCTTTGTTTGAAATGTCCTTGTGTTGACATTCTTTCATTGACGCTATACTGTTTTTTGCTCTGTACGTTTATTAATTATGCACTCCCCGAGATAACTTATTATGTTCTTAGTTTAGTTCTGCAAAAACTGTATTTTTTTTTCTTATGAAAATTTTCTTTTCTTCTTTTAGTTCTGGTGAATTTTTTGTATGAATAAAATGTGGCGTAAATGTTTATCATTAAAGGAAAAAATTTCTATTTCAGACAAAATCGAAATTCAACCTCCCAATATGCCCATTCGGGAGTTAGCAAAAATCATGGGCATCTCTAAAAACACCATCTCCCGTTTAAAAAGAGATGAACAGAACTTGCTTAAAAAATGGACTAGTACTGAAAAGGGTAGTCAGGTGCTCCTACGACATCATTAGATAAGTGTGCAGATTTTGTTCAAACGCAGCAGATGAAGAATTTACACCAAACAACTATAGCGCATTTTTACAGTAAATGAACAATTTTTACAAATATCAGGTCAGGTTATTTTACCTTATGTATGCCTCCTGTATTTTTCTCTTAATTTCCATATAAATAAATATAAGGTTATAAGTATGTTAATTGTTTACTAAACTGTATATATTCTAACACCCACTCGCTTCAATAAGAGATTTTAAAAAATTCGTTTATACGGGACAACCGGTTTTAAGGGACAAATGACTTCCGCCCGATGTGTCCCTTATAGCAGACTCGACTGTATAACACATTGTAGAATCAAAATTTCAGCCGTAATGTCATACGGTATGTAAACTTTTAAATTATACCTATTTTCGTAATATAGACGGCATACTTAAATTCTAAAAATATTTATACCACGTACTTATAATGATATATATTATATAATTTTGTTTTTTAAATAAAAAAAAACTATATTATACACAAAAAAAATATTACTTTACATTTTCACATCCTCGACTTATTTTTTAAAGATTTATTTTCATGCACTAAAGCAAGATATAATAGATGTAAAAATTAATGGAAAAAGATTAAAACAAGTAAATTATACCTGGGTAGCATATAATCACTCAAGAAAGTAGAAGTGACAAGGAGATATCGACTAGAATTAGTCTAGCAAAAATGACTATCAATAAAAAGAGATCTAACGTCAAAAGAAATGTAAAAGTAGAAATTAGGAAGAACTTTGTTAAATCATACCTACGGAGCATACTGATGCATATGGATCGGAAATATGGACGATCAATCGCCAAATGCATTAAAACAAAAAGTGGAAGCCGAAACTCGGTGCTGGCATAGATTACAGAAAATTAGTTGGACAGAAAACGAAAATGTTTTTAAAAACATAAACGAATCGAGTAATTCAGAAGCTAAAAAGTGAAAGAACTAAATGGATAGGACACTTATATATCGACACAATCCATGTTTCGTATAATTGAAGGGAAAATGGAAGGAAAACCATACAGAGGAAGGTCAAGGAGTAAATATATAGATCAAATAATAGACGATAACAAGTTGAAGGTTAAAAGAAGGACAGAAGGAAAACAATTTTAACTCATTAGAATCATGAGTATAACACACGGCACGAAAGATTAAAAAAAAAAAATTTTTTTTAATAGTTAAAATTCGGTTTTGAATTCATATTTTACAATGGCAAAGTAATACGATTTGTTATATATTAAACAAAACAAACTATTCTGATTAGATTACGATAATAATAAAAATTTTAAGATAAATTTTTAAACGGAAAATTTTTCGAGTAAATAAGATATTCACTTTTAAGCGAAGAAAATATCGAACCTTTCAGTGACAGATTATTAAATTTAGACGTAAAATTTTAAATTGTTCTACGAGTGTTTATTATACAATACCGCTGCTTAGGTGTACTGTAGTTAATTTTCGATGTATTTATATAAATATGTTTATAATTGAGACGTTTTACGTTAATCAGAAAATAAAAAAATTTGTTAGCTTTAAAATTTCATGTACCATATAGTGGACGTCGTCACTGAAACGGCTAAGTATAATTGTCTTTTAATAGCGATTAAAAAAACAATAACATCAAACTGCAGCATTATCGGTTCCCCGAGCGTGGTGATACACGATATAGTAATGATAAAATGAAAATTTTAACAGGCACGAGGAGGCTTGTGGCGTTTGTGATCTACAATAATAATAAATTAAGAAATGTTTCATTCTTTCAGTGGTACATTATTAAATTTTGACACAGAATTATAAATTTTATGTATTTATTATATATGGGGGTGACCCGGAGAAGACGGACGGTTTGATTTTTGGATAGTGCAGCTGGGCTACAACGTAAACCGCGTGCTCCACGTTACCAGAGATTCGTTTTTACCCAGTTTCAGTTATCACAGCATGCTATAACCAAGATAAGTGTGTTTTGCGTTGAACGTCATTTTCGTCGTGAGTCGATTACGACGGTGCGCAAAGAGATTTTCCAAAAGAATTAATTGTTTTTTTGTCGGTATACCTTAAGAGCCGCGTTTACGAATCCACGAAATCTGGAAGACCTGTCGGATTTCTAAAGAAATTATGCTCGAAAAAGTGTTGGAAAGTGTTATAGAAACACCGACTGAATGTATTGTTGCAAGTGCCGATCATCTGAACGATATTGCGTTGCGCAAAAAATTGTAAGCTAATCTCTCGTTCTCCTATTTTAAATAAAATTTTATTTAAAAATCTTGGTCCAGTAGTTTATGAGTTATTCGAAACACAACAAAACCGACCGTCTTTTCTAATATTGCTTCACCGTAGATCATTTTTCATTGTATTTATATACATATTTTTAAAATTGAGATATTTCATCTCGACTATAGAAAATAAAAAAATTGTTGATCATTAAAATTTAATATACTGTATACATCGTAATCGAGAATATTCGATAATTTCATTTAAGCAAATTTCGTTTAAGAAGAGCAAAACTGTTAGCTGTCTTTTTTAAAAAAAAATATATATATATATGATATTTCATTTTTACAAAATTTTGGCGTTTCGGACAGAGATACAAACCATTGCTTAAATGGGCGAAATGCGCAAAATTACTAATACAGGTTATCCTCGAGGAAGAACACTGTTTAGTACATATGAAAATATTATTTTAAGTCTTTATAAGGGTCCAGAAGTGCTTCGTAAAAGTACCAAGGTAATGCGCGAATTCTAGACAAACTTAGTGTATGACTAAAAACCATTGCATTACACTTTTTTTTTCTTTATTGTCATGCCGTGTACTGCCGCCTAGACCAGAGGCATGGGAATATAGGAATTAAATGTATTGAAATAAGTTGATAATTTTGAGGAAATGAAGGAGACGTTCAACTTTAATATGATGATCAGACAGGATTTCAGAGAGGGTGGACGATTGAAGAATTTGCGCTCGGTAGGCATTATAAATTGGACAGCTAACGGGTAAATGTTGAATTGTAACATGGGAATTTCAGTTGGAACAGAGTGGAGAGGTTGATTTAATACGGTACAAAAACCAATAACTATAAATATAGGTATGTCACATATCTTCCTTCCGACTGAGTTCATAGTGCACGAAAACTGCTATTCGTAACATACAATTAGTTTCGATTCTTAAGACCGAAACGAATCCCGAATACGTAAAGTCCATTAAAATGGATTTTGCTCCACTTCGTCACAATTTCATTTATCCTATATATATATATATATATATACATATGTATGTATTACAAATCAGGGGCGGAAGTACGTTCGGAAATTGAATTAACCTATTAACAATATAAAGCGGGTATCTGGTGAAGTGGTACTCGAGTCTCGGGACTCGTAATAATATTTGCAAAATAGGCGAACGCCGAAAACAACATTATATACTTTAATCTGAATGGTTCGTGTCTTTAAGTACGAAACCTGCAGTTAAATCTTAATTATATATAATATTGGAAGGGACGAGATGTTTAAGAGGTTAAACATTAATTATAATACAAAGCTATAGTTTACGTGTTAAATTTTAAAGCACTAAACCGAGAACACTTACTGTACCTGCTAATACTACGATGAAATACCTTTATACTAAGTTTTGGTGCATATATATATATATATATAGTAAACGCGTGTAAAGACAAGAAACTAACATTACTTTACACTTCTATCGTTAACAATATTTATAAGCGTCCGGGAATGAAAGCGTATTTTTGTACGCCAGTGTGTCTGTGTATATGACATTTTCAGTTAATAATCTCGGAAAGTGAACAAATAAATTATTTCACGCTTATTTCCACGATGGGATAGAGTTCTTCTAGAGCGTCGGATTTTCTACACGCTGGTCAAAGGTGCGATCGCAGCTCGCGGTAAAAAAATTTAACGTACAATCTAATCACTAATCGCGATGTTCTCAGGAACGAAACAATACGACAATGACGATAACAGCGCTTTTTTTTCCCAATTTTATTTTGAATAAAAATTTTCTTTTTAAGTTTAACCCTTTCAGTCATACATTATAAAATTTTAGCAACAAAAAATTATAAATTTCATACAGGCAATTTATTATGGAAATACTGCTTCTGTAGGAGATAAGTTTCAACGTTTTTCTGTTAAAATTGAGTCATTTCGCACGAAGAAGAAAATAAAAAAATTTGCTAGCATTAAAAAAATACCATGTACAAGGCATAGTGACTGGAAGGTTTTTTTTTTTTTAAAGTGGTTCCCCAATCCGCACTTATGCGGTGGGGCAAGTGTATTAAGTAATTTGTGATAAAGATGCAGGGATCCAGAGTACTTAATAAATAAGTGTGTGAGAGTGTAGTGTAGCTGAAACAAAATAAAATCAAACAATTATATTACGAAAGTTAACTAGATGTGTGTGACAGTTCCTTGCAAAGTGTAAATAATAATAATAAATATATATGATGGTAAGGGATGAGAAACATAGTCCCTTAAACCATGAATGATGTGTGTAATGAGTTTGTGTCCTAATAATAATTTAAAAAATAATATAATATAACAACAAAAGAAAGCTGACTGCTAACAATGTAAGTAATACTAAACACAGAAGATAAATATTGAGTGTAACTTATTAATAGGATAAAAAAAACATTAATAATATAAAAGCATGCTGCCCAAACAGCAAACTGTAATGGATGAACGGTTCGATTCCTCTTAATATAATCAATAACCTAATTTAAACTTATCAAGCATAGCTTTCTCCATAAATTGGAAAACAACAACATGTTTGGAAGAAATAGGAAAAATATCATCATGTTGCAAGTTAAAGGTGGATCTGATGGCAGAAAAGGCAGGACAATCAAACAAAACATGTTTGAAATCATCCTCAACATTAAGAGAACAACAAGTGCACACTGAAGACCCAGAAAGCTTGAACAGGAACCAAACTTACCATGTCCAGTAAGCACTTGAGCATTATAGAAATAACATTTAAATTCTTCAATTTTAACCTAGAAAATATACTAGGGAAGAATTCATAAGGTTTTTTGCCAGTAATAGAATTATCCCACCTTTCCTGCCACAGATTAACCAATTAAAGAATACATATTTTTTGAATCGGGCAGGAGTTAAAGGAAGAGAAGGAAACTCAAAAGATGCGAATAATAAATTCTGACTCTTCAGACTCTTCAGTAAAGAGTAGTCTGCAAGCAACCTATACTCACCCGCGATAGCGCCGCCAAACAGATATAAATCAAGAAGAAGGACACCGCAGATAACACAAGCTGCAGAACTGGAAGAAGTTCTATAGAACGATCCAATACTTAATAATAGAAATTTATGCTGTTGCTGACTAGCCAGGGCAAGAACCTTTTTATTAACATAGACAGCTGCACCATACCCATACAAGGACTGAATTAACCCTTTATAAAGGACGACACGCTCTCTAAATTTAAGTCCCCATGTGTTTCTTTGTATTTTAATTAGTTTATAAGTAACAGCACATTTATTTGATAAAATGCGGCAAAAATTTCAGTTTTTCATCAATAATTATTCCTAGGTAGTTCAAAACGGAAGTGTGTTCAATTTTGGCCCCATAAATAAGTGGAAGGTTCTTGACCTTGTCTACAATTTTCAAATCTCCAAACACAGAAAATCTGTACTTGGAGACAGAGAATGTTAGGCCACATTCAGCAATAACATAGTGATTAGAACTTGACTACGTTTAATGATATTTGTCAAGTACCTATTAAATTTACATGCTATACTGTCAAAAACCTTACAACTTAAGCATTCCTCAACATGTGTGATGAATTTATAAACAACACAACTATCTAAATGACGCATAAAAACATCATTATCAACCCTATAATACTGTTTAGGAGGCAATTTCTTAAAATTAACATTAATTGAGAATTGGATATTTTTGTGAAAACACAAATAAAAATCAAATAATTGATATGCAGTTAGATGAGCAAGATGATGATGCTATTCCCATTATAATTAGAAAAGGTGGGGGATGTTCAATTGAAAACAATTAAATTATTAGAACCTATAAAGTCTGTCAAATGGATTGAGTTTAAGGAATCCTTAATTCTAGCCTCCATAAATGGCATCCAAATATTAAAGTCTCCAACTATAATAAATTAAAAGGAATAGTGTACTTTGATAATATTATCTATTTTTCTTAGAGCATTAACTTTAGGTACATTTATTTATTATTCGCGTATCTGGTCGATCGTGTGATAGATTGATAAAAGTTATAGTCTGATTGAAGTTCAAAGTTCTAGATATCTAAGTAGTCCTTCATCAAAGGTGCCATATAAACTATCATATTCACATTTACCACCGAGAGGCCAGTTAAATAAGTGAGCATGATCCTGTAGTTTTCCGCAGGTACATTGGTCACAATCTGTCGTGCCCCATTTCTTCAAGTTTTGTTTAGTGCAAGCCGTCTCACTTCTTAATCTGTTCAGTGTTTTCCAGAGGCTGTATTTTAGAAGATTGCCGCTTGGGAGTGACTCATTCTTCGTTCTTCCTTCCTCCCTTCTATTCTACATCTGGTGTCTTTCTAATTCGGCAGTCCCTTCCAGTTCTGTAACAGTTCTTAAGAAACTGTGTCTGGACTTTAATCGTAAATCTATTAATACGTTATAGTTATCTAGAGGATGTGGACTATCATTTAGTACTTTGCTTTTTTTCTTTCTTGGCAGCCACTTCTCTCCTTATATCCGGAGGAGCTATGCCGCTGAGCTCATATAACTTTCCTAAAGGTGTTGGTCGTAAACAGCCCGTAATTAGTCTGCATGCTTGATTTAGAGCTATATCTATTTTTTTCTCATGAGCTGAGCGGCACCATACCGGGCACGCATATTCCGCAACAGAGTAACAAAATGCTAATGAAGATGTTCTTAGCACATGTTGGTTTGCACCCCAGTTACTGCCTGTTAATTTGCGTATTAGATTTGTTCGTGTTGCCACTTTCATCTTTGTCATTTCGCAATGTTTTTTATAAGTTAGAGATCTGTCCAATGTAATTCCCAGGTAGTTAGGATAATCCGTATGCTGTAATTCAGTTCCTTTCCAGTTAATTTTCAGCTGGCGCTTTGCCTGTCAATTCCGAAGATGGAAAACACATGTTTGTGTTTTTACTGGATTAGGTTTCAAGTAGTTCTCCTCGTAATATGCATCAAGTTTATTTACCATGTGGTTCAACGTTTCCTCCACTTCTTCAAAGGTTTTATGTTGCGCTGTTACTGCAAGATCGTCCGCATACAAAAAGTGTTGCGTTGTATTTCCCACTGGTTGATCATTTGTATATATGTTAAATAGAGTCGGTGACAGGACACTACCTTGTCGTCTTCAAGTACTATTTTTATCATTCATTTTAACAAAGAAGCGTCTGTCTTTCAACAACGTTGATATTATTTCTGTGAACTTGTAATCTTTCGTTAGCTCATAAATTTTGTACTTGAGTGTACGGTGGCAGACCGTGTCGAACGCTGCAGTAAGATATCGATGAAGATTGCTCCAGTGACCTTACCTTTTTCGAATCCATCTTCTATGTGTTGGGTTAATTGTAAAACTTGACCAGTACACGATCTTCCCGATATAAAACCAGCTTGTTGTTTCATAAGCTTCGCATTAATTTTCTCAGTCATACGATTCAAAACTATTCGTTCAAAAATTTTGCATGGATGGCATAGTAATGACACTGGTCGGTAATTCTTTGGGTCATTAATATCTTTTCCAGATTTACGTATAGCTATGACATGCGCTCTTCTCCACAGTCTTGGGATACTTAATTTTCTAATACAGTTATTGAACATTTGTTGCAGCCAGGATATTGCTTCTTCACCTAGATGTTTTAATTGTTCTGTATATAAGCCGTCAACTCCAGCGGCTTTCCTACTCTTGATAGCTTCTCTTACCTCCTATTCAGTGATTGGGGTGACAAAGTTATTTTCTTCAGATATTTGATCTCTTTTGATAGGTTTTACTTTTTTTTCGGCCATTTATTTTCCCATTAATTAACAAATTGTGAGCCACTTGATTAGCCGTTACTTTGAACGTGTTTACTTCAGTGTTTTTCTCATTATTTAACTTATAATTGTCAAGCTTTTCGGCTATCCTTCCTGAAGTCTAAGTTTTCCACGACTTCACACCAATCTTTACAACGTTCTTTAGCTATTTCTGTCATTAGATTTTCACCCGATTCTATTGTATCATTGTCAAAAGGATTTGAACTAAATTTCTCACAGTATTCCATATACTGTTTTTGAAGAGATTTTTTCATACCAGGTATATAGACCTTATGAGCGCCACGTGGTATGAATTTTTTTGAGGCGTTCTTAATAATATTAACAAAGAGTTCATAATTTACAGATATTGGTTGTATGCTTCTTATCATCTGATCGATTTCGTTCTTGAATTTTGGCCAATTAGCTTTTTTAAAATTATAACGTGACTGCAGTTTCTCTTCAATAATTGGTTTGATTCCTGCATTTATTTCACAAATTATAGGTCTGTGCTGGGTGTGTGGAATAGGTTCAGCCACTTGTTTTGTGCACATGTATGATATCTTCTCTCAGACAAATGTAGGCACATTTAGGGATATATACATAGCAATTAGTATTATATTATTAAGGGCAACTGCAACTATATTATATTCCACAGATACCAATCTGTAGCGAATATTACTTTTAATCACAATTGCAACTCTGTTACCTGTATAACTAATATAACTATTTTGAATGGGAACAACACCATTAGACAAATAGGGTTCAGCTACGATACATACATCTAAGTCTCTATCCTAAAACTCCTTAAGAAGGAGTAGTTGACATGCTTGTGAGTTATCAACATTTAAATATGTGACCTTAAGCTGATCCAAAGTCAACCCTAGCCCTTAACTCTTCCTGAGCTTTAAGGAAAAGGAACAGTTTCTTGAATGGACAGCATGGTCAACTCCTGCCATAGCAGATGCAATTACTTCCTTATCTAAGATTTTATTATCTAATTCATGCCATGAGAATTTACTTTGTACTAGAAAAGACACATAAGGAATAAACCTTATTGTCTTTACAAGTGTTAAAAAACTTAATGTACTTATCTGAAGATTTACAATATTTTTCTGAGTGACCATATTTGCCACACTTATTACATAATCTGGGATTTACAGCATCGATGAATGCGAATTCTTCTGTTATCTGGCAGCATCTTGTATTGAGAAGGTTTCAGTTGTATGTAGGTTCTGGAAGATCTCGGGTTTGAAATTTTAGTGACACAAACAGGTTCACTACCTGTGGTGTGTACAAAAAACTCATTGACGTCAGCTTCTATGATGTTCTTGGTGTGAAAGAGAAGAATTGTAGGGTCCAATAATTTCTCTTCTTTAACATCACATTCAGTGATTCTTTCTATTATTATATTAGCAAGTTTATGTGATTCCTCCTTTGTAGCTGTGTTTATTATACAGGTATTGTTATTAATCTTCTTGAAAAAAGTTACATTTGCAGTCGTTCAATGTTTTCCATCTTAATAATAATTTTATTCTTACGAACAGTTTTCTTCTTGCCCAGAAGAGCATCCTTAAAAGAAATAGTAGAGGTGCTTTTAGGAGATGAGTGCAGGACTGCCCTAACAGCACTCTGCACATCAGATCCTTTTGAAGAAAATATTTTATCAACATTTTTAAGAAGGACCATAGCATGGGCTATGTTATTATTAATATCTTCTGTAGCAGAAATAACAGCATCTTTCTGTTTTTTTTTGTGACCGATTTGTCACATAATTGCCCTTTGATTTTTGAACAAAGGCTACTCACGTTCTTGAGAAGCTGACCCAGAGCATCCAGATTAGACATCTCAAAAAATCATATGGGCAATAGCTCAAAGGTGCAGAAGGAATACAACACGGTCTACTTATTGAATTTAAAAAACAAAAAAATTGTCAGTGTGTAACATACAAAAAAAAACACTGAATATAGTTTTGAAAAATGTAATATATAGTAAAATTGCAAATTTCCAAAATTGCCAAAAAAGTTTAAAAATCAATAACTCAGCAAAAAAATAATCACAGGATGATGTAGGTACCACCAAAAAATGTCGAATAAAATCAAAAAGTGAAAAAAAAATTAAAAATCAATATATAAAAAATACTAGAATACTCTGGAGAAGTAAAAGAAAACTACTTACCTCTGCCCCAGAAACCGAACACACGAACGAACAACCAGCATCGACGAACGCTCGGCACAAACTGACTGGAAGGGTTAATCATAACATTTATGTTTACATGCCATAACCAGTGGTAAAACAATCTCCAGACCTAGCGGTATTTGGAGATTATTTAATAACCGAACAAAATGGTATTAAATTTTCAATGTAGAAATATTAAATACCGCTAAGCAGATATTATTTACTATATTGAAAAAAAAAATAATATTAACATGTAAATAAAAGTCGAGATTGAAAAGGGATTAATTTTTTTTTTTTTAACGTATATTTGTATATAACATATAAAAATACATGCACAATTTCACTCACACACATTCCTTATAGATTAATTTTTACAATTACTTCCGTCAAGCTATAAGCTTGTCGACAGGTTTAGTTTGCTAACATTTATCGCTCGTTTATTATATTTTATATATTAATTCACAGTTTTCATATTCGCACACTCACTCATATACACTCTGTCCCATTTGCTCACATTTTTATCCTCATTTATCTCTCCCAATCACACATACAATATCATTTTAAACAAAATGTATACATATAGTAGCAGCACTTCGGTCATGTGCTATATGTCTATCCCTACTTATTTAATTTTGCTCATAATATCTCCAGCCAGTTAGCCAGGTTTTAATTTTTCCCTTCAATTTTCTTAAATTTTTTTCCTGCAGTATTTCATCTGGTAACTGGTTCAAAATTTTTGTTATAATATATTTACTTGTTTGCTCACCATATTTTGTCCTCTTTACCGTTATTTTATATTTTAACGTCTTTCTTAACATATAATTGGTTAGTTTTTTTTCATCTATTTCTATTTGATTTTCCTGTACTGTTAAATATTCCCATATTTTCGTCATTAAAAATAAGCCTCTTGCATTTAATACATTCTCTTCATTCAGTAGTTCATATCCAGTTTTTTTTTCTTCTCTCGTAATCAGTCTTAGACATTTTTTCTGTAATCTATCAATTTTTTCTAAGTACGTTTTACTAGCTGAACCCCATGCCTGTATACCATACCTTAGTCTCGATTCGACTAATGCATAATAGACCATTTTTAATGTACCTTTGTTTACATAATTTCTTAATGTGTACATTGCTGGTATCACTTCTGAACCCCATGCCTGTATACCATACCTTAGTCTCGGTTCGACTAATGCATAATAGACCATTTTTTAATGTACCTTTGTTTACATAATTTCTTAATGTGTACATTGCTGGTATCACTTCATTTTTTTTCTATATATTCAGTATGTAAACTCCACCTTAGATATCTATCTCTGATTACTCCCAAATATTTATATTTCTGTACCATTTCTATTTTTCCACATTTTATGTTACTACATTTATCAGTTTCAATCATGTAATGCACACATTCATTTGAGTGCATTATTATTTTTGTTTTATGTGGTTCAAATTCTGCCATTGGCTTCAATGTCATACCTTTTGTTTTAGTTGTGTTTATTATCAAATTATTATCATGTGCCCATTTACTTACTACTAATAAATCATTCTGCATATTTTTTTCCGCATTTTTTATATTTCTGTGCGCTGTTATTATTGCTAGGTCATCAGCGAATGCAAATACTTTACTATACTTTAATACACTTTTTAAGCCATTTGTATATATAATGAACAATAATGGTGCTAGATTACTACCCTGTGGTAATTAGTAATTATAGTTTTTAAAAAAATTATCATGAGGGACGTCTGCAAATACGCAACATAGTTGTATCTAATAAAGTTTACTAAATTCTTCTTCATCGTTTACTCGATCCGAGCATCGGAAATCGTGAACCTTAATTTGCTTAACTCTTGCTCGCCATGCTTTTCTGTTCTCCGCGTATTGAATAACTTGCTGAATCGACGTGGCTTTGTCATTTTTTTAATTACATCCGCTTATCTTATGGGCGCTCTTCCTTATTTCCTTTTTCCTTCGACCATGCCTACCAGAAGTAGTTTTTCGGAACTATCTTGCCCGTATAATATGGCCAAAGTATGTAGCTATTTGTCCGATCACTATATTACATAGACGCATTTCCAGACGGATTTCATTTAGGATTGAGAGGTTTGTTCTTTTTTAGACCCATGAGACTCTGAGCATTCTTTTCCAGCAGAACATTTCAAATGCATTTATTCGTTAGATGTCTGTTGTTTTTAACGTCCAGCATTCTGATGCGTATAAAAAAACAGAGGAGACAAGTGTTTTCATAAGATGTGTTTTGGTATCCATCGTAATGTCGTGACTCTTACTAAATTAAAACAATTAAAATCGAAATTCGGACAAGAGACTATTATACAATAAGGGCAATATAGTATTTGTTTTAAAAAATTCCCGAATAATAAATTCATTACCAGATTATTATATTAATCGTTAAACTTTTACACATTATAGGACTAAGAAAATATTCCGGCAATAATTATTAAATATATAAATGATAATTATTGTACTAAAGACACCAATCGGCAAATACCCTTTTTTTGTATTATTATTATTATTATAATTTTTTCTTCTACATACTCATCTCTAGAGGAGTGTTTGATTTATTATTCATATATATTCGTTCTATTATCGGCCTAAATATATTTAAACTAGAACTTACGCACGGCTTCGTCTGTGTAATTTTATTTTTTTTTAATACAATATCTCTGTCTCTTTTACTACGCGAAAGCAAAAAATCCAACACAAACGGATATATATATATATATGTATATATACGTTCCGCTTACTATATCCCGTTTTTAGGTAAAACGATCTGATATAAATATCGCTTTTTTAAACTGTTGTAATTTCGGTCATTTTTGTGATATCAATGTGAAGTAAAGCTTAGAACGATTCCGATAATATATAAGCTGTGCGAATTTCATCATTATTGCTTTAATAATTTTTGAGTTAAATCGGAGCAGACAGACAGACAAAAATTTTAAAAAATAGATTTTAAGTTTATGTGTGATAAAAATAGCTCAACGCAGTGAATATAATAGAAATATTCGCAAATCACAGACACTACTATAGTTTTATATATTAGTATAGATATATATATAATTATTTATTTCATTTATTTATCTGCCCATTAGTCTATTTTAGTTATCAGCATTATCTGTCTACATATGCATTTACGTATACAACTATTTATACCCGATTATTATTCTAGCTATTTATGTATCTATACCCTGATGACCTATCTGCCTATTTATTAACGTGTGTAATCGTCTAATACACTATATTATATATATATATATATATATATATATATATATATATATATATATATAATATGTACAAAATAATAACAATAATAATATTTTATTTACATATATTTTATTTTAGGACCCTCGACTACAAAATGTCATTTGCGTCCACGAAAGTAGATACAGCGACAAAATAATTATTTTCTACCTTTTTTTTTTTTAAGTATCAATCTATCGATTGGTTGACTAATGAAGCAAATCAAATCCGCAGTCCATTCCTCTCTTCTTCTGTTTAGTTGTTTTAATTCTTGATAGTAGTTCCTTGCTCCTCTATATCCTCCATAACTTGTTCCATGAATCCTCTTGTACGTTTACCGTCTAATTTTCCTTCTATTAATTCGGTCAATTGTGCCGTAACAATTAGAGGTAGTTTTCATAAGATACTTTTCTTCCTTAATCCGGTTGTCGCCTACGATCTGTCTGTGTCTGTTCGTTCGGTACGACGTCGTTCGCTGTTCTATTCGTGGTTTGATTCTTCGTGATTTGTTCACTCTCGTCTAAAAAGATTCATCGCGAATTTTAATTATATGCCTATCCGTGAACGGAAATTTCCAGTCAGCGTTGTTGTCTGTTGCCACCGTAGGTACAAGAATTACTGTATAGTTACAGGCAACAGTTGTTAAATTAAGGTAATGAAATGTTCACAGCGTAGTCCAAATGCTTCGTTATTTTTACTGTATTTGTTTTCTACGAATGAAAGGTTTTGTAATAGTTTGGATGGGTTTTTCAATTCGAAATAATATTACCGCGCTAACAGGATTCTTCGATCTTTAAGTGTTGTTATATCGGTATATAGATTTAAAACTGGACTAGTGCAAAAAGCTCCGAATAATAAAATCAAATCACTCGAAAGTTTATAAGGAAAATCACCTGGCGATCCTGATCAACCTGATGAAGATTGAAAATGCATGGGCAAAACGACGTTAGCCAACATGGGAGGGTTGACATTTCTTTCATCGGTTTCTCAACTATAAACTGTGATACCGATTTGACGAACACCTAGCTAGAAGGTCGTTGTTTTTCAATTCTCATTTCTGACGGAATTCGATATTCATATCGCGGAAATTTCACGCAAAATGTATATTCAGGAGAGTTCATAATTTTGAATGAATATAATAATCTACCTTGTTCCGTTAAAAAAAAATATAAAAATTTATATTGCTTTTTAATTTTATATTTAAGCCGATTTATAATATTCGGAATCAACTGAAAAATCTTCACACTTGTATACCTATATTTTCCTGTCCGATCTATCATCACTGGTCGATGAAATAATTGATGAAATCGTCCGTAAGAAGTTATTTAAATATTATTAAGTCGCGTCTTCAAAAATCCTTATCTAACAAATGCGGTTTAGAAGCTAAAGGGTTAATGTAATTATTATGACAAACGTGTAGATTAATTATTCCGGCCACGGTTTTCTAAATTATTAATGTAATAACCACAACACGCACTTAGTATATATATATATATATGTGTGTGTGTGTGAGTTAATAATTTAATCGAGTATCCTTATAAACAATTCAAAAGTTTCAATTTCCTCTTTTTGTTTGCGAAAAACTAACAGAAATTCCGATGAAAATATTAAGTTGATATCGATAAAGCGACAACCAGTATCTATATCCGAACTATATTACTATTTATTTAATTAAATTTTATCGCATAGCTCTAATTTTTAACTGCTTGTTGCGATAACTGTGTGGGTTATACAGATAAGATTGATTTCAGTAAAAATAAAATACAGCGGCTTTGATTTCGAGATGGATTAATATTATTATTATTATTATTATCGAAGTTTTTAACTTATGTAAATAAATCTAACTACAGCCCTAAACCTATTGACGGCTAAAAAAAAAAACGCTATTTTAAACAAACAAATTTAAAAAATTATTACTATTAATTTCGACGAGTTTGATTTCTGAAATAATTAAAATGAAACGACTCGAACAGGTGAAAATATATTTCGCGTATAGTATTACTTTTTAAATAACTAGATAATTTTTAACTCTTTCAGTCACGATGTCCACTATATGATACATGAATTTTTTAATACAAACAAAGTTAAATATTTTCCGGTTGACCATGATATTTCTCAAATTCGAATAATATTTACATAAAACATTGAGCATTGTTTAACGAGTTATATAAATATTTCTAGAATGGAAACATTTAATGTCGAGATCAAATGTCCCTTATTAAATATGCATATATATATATTAAAATTTTCTGTACAGTATAGAGGACAATGTGACTGTGAAGGTTAAACTACCCACAAAAAAAAAAAAGACACGAAAAAAAATGACTCATTGACCACGAGTGTTATGAGAAAATTTATTTTTATTTATATTTTTATTACTATTGTTATTACTTTGAACTATTGTAATCGGTTTTCTATATTTTTTTTTTAAATTATTATCTTGTGTATACCGTGTAACTGTTTATATATATTTCATGTATTGTATGTTTTAATGAGTGTGAGACTTGTGAATGCGTGTAGTTTTTCTGGTGTGTTTAATGGGTGTGAGGCTGGTGAATGTGTTCGATGTATTTTTCTTGTTTTGTTTTTTTTTACTTTTAATTTTATAATTCAGAAAAAATTATTCATTGTATTATTTTATTTATAAGCCTATAATTGGCTGTTTGCTGTTGTGTGGCTTCATTAAATAAATAAATATATATATATAAAATTGAAAATTACTTTCAATCCGTCCAAGACTGAAGCGGTATTTTTTACGCGCAGGCGAATACTGCCACAAAATCTAACCATTGAAGATAACTGTTTGGTCTAATAACATTCGTTATCTAGGTGCTGGTTACATTAATTACATTAATGTTAAGGTCGATAAAGCAATTAGTGCAATTCAGTCACTTTATTAAATTTCGTATTGTCTGTTGTCGCTTTTGAACGTGATTGTACATATTTCAATCAAATAGTTATGTGCATGTATAGATATTTTTGTATGTTTATTTTATATCACGACTGACATAGAGTATTTTTGTTACAAAGTCAATCACATTATTTACTGATATATTTAATTATTTATATTACTCATCGCTTGCAATGTTGTTCCAGATCGCGTAATTTAAGACGATGTATTTCATTTGGTTAAGGTTAAGATTTGACTTTTAAACTTGTGTCTTCGTTTACACTAAGTATTTTGTTTATTATGTACGTTTAACGATATAGATGTTTTTAAAATGAATTGAAATTGAAATTATCCTTGGAACGTGACCAACTGTGTACTATAAAAATATTACATCATCGTTTTCATTGATATATCTTCGATTAACGACCTATTTTTCTTTCTCTACTATTTCTATATATATATATATATATATATATGTTTACTTTTTATTTATTACGATGACTCGTTGTTGACTAAAATGGTCGAGAATATGGAATGAAGTTCCTACTACCAATAATAAATTACGTTCAATACGGTCAAATACTAGAGTTTGGACTAGTTCATCGACATCTAGCCGACAAGAAGAAATTATTACTATGCAATTTGTCATTCTTATTTACTAATTAATTCATATTGCCCCCTATCTATAATACATGGTCTTTTTTATTTATTTATTTAACAGCAGCACTTATATTACCTTTCGGCTATGATCACTTAATTTAATTAAATACAACGCGTTCAATTTCTACAAATAAGATACGCGTACAGTTTACGTATTGTATGGATATCCTTCAATTCATCTTTTGGTATATCATTCAGCGTTCTGCTTTTTTGTATTTCAGTAACAGGTGATGTACAGTCACGGCTTCATCACAGAGTTCGTCATCTCCGAAGATATACGCAATAGTACATGCTATGTTCCCTTATCTAACCCCATCTTCTATTCCGGTCTCAAATACACCTTTCCAACTCTCTTTCCGAAATCATCGAGCATAACGAACAAAAGATCCAGCTTCTATTTCGATTCCTAAAACTATCTAAACACGTGATATCTAAACTCCATTTACCCGTGTCTCCGGCCAATGTTGCAGTACACGGCACGTTAATGAATACGATACAATAAAATAAGTAGTGTTATATATATGAGGCTTCTGCCCGGTGTTCATTACTCGCGATTGATTATCGAACAGTTTTACACGTAATGCGAGTAATGAACACCGGGCAGAAGCCTCATATATATATAACACTAATTCATCGTAAATTATCGAAGTCCACGAAATTATAATGTTTAAATAATTTCGTAAATTATTTATTTTATTAACCGAAATATTTTCTGTAACAGAAACTCACATCGGTGCATACGCACACTTTAAAACATACATATATAATTGTTAACAAGTGATTGGACACAAGAGCTTCGAATGACAAAATGGAAATCGTAAATATTATATAACGTCCAATCGATAAAAGACTTGAATGAAGAAACCACTTCAACTTTAAAAACCTCTTAAACCTTTTCCATCCTAACTGTCGACGACGGTTGTGTTAATGTCGAACAAGAAAATTCGTCGGAGGAAATTCCATATAAAAACCGATGTTCGAAATTTATTATGTTCTAATTACGAGTGACGTGTACAAAGTTTGCGTTCGAGGTAACATGACGTGTATTGCAAAATCCTTTGTTAGAATTAATACGCCATCTTGCTACCTATAAATCTACCCATTGTCCGTTAAAATTTATTTATCCATTCGGTATACATACGTACATGACGTTAGTATACAGATAGATACAGCTGCTCGTGTAGTTGCGATAAAATGAAAAGAGTAACCGCGGAAAATGCGGTCAAATTATTATAGTTCACGTTAAACGAGTACACACGATGTTATTTTATTTATGTTTATGGTAAGCTTGTACCGATATCGCGCTACGACCGCCATTATCAACCGATAAATTTATTGCCGACGACATTTCATCAAATTGCGAAATTTGTCGGGAAATTTGAAATAAATTAAAATCGTACTCAGCGTCGACCCGCCAAAACCACAACCCCAAATTTTCGAAAGTTTTACACGTATGTTTATTCCCTTTGTCGTTCTTTATGCGCATGCGATGACGACGATAGTGAATGATTGCATATCGCCTTTTTAATTACCATTTTGTCATTATTTATGTGGATTCAGTGGCGCACCCGGGATTTGTATCTGGGAACGACCCGTAAAAAAAAAATTAAAAATTCGTAATAAAAATTAATAAAATATACACAGCAAAACCACAAACTATAATCGATCACAAACAACTAAACAACTAATAACAAAAAAAAACGCACTGGTCATGGGTCAGATTCGAATATCAATTTTTTTTCTTTGTGTTGTACAGTCAGCCGGATTTTCAACGTCATTAGCAGATAGAATGTAAGGAATATTTTCTAACAGTGTTTTTTGCAATCTAGGCTGTTTTGCATGCTCCCCTCAAGATGAGGTTTTATTATTAGTGATAATGTGAGCTCTTTTCAATATTCTCTTCTGTTTCAAACTATCATTTTAGCTGCGAAATTGTTTGTGGCTTACAAGTTACGCGCTTTTTTTGATGTGTATTTTATACTTTTCTACGTCCTCTGAGGAGACTTAAGCCCGGTATCCCCCTCCCCAAGTAGGGGCGACTGTGTAGATTATTCTTGTTTATATTACATATACGATAATATAATTACGATACGAGTAAACAAAAACTATTTACAAAATTTAATCGAATCGACTAGATTTATTTTTGAAAATATTCTAAAACACAGCTCACCGAGTGTTAGATTTATCACAAGCGATGATGTCAAACATATACTTTTTTAGATCGTGATTAGTAACATCGAAAAGACGAGAACTAAATTGAAGTTTTTTCGATGTTTCGTCAATCTACAATGACTGTAGAATTGAAATAAAATACCCAGACTTATCGAATTTTTTCGTTAGCACGTTTACGTTAAAATATCTTTAGACTGATCATCGGATCGCTCTTCTGCTAAATCTATAACTTCGACCCCTGTCCCTTTCGAATTGTCAAATATACGGAGTCGTCCTGATTTCAGAATTTCAACTATGTATATAATACCTAGATGTGCATTCATTTTGATAAAATCAGTTTCTCGTGCACTTCGACGTCTTGTACAGTTGGGCGACAGCTCATTTATTTCTATGTTAGCGTACTTCACTAATAAATCGATCACTGTTTCATTTTAAAAAAACAGTATAAATGTGGGGGTAGTTTTTCCACAGTAAGTCCTTTTACCCCCAACAAACGTGTAATATAATATTTGGTCCCGATCTGTTTCGTCGAGGAGGAAAAACATACTCATTGAGTTATTGTTATCTTGAAAGTTTGGAAATATGTTATTGCTGTCAAAATTCATCGTAAACCCGTACATATTTGAGGTATGATTTTAATAAGCTTCGCCAAATCAAGGATTTACCTCGGAATACGTCGCTTCTAAACTGCCGAGAAGACGTTGTCCTCAGCAGATTGCGGCTGGATCAGACAAGACTCACCCATTCACACCTGATCAACAGAACACTGGTTCCTCAGTGCCCCGCGTGTATCGTCACGCTTTCCATTTCCCATATCCTCATTGACTGACTCATACGCCTCACTCAGATTGTCTCTTAACCGTCCCTCCTCACTTCCCCTTCACTTCAAAGATGAATACTTCTCTCTTACTAACCTAATCATCTTTTTATCTCGTCTTTACGTCTTGATTCCTCTTCCTCGTGCCGCTAGCGTCAGTTGCTGCACACGGCGCGTTAATTTAGATTAATAATAATGATAATAAAACATTTTGTCCATACCGTTCGCATTAATTACATTCGGAAGAAAAACTTTCAGCGCATATGTTCGGATGTGGTTTATTTTCAGAAGAGAGAAATTGAATTACCCCCCCCCCATAGAAAAATAAAATAAACTCCGGAATTGCGAAAACTTTAAAAGTCGATTAGAATTATATATAAAATAATTAATCCGACGTGGCAACTGAAAGACACTGGTAGCAGGACTCGTGGAACGAGTAAAAAAACAGAAAAATAAATAACTGCCTGGCTAAGAAAACTCTGACGGATTTTCTGAATAAAACGCCAAAAGGTATAATACAAAAAAAAAATATTTTTTCAATTAACCTCGAACGAACACGGTCAACGGAAACGTGTTAAATTAGAAATTGCGCTCGACCGGGGAGTAGATAAATAAACACAAAGGACGTAAAGAATGATGGCCGACTTAATTGGCTTAAATCTTGATACATCCGAAAAGAGTACGCCTAACGGTAATCCAGCGAGAAATTTATTCACTCCGCCGAAGACTAACGAAGTAAATACATACACCCTTAGCCTTTACTCTGCGGTTGTCTCGATGCACATACATTCACCAGGTACGAGAACAGGAACTTCACGCATTCGTGAGTGTATGTGTGTCTGTATTTGTCTGCGCGTACAAAGTAAAAACGTAATTATATATAAATTCGTAAATTTTTAATTTTATTCGTATTTGGTTTAACGTCTTCTTGAATAAATATTGCTCCTGTTACTGGCAGACAAATACGTGTTTAATTCATGTGTATATATATATATGTATCGAACATACTCGGTATACGTGCATTTATAACAGATATATATCTAACGGGAGTTAGATATACGGATATAGACATAAATTGGTTTTGAAAGTAGAAAACATCAAAAATATCATTGTACTTTCACAGCGATGTTTCATTAAGTATATACATTAATGCTACGATTAATAATCAATGGACGAGTACAGGAAACTCACCCACGAGTAGATTAAGCACCGGATGGATGAATATTATTGGGAATATGCTAAGGTCAATACTCTTGACTGCAAACGGATGTCCGCTAAGTGGCGAGAAAAATTAAAGATGCTGTAGCATTATGGTCACTGCATCTCTCCAGGAGATTTCGAATGAAGAAGAATATATATATGTATATAAAAATAAATAAATAAATCATAAAATTATAAAATTGAAGTAACCTGCTGAATAGCTTATGTTTAGTGATTATTGATAGATATGTTTAATCTAAAATAATTTACATACGAATGCTGAAAACTGTTCTAATAGAACGATATGATTAAATTGTAATAAGGACCTTAATTAAATACGCCATATTTAAGACGCGTGTATAATATTATTATTATTATTATAAATTAATGTACCGTGTACGACAAATAAGACTGCATGCACGATAGAAAAAGACGGTTAGATCGATAAATTCGACAAAGAAGAACTGTCGTTTTTGAAAAAAAGAAAAAGTCGAAAATGAAAGGTTTCAGCGAGAAGTATAACGGGATGTAAGAAAAGAGAGGATAATACCGCACAAGGAACATAACATATGCGCGTGTAAGACGCAATCGAAGTGCGCCGTCATCCTGTGATTTGGAAGCGTTTTTATCCATGGATCAACAGAGTGTTTGTTTGGCCGGAGTTTGTGATTTGCCATAACGCTAAAAAAAAAAACGAATTTTATGTATTTTTTAAGGTCAGACAACGGAACGGGAACCTGTGGAACTGGGAAAGTCTAGCCGCTTTATCAGCAGTTCATTCCCATAAATCACGAAGGTTACTCATTGATTCAGTTTCACCAATGCTACATTTACTACTTCTTTTACTATCGGGTGCTGATGGCGTTAGAGCGCCAAAAGCCGGAAGATAGTCGGAAAATACGACTGAAAGATGATTAGCGTGGAATTTCACTGAAAATTGCACACCCGGTAAATCGCGTATAATTCAGTTGACACGGCGGAAAATATCTGGAGAAGCAAATAACAAATGATGATTACTTCATTCCTGACAATAGAGCAACCAACAAATCCATCGAAGATTAGGTATGACTTGTTAAAAAATCTATTGTTATACTTCTACTGTTGAAGAAGTATCAACTGTTGGATACTAGTTGCCACGAATTCGTTGATTTTGTTCATTGTTAGTACGTATATTATCAATGAACAAAATCAACGAATTCGTGGCAACTAGTACCGACTAGAAATTACAACAGTTGATACTTCTTCAACAGTAGAAGTATAACAATAGATTTTTTAACAAGTCATACCTAAGCTTGTGAACGAAATTAAACAATAGAAAATATCACACAACTTATTGCAATGAAAACAAAATCTGCTCCTATAATTTTATATATGTATTGTAAATTATAAACGGATGAAAACACGCGCCATTCTTTAATTCTAGACAAAAATCAATCCACCTGTTATTAAGCTCTAAGTAATAAAAAAAGTAGTTTAGTTAAAAATCGGTAACGCAATAGAAGTGTTATTATATGACAAAAAATACGTAATATACCGTACTTACCAAATGAAAGATATCGAATTGTATAATTAAAAGTATACATCATACGATGAAGACATAAAAGAAGAGTCTTTAAAACTTTGAGCCCCAAGCCACATTTTGATCCTTTGTGGCAACAAACACGTGTCAGTCAATTATGACTGACGAGTATGGCTGTGATAAAAAATAACTGACACTTATAACTTTGTAACTCTTAATTAAAAATTAAATTGCGTTAGTCATGTATGACTGACAAATTATATAAGACTTTTTTTGGTTTCTAATTAATGGAAAATAATTTTGAGTACATAATATAATGGTAATAATGAAAGTTTCAGATGAAAACTTTATACTTCCAAATGTAAACATATGTGTGATGATAACAATGTGTCAATCATTAATGACTGGCGCATTTTTTGAGGTTTTATTCCGTTTCTGAAATAAATAGAACAATTTTATATCGACCACAGCGGTTCGAAACTGATAGTTATTAATACGGAGTAGAAATTCAAAATTAGCGCGTTATCATATTTATACAAAAAAAGGTCACATGGCCTGGCGGTAATGAACAACGTCACGGGGCTCAAAGTGTTAAATAATTAACGATTCATAACGAAGAATGTAACTTATGTAAGGAAGTCAAGACCAGAACATAACGTCGATTAAAAAAAAAAAATATCTATAACTAACAACATGAAAATAAAAGTTGAACCATCGTATAAAACAAACGAGACACACTGTTTCGGGGGTGTCAATTATTTGGACACAGCAAAGCGTACTATATTCTCCTGCTGGCATGCGTCAAATGTAGTAAGCAACGTGATACTAAAAAATGGTAACAAACCATTTGATAAGCCAGCAGATTAATTATTGATGACTTTTACGTTCCATAATCTCTGTTTAAGAAATATTTAGGCTTTGGATCGTAGAATCAACAGACGCAAGCGCATCGAAGCTATCTACATAAAAGCAATAAAACCGATTAACCTTTTAAAATCTCTCATGCAACCTTTGGAGGTGACTTTTCCACATTGGGCAAAGTTCAAAACATATATTTACGCCTATTCTTAACAACACTCGTCTGTACTCCAATATCAGCTTTGAAAGTAAGGTCCCCTCCATATATGCGTCGAACATGTTTAGCTGACAGATTTTTGATGAAATCTTTCTCTTCCTCATTATTCCACTCTTTTCTCGATATTTCCCAAAAATAGAGATTTGTCGCCATCCAATCATTTTCGCGCATCATCTATCCAATTATAGTAATCTAATAATACCGTTCTCTGGTTCCAGTTATTTTATTTTTCCTTTTACTAATAACGAGGTATCCTTACATAATAGACTTAGATTATTTGAAAACATTTAAATATTCTGCTCCATCTTCTATCGCTAACGCGTTTTTTATTACTCGTATCAATAACCACTTCTCCAAATTCATACCTACCTACACAGACGGCTCTAAACTTAGCACAGCTAACTTGTTAAAAAGTTTACTCTCTTGCGAATTTCTTCTATCGTTACTGCATCGGAAGCTATCTTTCATTCTATATTTCTAAGCAATTATATAAAAAAAATCTAATCTTCTCGGATTCCAGAAGTTGTCTTTCTGCATTAAAATTGCCAAATTACTACTGAAAATTCGCAATCATATCGCTCTTCTTCAGGATGTTGGTGTCTCCATTAAGTTTGTGTAGATTGCCGGCCACTTTGGAATCAGCGGAAACTTTCTCATTAACTACTGTATCCACTCTTCTTAAGAAATACTTGAAAGCGGTCTAGAAGAACTCTTAAAATGTCTCACATCATAAATTGCTTCAGACTGATCTTCCATGCTTACCCTAGTTTTACAATATACAGATAAACAAATTCGTCCATTCATAATCGCCATGATTCGGAAAAAATCTTATCCCTTCTTCATTATTACGAATGAACGTTGTTGTCACACCCTACTGCTCACACCCTGCAGATGACGACCGTATTGCCGGCGCGAATCACGTATTTTTTAGACGTTCCTATTACTTCCCCTAACACATTATACAGTCAAATCATATCCTTATAAATTCCTCTCCCTATTGTCTTTCTTATTTCGTGAATGTAACTTAGTGATTATATAATTATTTAATCTTTTATATGACAATTTGTAGTAAATCTGGTGGAAGTTCGTAAAAAATAATAATAATAATTAAAAAAGCGAGCTAAGGATACTTATTGTATCACTCGTAGAAATGATAAAATTGATAACGAGTAAAAATTATTACCTTACAATTCGTCGCGATGAACGAGATTTGAAAAAAAAAATCGTTCATCTTTAAAATGTCTCTGTAACAATTGTTAAGATAAAAAAGAAACAGATCCACCATCGCAACTTTACGATTTTGCAACGTCGTTTTAATCATAAAACTTTTATACATGAAAAAAAGGCCGAAATGAAAGGGATAGCCGACGAGCTAAAATTGTCGACTATCCGAATATCTACGAGATTACGGACAGAGGGTTGACACTTGGAGGACCTCTCGTAACGTTCAAAGATTTTTCATATTTGAAAAATACGTCTCGGCCTCTTCAAATTTATTTAGGTTTAATAGTAGTCGTAATATAATACAATAATGTTAGTAGTGGTTATTTGTAATAGCATTGGAAAAAATTATTGAAGCGCTTTCTCTTCGGATAGCTATCATGTAGTCAATTTACAACGTAAAAGAAGCACGCTATCGAGTTTCATTTTGCATCCACGAGGACAAGTACTTCAGAATGCTTCTGTACACGTGTAGTGAAAACAAATTCGGAATTCGTAAGTGTACGCGTGTATATCTTGAAAAATGTTATGCCGTATTACTATAATATTTTTTTTTTTTACATTTAAACCCCCTGACAAAGTCGACAACTAAAGAAAAAATTGATACTACAGCATTTATTAATTATAAGAAAGTTAATATAACGGTATTTATGCGATCCATATCACGCCTCGAGAGCGGCTTCCCCAACGGATCAAATGCGCTCAAGAAAGGGGTACTGCATCTGACTTAAACGGTTCGATGAATGCAAAAATCAGGGTAAACATTGAGGATATGGCTGGAGCTTAAGGAAGAAGGAAGTCTGTACTGAGTTGTAAGTGTTACGAGAACAACATGTTGGTGTGCGGCGAATATACAGTTCTTTCATTTAGCAAACGAGACAGGAAGGAGAGTCCGTGCGTTAAAAAAGATAGAAATCGGTAATATTTGAGTACGATGTTCGAATAAGGATAACATGTTTCTTCCTTAATCGGAAAGGAAAGAACAACAGAGATATTAAGTTTAATAGAATGGAGGTGATTTATTAACTCGATTTCCCTACACGGCTCCATGATAAGATTGTGGGAGATATTAGAAAAAGTTTTATATCGCTAGAGAAACGAGCAGAAATGTGTTGTCAATTCTCCAGCTCGTCGTCAAAACTGAGACTGTAGGACTGAAATAAAAGACACCCACGGCTATTTGTTGAATGCTATCCAAGGTAATCTGCAACGAATTAATGTCTTATATACATGTTTTGGATCGTCTCGGTTACATCTAGTATTAATTTTCTTTAATATGTCTAGAACTTTTATAGCTGATTTCTTGAGGTGTTTGATGTGAGTGCTTCATACCAGTTTGATATCAAATGTTGTCCCGAGGTAGTCACTGTATACTAAAAACGTAATTCTAAACTATTAAGGAAGATTTGGGGCATTAGTTATTCGGTGGAAGTCCGCGTAGGCTGTTTATTCTGATGAAAATTTAAAGCCTTGTGTAGACGCTATTCGGCTATCTCATTGATACAATTTTCCAGTTGGCTGATAAAGGTGATTAAAATCATCTCTGCAAAAAAAAGCTAAACTATAACCAGCGGTCGGGTGACTTGTAGAATATCATTAATGACTATCGGGAAAAGTTTTATAACGGCAAATAAGTTCCCTTCAGATGGAGGTAGTACTAATATTTCCCTTATAACGGGTGAAGCCTGAAAGGAAGAAATTATATACTTCCAGTCTATAGAAAACGGTAGCCTTACAGTTTCTCCAGTTTCAGCACCCAAACCCAAACGAGTGATTTCTTGCCTCGTTGAAGTGACGCCTGGTGTAAGAAACATCCACCTAAATCTAAGAAACTTAAATGAACGGAAAACAAAACCTAAAATGGACACTAACGTTATTGAACGTGTCTCATCTAATTCCGAAAAATATTCGACTTACGGTGACATCGTTAATCGCGTTATTTCCTGAATGTCGAGCGATTACCGAAAATAAAACGGTCCTTATTTTATAATTGTTTTATTACTATTACAAAATTCTATCATATTTTCTTTCACGAACAGAATTTTTTTTTTCTAAATTACTTCTTTAGAAATCTTCGTTAGTATAGTGTTGCCAACTATATTTTCATAGTTTAGGCAGTTTTTCGAAATTTACTTTTCAGCATTATAGAACGTGCGTCGACTCCACACGTGCTACCGTGCGTGTCTCCAGAAGAAGCTCCAATATCGACAGGATTTTTAGTCCTATTTATCACAACGGATAGCCTTTTTCTGTGTCAAAAGTCCAGTTATCGACCTATGTAGTATTGGGTTTCTAAAAACGGAATACTTTTCTTTATACTTGGATTTGTTAACTTCTCTACACATTGTAAATGACGGCAATTTTTTTTTTTTGCATGCAATCTGTATTTAATAACAATAAGCAACAGTGAAGACATGTTATATCAAAAATAAAAAGGAGGATAGCATCCCAATGGGTGCTGATCCTATTTATTGATAATTACTTTTACATTAGTTTAATCTGCAATTATAAGAGTAAGAGCTTTGTATCTCTTGCACTTGAGCAGCGGATTTCATCTTTAACCGAGCTGATCGTCAAGTATTTCGTATGAACCAAGGAGCATTCACAATTTTCCTAAGATTTTTACTTGTGTTCTTTCCATAATAGCTATATTGGATTTAGCTGCAGTACCCCATAGCTCTATGCCATATGTCCAAATTGGCTTTATTTTTGTTTTGTAAAGTAGAATTTTATTTTCTAGTGAAAAAACTGAATTTCTTCCAATCATCCAGTCCATATTTCTCGGTTTCAGTCTGATCTGAGTACGTTTAGAGGCTATGTGTTTATTCCAAGTTAATCTTTGGTCAAGATGTAGACCAAGGTATTTCGCACAATTTGCTATTGGAATTTGTTTATTGTTGAGATATATCGGTTTTCCCGTTCCGTTTTTCAATGTAAATAATACATTGAGGCACTTATCTTCGTTAATTTTTATTCTCCACTGTTGAACCAATTTGTTAGATATCTTGGATGTAGCTGGCAGCGGTACTGACGTCATTGTGGATTGCTAAAATTGTGGTATCATCGATAAATAAGGCGGTTGTAGTATTATTATTTACCGGAAAATCGCTGGAGTAAATCTGATATAATGTAGGGGCTAAAACACTACCTTGGAGAACTCCAGCCTTGTTCAGAAATATGGATGACCCTAAACCGTTGAAATTAATTGGAAAATATCTCTCCGTGAGATAAGATATTATTATTTGGAAATACTGATAAGGCAGCTTAAGTTTTATTTTGTAAAGAATACCTTTATGCCATACTTTATCAAAAGCCTTTTCGATGTCCGAAAACGCGGCAGATCAATATTTGTTTTCTCAAAGCATGAATTTATGACATCAACTACTCTATTGTACTATGGTTATTTCAGAATCCGAACTGGAAACCTAGAAGTACTGAATAATATTCGATGAGTAAAGGCTTTAATATTTTCAATAGCAATATTTCAAATATTTTAGCTAATATCGGGAGTAGGCTAATGGGTCTATACGATAATATTTCTTCAGTTGGCTTACCAGGTCTATGTATCACTTTTATTACGGCAAATTTCCATTACACCGGAAAGAAGGATGTCCGGAGGATAGCATTGTACAAATATGTGAGCAGTACAATAGCTTTCCGGGGAAGGTGGTTAACCATACTGACTGTAATAGAGTCGTAGCCAGGGTTTCCTTATATTTAACTTTTTTATATGGTACTTGATTTCCAGGGGGGGGAAAAGACACGATAAATAAAGTTACTATATTATATTCTTTCAGCGCTACATTATATTTCGTAAAATCTAGGGGTGTAGATCCTGTAATGAATATGTAATAAATTAAATCACGATACGCTATATCATCTTCTGTATCCTTCCTTTGGCAGCCATTCCGTTATTTGTGTCGTCCACGTGTCATTATTTCTTCTTTCCACATGACCTGTCCAGTTCCGCTTCAGTTGCGCTGCACGTTCTATCGCATCCAACAGTTTAGTCTGTTGTTTTATCCGTGTATTGGCTTTCCTGTCTGACGCCTTATTTCTCAACATTACTCTTTCACGAGACCTTCGAATTAAGGCGAGTTTCTTAATTATATATTTCGTCAGGTATTTCCTCTCCGTATGTAAGCAACACAAGGACGCTACACTTTCTTTTTTAATCCGTTGGATATAATTCCTGAACACCTTGCAAATAGTATTTATATATTTAGAAACCTTTACTTTGTACGAACGACTAACTGCGCACATTTTACACAATCTATACGTACATACTTTTTATCGTGAAAGAAAAATTTCATTAAGTCGTTCAAAAGAAAATGTAATAAACACGTACTAATATGCGCGATACCTCCAAATCTCAATGCCGACCCGTCTCTCGGCTTATCTCGAGTAAACACAAATTTATCTCCTTTCTGTATATCTTCTATTTTATTAACGGCCATCTTTAAAACCCTAAAATACAAAATACATCTTAACGTATATATTATAAAATTGCGAAACATAAATTATAAATTTTACACAGGTGTGTTTATTATACGATACCTCTTCTTAGACGAACTGCGGATAATCTTCCACGCATTTATATGAATATTTCTAAAAATGAAATATTTCATGGTCGACCAAAATTTAAACAATTATTGTTAGCGCAAAAATTTCACGTACCACATAATGTGTACATCCTGACTGAAAGGTTTAAACCAATAACAAACAGTTTGTTGTTCGATATCTAATAAAATGTAAAAATACGAGTTTAATCGTAGATAAAATAAAAAGAAATTTAATAAATAATACTTTGCAACGCATTCGGATATTTTCTGTCTGTTTATTTTTTTTTTTAAGGATTTAATAAAAGATTAAACAAAAATTTAAAAACGAAAAAGAATTTTAAAAAAAATCAAATCATTGCTTCTATAAAATTTATACCTAAATTCACCTGAAACTTTGTGGTAATATGTATTAATTCGTGATTTTTTTTCCATTTATGTTACCTTCATTCTTGATATATTTGAATAACATTCGAGCGTCTATTTCAAATTTTAAAATCATAAATTATTTTTAAAACATCACGAGAACGAAACGGCTCAAACGAAACTAACAACGACGCACAAATGTCCAAAATTAGAAACGTGTGGCTGGCGGAACGGATCCTGCTGACAAACTTATGTCAATAGCTTGGAACTGGATATCTTACTTTTAGCAATAATATCAAGTTCAGTTAAAATATTCTTAATAAAAAAAAAAAAAATTGAACTACCTCTATACTTATTTTGCGAGAAGATCAATTTTACCTTATGTCGGTTTTGCTGGCCATTTACTTTTTTGAGCTCCTTAAGTTAGTGATTAGATAACGGATGTTGCCACGATAATCACTAAGAGCTGCTTATCGATATTATACCGGTGAAGTTTTGTAGTCGTATTTTCTTTCCGGCATTCGATTTTTCGTATCAGTAAAATTCTTACATTCCAAGTTGCTACGGGATGAGCGTTTATTTGTTTGTAATAGTACTGCTCCAAGTGGAACCCGCTAGACGCGGCATCCTGAACAGGATTAATTGCGAAGGATCATTTTTAGGCCACCTGTTCTACGGCAAGGCGAGTGTTCTCTAAATAGGGCTGCTTAAATGCTACTGGAACTGTCTGTCGCCCTCGCTCTATGGCAGTAACGAACAAAGGATTCTGTCGGCTGTATGCAGAACTAATATACGTATCAGACTCTGGTGGCATCCACTGAGAAAAACCGCAGCTGATAATGTACAGCTTATACCGAAATGGAAATAAAAAGAAATGATGAGCAAATAAACGGAGAATAAAATAGTAGGAGAAGGAAGGATTATCCCATTATTTGGGACTGACAAATCCTACAAACAAGGCAACCTATCGCTACAGAGGAGGTAGCAGTGTATTTTTTTAACATCGATCGAACCTCGCTGGAGATGTGACTGTCGTAGGATTTTACAGAGTCTTGATAGACAGTTCCTCAAGTTGCTCATCTGCATACTCATGTCTCATTGTCCTGTCACTACCGGAATCGTCCGACTGAAATTTTCCACTGGTATCCATTTTGGTCTGCGACAGAATTGAACACAATGAATAATGGCGAAGGTTAAATAAATTTATCACATAATAGATAATTTCGCAAAAATGGCCAAATATTTATGTTAAAAATTGTAGATATATCATGAATTAAATAATGAATATAGACGGGTTATAAGAATTCTGGGCTGACGCAAGAAGTGTCTTCTGGATCGAATCTTTCCTTAATATAGATAAATGATTTATGTAGCATATGTTCGAATTGGATGATGATTTATTTGATTCCCAACTTCCATGTAAAAATGTTTTTAATTGGTTAAGGGGAAATCGATTAATTACAAATGAGAATAAAACGAAATACGTGATTTACACAAATTAAGAATTAGTCATTTCGAAAGATATCTCTACACGGCATATCCTAATGGTAATAAGTTGTGCAGAGTAGATCATATTAAATATCTGGGAATTCAATTAGATGATACGTACTTGGTTAAATTTTTTTTTAACTCCTTCACGTCTAGAACTGACCAGCATAGTAATTTGCTATATATATTAATGATGACAGGATCATGATTAATATATTTTATTTATTGAACCTTCACACTGGATCAACAACGTTTCTGCTTTTCAACCTCTTGCGACCTACTGGTTGTTGTAGAAGGTTCAGTGCAAAAGCGTTTCCATGTCCTTCCAATATCGACAAGTGATTGGAGACAGCTAGTTTTATTTCTTCCGTAACTTACTTTACTTATAGATCTTGATGCAGCGTGTGGTTTGACACATTCTATGGTGTTCCCAACAGCGACCTCTGGATCTTGTTCCGACAGCGTTGTATTCTATTAATATCACTTTTGAACGCACATTCCCATAGCTCGGCTGCATACAACCATATAGGATAATTTCAACATGGGAAGCTTCAACATTGATTTTTCATATGTAGTAATTATTGCAATTTGTAAATTTATTTGTTATTAGGATTTTGTTCGATATCAACAAACAATATGGATCTTGTTATGTTTAATATTAATAATATTCCAACAAAATATCCTTCTTTAGGTAGGGCGAGAATAATATCTTACAGTTACTGACTGTGATGAAGGTTACTGATAACAACTCGGAAAGGTCTTTCGCTTTTAACTTGACGTGTGTGGTATTCTAAATCGCTAAATTTCATATATTGTACTGATATTCATCAATCTCGTTTGTTTAATTTCAACACATTTATTACAAAGAAATCTACATAAAATTCAAAAAGTTAATTTTCTAACAGCATTTTTCATCTGAATATATTTAGCTTTATGTCAGCTTGCCATAGAGTATGGTATAATAGGCAGGATGACAGAGTGCCAATATCGGATCTGTTAGAATGTTAGAAATATCTGTTGCGAATGCAATAATTAAATACGCGAAAAAAAAGTTTTTGAAATTATTTTGCCGTCAGTACGAGATCTTACGTGGTTAAACGAGGATGCGATAAAAAAATTTAAAAGTTGACTGCTGTTTTAGTGATCGAAAAATCCGTCCGGAAGGAACAAATAAAGCGGTAATTCTCAATTTAAGAGGATAGAATATACGCAGGAACTGTAGAATATACTATCGAACCGGTTAAAAATATATTTAATTAATTATAAAAGAAAACGAAAATATAATAAATTTATTAAATAAGTTCGATACCTGTGATTGTAAGAGGTTTTTTTTTTTGGTTTTTTGATTCGTACGTAACGTGTCGTTATTTCTGAAATCAGTTCCTACAAAATTTTACAAAACACAAAATTCAAATGGTTCACTCCTAAAATCCCCCAAAATGCACCTGCTGGGTTCAATTGTACATATATAAACCTTTCCCTGATTTACCCATTTACGTACAGAAAATTTAACATGAGAATCGGTACAGACGTTTAGAAAGAGCAAGGTAACTAACTCACGTACAAAAAATAAATTTCATTTTTTTTTCGAATTATTTTTTTTTTATATATGCTGTCCTTACAATTACGAACACAACAAAAAGAAAATGGCAAAATCGGCTGAACCGTTTTCGAGTTATGGTATTTAAAACATGTGGTAATTCATTTATATATATATTATATATATATATATTGGTTTTCTAATAACGTTCATTATAATTATAAAGTTTCGTTTTCCAACGCGATAATATTCGTATTGCGTATAATAATGAACGTCGTTACGGATTGAAATTCTACTTCGTCCTAATTAAAGTAAAGGTACACTAATAAATGAATAGTCTGTGAAAAATACGAACACTTCTATTTCAAGTGTAGGCCGACACTCGTTATTTCAAGTGTCGAAGTATTCGATGATTACAAATGAGACCTTTTCAGGACAAAAAGGGAACGCTTCGTTATTTATAAACAACTTTGGTTCGCACAAGCTGAATATTATAAAAATAATAACAAAAATAAAATTTTACATATATATATATATATATATATATATATATATATATATATATACAATATTATTGGACCCTGTAGTAATGCACTTGATAAATACGATATGCGAAGTGTGAATTTATATTCATTCGTTGTATATATTACATATATATGCATATATATATACATACTTATATATTCATATTTATTTTTACATTATTTTTGTTATAATTATTATTTTTATAAAAGCGACGACAGCCATAATGACTATTATTATTATTATTACTATTATCATTATTATTATTATTCGTATATTTCGCTGTTTGCTCTTGAATATCGTAAGAGCTCGTTAGTTGAAAAATTTAATTACAGAGTGTATTTACTTAATTAAAATTAAATCTATATAACCGATGCTTTTCGACAAAGCTCATTGTAAATACCGTTAATCGAGTTATATATTATATCAAATTGCCGAACACGTCATATATACATACAAGGCGCGTGTAAGTATATTTGTGTGTCTACACATATATATGCTCGTGTGTGTGGTGCATTATATATAGTTGTATTCGTAACCGAGACTATAGTTACAGGGTTTTTTTTCGTATTTTTATAATTGGTTTTGTTTATAAAGCCCGTTTATTTATTTCAAATTTTATTTTTATATTCCATTTTCTATAGTATGAATGTAGAAATACATTCGATTCGAATATTATTATTATTATTATTATGAGAAGATCGTACTTGCCCATTTGCCTTACATATTACCTCATTAAACTCCAAGTCATTCTAATATGTTCACATAATAACCTACTCACATCTGTTCAACTAATAATCGTTTCCAGTCCCGCAAAAATATCCTCCGGTCTTACTGGAATAAAGTTAACCTAACCTTCTAGCATTTCGCAAAACAACTAATCACATTCTTAAACACGCTGATCAA
Source organism: Coronaproctus castanopsis (assembly GCA_032883995.1). Taxonomy (NCBI): domain Eukaryota; kingdom Metazoa; phylum Arthropoda; class Insecta; order Hemiptera; family Monophlebidae; genus Coronaproctus; species Coronaproctus castanopsis. Next base: position 213,867,591 of record CM065052.1, read on the forward strand.
GCTATCCCGAAAACAAAACCATTACCTAAAAATAAAACTCCAGTACCTTGGTGGTCGGAAAAATGCTCAGTAGCCATTCGAAATAGAAGGAAAGCACTCAAAAAGTTAAAACAAATATCCACAATTGAAAATCACATAGCTTACCAGCACGCCCGATCAAAAGCTAGGTGGGTGCTTAAACAAGAAAAAAAGAGAAGCTGGAATGAATTCACATCTACTCTAACAGCTAGAACACCAATCCAACAACTTTGGAATAAAATACGGGCATTAAACAAAACATACACCCCTCGTATACCAAATTCAATTTCAATATGTGGCCAGCTCTACACAGAGGTGGAAGAAATAGCAGAACAATTTGCACTCTATTTTGAAAGCATCTCAAGCGATAATAAATTGCCACTGTCTTCATTACAAATCAAACAAGATATGGAATCTAAGGAATTAAAATTCGATACAGCAACAAATCCGACATATAATTCCCTTATCGAGAAAAACGAAATTGTCAACGCTGTTAATTTCATGAAGGAATCGGCAACCGGTGCTGACAATATTCACATCCTACTCCTAAAGAAGGCTCCAGATTGTATGTATGATAAGCTAGTTCAGCTGTTTAACCACATATGGACAACTCGATCTTTCCCAAGGCAATGGAGAGAATCCATAATAATACCAATACAAAAACCAAACAAAAATCCGACACAATTAGATAATTTCAGACCAATATCATTAACTTCCGTTCTATGTAAAATTTTCGAAAAAATTGTCAACAAACGACTAATCTGGGAACTAGAAAACAGAAAACTGTTATCACCGAAACAATGTGGCTTCCGACCATCACGATCAACAGCAGACCACCTTCTTCACTTACAAACGTTCATTCAAAACAACTTTACAAAACGTAAACACACCTTAACAGTCTTCTTCGATATCACAAAAGCATTTGATCGGATTTGGAAGAAAAAAACAATCTTAACTTTGCACAAATGGGGCTTTCGAGGACACATAATGTACTTTATACAAAACTTCCTATCGGAGCGCACTTTTCGAGTAAGAATCGGTCGAGCTATATCCGCCTCAAAACAGCTGCAAAACGGTGTCCCACAAGGTTCGGTGCTAAGTCCAACATTATTTATTATAGCTATAAACGATTTAACAACATCTGTTCCTGCGTCTATATCTTCTACTCTGTTCGCAGATGATTTCACAATCAGTATCGGTTGTAAAAATCTACAATCAGGTACTCGGAGATTACAAAATGCAATCAATAAAGCGTATGAGTGGACAACACAAAACGGTTTAGAATTCTCGGTATCAAAAACAAAATGCATCCACTTTTGCAAATTAACGAGCTGTGATAAAACCCTAGTCGTTACACTAAATAATATACCAATCCCTCAGACACAAACAGTCAGATATCTCGGCCTAACATTCGACGACACGCTCTCTTGGAGGCAACACGTAAACGAATTAAAACAATCGTCCCTAAAGAAATTGAATTTAATGAAAAAACTATCTAATAGTTCTTTTGGAGCCGACAGAGCCGTCTTACTCAAAATTTATCGAACAATAGTCCCTGTTTAGATTATGGTGCTCCAATTTATGGAACGGCAAAATCATCGATTCTGCGTACTTTAGATCCGATTCATCATTCAGCTATTCGATTGGCTCTTGGAGCTGTTCGCACTAGTCCGATAATTAGCCTATTAATTGAAGCCAATGAATGGCCGCTAAAATTTCGTCGAGAGTACTTAATGATGAAGCTTGATACATACACCAAAAGTAGATTACATACAACATACATACAAAAAACAAAAATGTTACGTCACCTCCCCCACTCAACAGGGTTATTTCAAACTCATATTACAAATATCATCAAGACCTTGCTCAATCTTTCAGAACAAACTGATCATCGCGTAATACCATCGCTACCACCAAACAAAAGAACAAATTTAAATATTGACGTATCATTGGCATTACACAATAAAAATATGATGTCAAAACAAAGAGCCTATGACAGTCTAATGAAATCATTCGATTCATATGAAAAATTCTACACAGATGCGTCAAAGACAACCCAAGGTACGGGTTGTTCCGTCATACATCGAGATATCACCGTAAGATACGTTCTACCAACCGAATTCTCAGTACTATCCGCTGAACTAATGGCAATCAACTTAGCTATCAATTTGGCTAGAGACTTACGCTTACCAAAAATAGTTATTTTTACCGACGCACTTTACGCCGTTCAAAGCATTAATTTCGATCCCACAAAATCTAACCACCCAATAGCCCAAGATATTCACCTGGCAGCTAACCAACACGTACAAGAAACCATCATATGCTGGATCCCTTCACACTCCAACATAAAGGAAAATGAAGAAGCTGACATCGCTGCGAAAGAAGCAGCGGAGATGTTCCCAGTACCAAAAATTTCAATCCCAATACAAGACGAAATACACAATATCAAAAACCAATTTCACGAGGCATGGAACTTACACTGGAAGCGTATTCCCACAACCAACAAACTTCGAAATGTCAAGTTAAACACAGATCCATGGAGAACAATCATCCCATCGCGACGTGATGATGTTGTACTAACTCGGCTCAGAATTGGACATACGTCATTAACCCATAATTACTTAATAGAAAAAAAAAAACAACCGATATGTTGCTACTGCGGACGGGAGCCTCTAACAGTCGAACACATGCTTACAAAGTGTAGGCCACTTCAAAAATACCATCCTGATGGCAATATTTCAATTCACACGGCACTCTCTGATAATCCAGCGGAACTTGAAAAAACCATTAAGTTTTTAAAAGTTACAAACATATATCCTTTGATTTAACTAAAATAGCTTCGGTGCCTCTAACCTGAGTTGTGGTACACGGCACCTTAAAAAAAAAAAAAAAAAAAAAAAAAAATATATTAAAAAGGAAATTCGAAAGATCTGCTTCCTTATTAAATTCGCTAATTCGTTATCACCATCGCTATCTTTGAAAGCAACTAGGAAAATCCTTTCTTACTTAAATCAATCCTACAATATGGTGGCACATTTAAATAATTTATAATCAAAGGTGTTTGCAAAATATTTTCAGCCGCTTTCCCGAGGGTTCAGTAACATAATTTTCGCGATTACTCGAGTAGTATATTTCCTGTATCTAGATTACCTAATTGCATCTCTACAACCGAAATAAATCAAATAATCATAAATAAGGAATTCGAACTTAATCAGGAATCCTAAAATTATTACCAATTAAAAAAAAAACGTTGGTATTCCTCGCTTCAATTTTTAAGTCGATTCTTCGTTTATGCACTATTATCGATTACGGCAAAATATTCGATAATTCAAATAACATCTAACAAACCGTCTCAGCTGTGTGTACCTTTTATTCTCTACTGCGTTCGACCCCATAAACCATATTATTCAGCTGTGTGGTTTTTTTTTATCAAACTTAAAGGCATCATTCAATCAACGTACTATTTATAAGTATAAAATCACACTTAGAAGATTGATTTCCCCGTGTCAAATATGGTGATGCTAGTTCACCAATTCACGATAAGCGAGAGTTCCACAAGGAAGTATTATGGATCTCTTTTTTTTGTGTGTGTGTGTACAATATGAACAATGTACTTTTTCCGATAATTGTTGTATTCTTCTAATTTTGATCCAGATCTCTACTGGTAGATCTAGCGTAATCTTCTTGATATATTTATTTAAAAATAGCACGAGTGCTTCATAATATATAAACGTGAAATTGCCACTTGTCTCTTGCATCAGATCATTAACCAATTGCAAGTAAGTTCTTCTATAATGATTAAAAAGTTTAAATTTAAATTTCGCAATAAAAAAACCGGCTAGGTTTTCGTATTAAAACGGACTACACGAGAACTTAACACAGAACATGATTATACAGATAGCATATCGAGGATACTGTTCAACACTGTGCGAGAAACTTGAATGTAATAAAGGTAGCCACTATACTTGAAAAAACTAGAGGAACATCGTAATCCACCGACCGTTAATTTATTAGATAACTACGAAGAAGTTAGGCGATTGAATAGATTATAAAATTCTTTAAATAACCCCGTTAAAGATAGTCGAAAGTGTCATCAGTGCACGGTCACTTCACACGCGACAATACTTCCATTACAATCGCTTACTGAAACGAATGGGAATTTGTAATATATAAAAATATGTAGGTATATGTAAATATTAATTGAAAGAATGAAATTGAAATATATTTATACAGTACATTGTAATTTACAATATAAATATGATACTATAATATTACGACACGTATTACAACAAATATTTTATTTTGTTAATATATCTACATACGTAGGAGAAACACTTTTAAAAATTTATCATAATCAAACTACTGAAAATAAATAAATAATTGAAGCGTCAACATTAGTTTAAACGTTTGACTTGTCAAATATAGTCCCCCTATTTTTATACTAGAAAACAATTTTTTTTTCCTTTTTTTTATTTACAATCTGCAAATATGAGTAAATGTGATGAAGGAACAGAAAAAGAATCAGATACTGTTGATGATACATTGACCATAACTTAGGACATACCTAGGAGGAATGAGAGGAGGATAAAGTTTTTATATTATCCAGCTTCTCTTCAACGGACATAATGAAACGTGCGGCACCTTCAGTTGTAGAAAAGTAGCTTTAGTCTTCTGAAAAATGGCTCGTATCTTTTTTGGCTACTTCTGAAACAGTTGGTCTTCGTATATAGATTGATTTGACACGAACCAAGGAGCGTCTATTCCGATTCCATTGACTGTAAGTACCGGATATCAGCTATCTTAACAATGCCTTACAGTTCAACGCCACAAATCGGTTTTATGACTGAATTGTACAATAATAGTCGGTTTTCAACCGATAGCTTTGATTGTAAAGGCGATCTCGATCGAATAAAACGTCGACGCTCCTTGGTTCGTGTCAAATCAATCTATATGCGGATACCAACTGTTACCTACTTTTTCCACCGTCGATGTTAAGTTCTACTGTAAATAGTGGGAAAATTTAATATATATATATACTTATCTTTTTAATATTTACACGCATAATATTTACATAAACGAAAAGATGGGTAAACAAAAATCTGGAAAATGGATTCGAGTTTAAATTTCAGTAAACGTAGTACGAAGTTTTAAAGATTTCTTAGGTTTCGGACGTAAAAAAGAAAAGAAAAATAAAACTATTTTATCCCACATTTTCCCCCATTTCCCTCTATTTACCTTTATATATATATATATATATATATATATATATATATATTTATATATATATAGATATATATACGTACCGGATAGTAAAAGCCGAAACCACGTAAAAGAGCAAGTTTTTAATTCCCAACAGATAGAAAGGACAAGCACTATGAAGAAACGGGATAATGGCTCGGATAAGAGCGGAATAAAACAAAATGTTGTTCGAATGAAAGAAACTATACGTATCGGCAGATAAGCTGGAGTTATAAAAGTTTAAGTTCCGTTTTCACAATTCGCAAGAGGCGAAAAAAGCTTAAAGCGAAATTCCTGTTTTTTCATTGTAAAAATTCGTAGTACCGAACCGCGCTGGACATAAACGGATTGGCTGAACGTAAGTGGAAAACAACTTTTGACAGTTACAATGGAAACATAACTAAGCTACCCATCTACGCGCCCGGTCAATCCCTATTGCAAAAGAAGAAAAAAAATGCTAAATAAACTGGGATATAAAAGCGTGCACATTTACGAGCATATAATATGTACATATATAAATATATATATATATATATATATATATATATATATATATATATATTAAATTTCTATGAAATGATTATATATACCACAATACGCCTTTATCTATCCACTCGTGGATGAAGGCTTTCCCCAATCATGCTCGATGTGTACGTTTTACTTGCTTATTAACGTTTTGTTACATTTTATTCTTCATATTCTCACTGTATTATTGTGGTATGGTGTTTTCGGTACACAATGTTTGTAACCCCATGTGTTATATTTTTCTTTTATAACTTATAACTTATTCAAATACATATTTGTTGTTGTTATTATCGTATTTAAGTAGCCGCGATATTCCGAGCTGTAGTCTATTTCGGATCGTTCTAGGTCTATAGGAGCTTCAGAATCTTGCAGCGTCGTCGGCAAATAGTACAATTTGCGTGTTGGGTGGGTTCGGGAAATCGTAGAGATACAATGCGAAACAAAAACCCTCCAATTATACTACCTTGGAGAACACCGCGGAATAAGTTTTGCGGAGACGATACAACGCTACCTAAAAACACATAAAAAGATCTACTGCCTAAATAACTACTAATTAAACGAATTAAGTATGTTGAAAATTACATTTTGCAATTTGGTAACCTACTGACATCCAGAAACATCTCGCTGGAAACTAGAGAACATTTTATTAAGACATTCGTCTGGAACGTTACTCTATATGGAGCAGAAACTTTGGACCCTGTCTAAAGCATATATTTAAAAAAAATGGAAGATATGGTTTTGGAGAAGAATGTTAAGAATAAAATGGACGTAGAAAATCACAAATGAACAAGTGCTAAAAACAGCGAAAGAAAATAGAAATATTATTACGGAAATATATACTAGAAGAAATAGAATGATTGGACATCTGCTAAGACATTCAAGATGGATCACAAATATAATTGAAGAAATGATAGAAAAAAGACCAGAAAGAGGACGGAAAAAGTATATGGATGATGTTAGAAAAGGGAGAGGATAGAAAAAAAGAATATGGCCGGCAACAGGATTCATTTGATGTAACTTCCCACCAACCTAAAGGCTGAGAAGAAAAAGAAGGAAGAATTTGGTAAAGAATAACTGCGTTCAACGTTATGTCGAATTTTCGTATGCTCGTTTAAGTTGAGATTTGTGGGCGTTGGAATCTGCTACTCTGCATATTTGTTGGGTCGTAGAATGATGAGGGGTAAATCCGAATTTGCTTGGAATTATGTTATTGTTGTCAACGTGAGATATTAGGGTAAATCACCTTTTCATCGGCGCAAATCTATCAACTACTTGTAAGCCGCCTGCACTTCTTGAATTCTTAGAATGTTGTTATTTATAGTAGTAGTATATATTATACCTGATTCTGGCTCGGATTTTTTTTTTACTGTTCAAAACCAATAATATTTCTATTTTATCTGTTAAAAACCAAATATTAAAAAAACCGATAATTATACTATTTTTATTATTTAATTTCCGATAATTAATATTCTCACTAATAAAATATTTTCTCGATACTATACCCAATAAAAATTAAGCTTATAATTTTTCTTAATTTTAATAAAAAAATGTTAAAATAATTATTAAGTATTTTCAAAATCAAATTTTTATAAAAAATAATTAATAATTATCAAAATTTTAATGAACTATAAATTTTTTTTTTAATGTATTATATCTAGCTTTATCTTCTGTAATTATTAAACAATAAATTGTTGAAGTAGATTCAAATGAGTCCCACCACTGAAAATTAATTTTAATATTTACTATAGAACTTTTTATTACTTCAGATTGTTCTATTTGTTCATATGTAATATTATTTTCTTATAAAATGATTGAATTGACATGTCCGTAAAATTTGGACACGTCAATTTCATTACCAAAACCCATAAAATTTAAAACTTTTCTATGTTTGTTCATTATGGAATATCAAATATTGATAAATCTATATCTCAAGAAAATCCAGGGTGTATGGTTGTACACCCTGTAAATATTAAAAAATATGAAGGAAATTAATTAAAATTTTTTAATGAATTATAACATAAATTTTATTAAAAAGATCCAATATATAGTTCGAAAGTAATGGTTTCTCTTTCAAAATTTATTAGTTGATTATTTTGATCTACAATTTGAACATAAATTTCTCTAATCTCGTACATATTCATTGGATAATAACGATGCTTAGCATTTGAACAATTTTCTCTCCAGTAGGTGTATTTAATGGAAAAGAATAAACAATATTTCGTCTTGATTTTCCATTTTCATAATTCGATTCAATGAGATTACATCGAATATCAATTGTGTCTATTGGAAAAATATCTACCATTATATCAGAAAAGGCAGTAAAATCTTGTTCTATAATTCTTTTGCTAAATCCTATAATTGAATTCGGTGCTGTAAAATCTACTTTCCTTTTTTTTACACATTAATTTAACTTTATGAGTATTTGGTTGTGCAATTATAGTTAAATCAGCAGTTTTAGTTAATTTTTTTTGTGTAATTTCATTTAAAATTTCTTGTACTTCATAAGTACCAGGAGGAATAATAATTGTTTCTCGACCACCCTTATCATCCTATGAGATGAAATTCATTATTTCTTTCCGTTACATTTTTTATAGAATTATAGGTAACAAAACTGGTTAAACATGTTTGCCAATCTTTATTTTTATCTAACCTTATAGGTTCCTCAAAACGATGAGTAAAAATAGAAGTATTACCACTCTTCTTCTTCTTCTTTGATTTGTGACCGTACCATATCCTGCTACTTAGGCCAGAAACACGGAAGGAAAGGTATAAGAAACTAGATTAGAGGAAAGATGTTTGTGATTTTGAGGAAGAGGAGAAGTTTAGTCTCGGCGGATGAAGTGCGTTGTAATATGTTGGGAAGGTTGAGAGGAAGGCCAGCAAGCTGACGTTGAAAGGTATATGTTGGACAGGAAACTAGGATGTGAGTGATGGTAAGAATTTTTTAATTCAAGAGGCTTTCAGCTAATGTCACCAAGTACGACCTGAAACTTACGCTGATCCAAGAAACCCCTAATGAATGCGAGTAATCGACCATCAATATTCCATTGGTGTAGTTGTAGTATTACCACTCAATTTAATATTAAAACCCATATTGACAATATGTATTTATATTTTTTCTATTTTTATACCAATGAAAATAATTTTAGGATTTTTTGAAAATTATACAAATTATGTATATCGAATTCATCAAGAATTAAGATTAATTCATGTAAATACTAATCGCAATGATGTACTACAACTAGTTGATGAAACAATGTCACAATCTCATACTATTAGCGTAAATTTATCAGAAATAATTTGGAGAATGCCTCGGTATAAATGTTCTCTAACTTATGAGGCAAAAATTAATAAAGAAATAGCATCTTCTACCGAATATGATATGTATTTTAAACATTGGATGTATATAGATAGAAAAAACTTCTGTTTCTGGAAAAACATTTACTTGGGATATACCATATTATTATAAACCACAGTATGTTATAATTGGATTTCAAAAAAATAGACATAATAGAATCCTGATTGATAATGGGCAATTTGATCTTTGTAATCTTGAAAATATTCAAGTTTCCCTTAATAATAATGTTCATTATCCAAATAATAGGTTAAATGTTATACTTTCTGAAAATAAATGTACTCTTATGAAATGTTTAAAAATTTTAAATATTCTTATTATGGAAAGGGAGGTCAATCTCTAATAACTTATAATTATTTTGCAAATAAATATCCAATTATTGTTATTGATTGTTCTAAACAATCTGAAGTAATAAAAAGTTCTACAGTAAATATTAAAATTAATTTTCAGCGGTGTGACTCATTTGAATCTACTTCAACAATTCATTGTTTAATAATTGCAGAAGATAAAGCTAGATATAATCAATTAAAAAATACTGTTATAGCTCATTAAAATTTTGATAATTATTAATTATTTTTTATAAAAATTTGATTTTGAAAATACTTAATAATTATTTTAACATTTTTTTAATTAAAATTAAGAAAAATTATAAGCTTAATTTTGATTGGTTATAGTATCGAGAAAATATTTTATTAGTGAGAATATAAATAATAAAAATAGTATAATTATCGGTTTTTTTAATATTTGATTTTTAACAGATAAAATAGAAATATTATTGGTTTTAAACGGTAAAAAAAATCCGAGCCAGAATTAGATATAATATATACTACTTATAGTGATTACCTGATTTTAGCTTTTATTCATTAATAATCCGTACTCTTTGATTATGTTTTCCAGTTTTTAACAAGCTTTATTTCGAGCGTACCGCAGGTTATTGATTAATTCCTCGCAATTTTTACAAACCCACTCTTCTAGAGTTCTTCGTATTATCTACTCGCCATAAATATCTTACTAGTGTGTGTGTGTCTGTATGCGTCTACTACAAAAAAAAAAAAAAAAAATATCAATCAACTCGAGCAGATGGTAATATAATAGTATTCGTTATCGTTATTCGTAGTATTCCGACAGTAAGAATCGTGGATATTTTCCGCCTATAACGCAATAAGTAGATACCGCAAGAGCTTATCCGCACCAAATTTACGATCAACATTAAGGTAAATTACTCTTCTTATTTCGCGCATTAAAAAGAATCGCAGAGAAAATTGGCGTAGTTTCAGTTCCTTCTCGAAATGTACGAAGGTAAATTTACACGAACCATTTGACGATGCCCGAGAAACACAACCTCGAATAATTTAAATCGGACAAAATTAACCCTTCGAACGTGGCAATTTCACCTACTACCGGTTATGTCGTCGGTTATACGTAATTTAAACGGAAAATTTTCCAAATTAAAATTTTTAAAAAGAATATATTTATTTAAAAAAAAAAAAATACATTTTATAATATGGAATTTAAAGCGACAATCCAATTAAATCTTACGCCACTTCAAACTCTACACTTACATTAATGATAAAAATGATACAATACTATCGAAAATTCATATATTGTAATAGAAAATTTTAATCCAAATTTAACGACTTACTTTTCCCAATATATACCATAATTGTATCTTAAATTTAATATTTTCATTAAAGTTCTAAACAATATTCTTATTACTAATATAACAAATTATACTTTTTTCTGTTGTTTATATAGCTAAATTATTGAACTCGTTAAATTTACCTCCTACTAAATCTTCCATACTACAATGTAACACTGTCCCGTTGACACCTTTATAATATATGAAAACAGGTGTATGTCAAATCTTTTTAAATATGTTTTAAAACTACCATAGTGATAAATTGTACATTTTAGTAATTAAGGGGTAAACTGTTTGGTTTTTAAGTCTTACATTTAAATCGGGAAAATATTTGTCAGCTAAACCATTATATTAGTTTCACATTTTTTGATATTGTAATATATAATATTGATTTAGTATTAAACTGTTTGATTCGTTTATTTTCGTATATAAATTTATTATTAACATATATATTACTCGATGAAATTCGTGTTTCGTTTTTCATATTATTTTTAATTAAGAATAAATTGATATGTTTTGTTATTTCTAAGTCAATGGGGTCCTGCAACCACTACTGATGACCAAAAATCGTTGTTTTGTACGCTTTGATCATTCTGATAGCTATAATTGTTCGATATTAAAATTTATGTTTCGTTTTTTGTTTCGATTTAGCATCGCCGGTTAGTTGAACGAACTATTAAAGGGAAGATAAATTTCATTCGTCAAAAGTCGTTATTTCAAAGATTAATATAGACTTGTTGGGAAATTCGATACAAGAGATATATAGTTTATTCCTACTTAATCATTAGCCAAAAAATAGTACTCGAAGACTTCTTAACTCTAAATCCTTAACGTAACGAGATTTCTACATTCGAACGTTTTAGATTTTTCGCGGCAATAATGATTTATTACGTGATCGACTGATCTCTGCAAATAACGGTCAAGAACGGTCCGAATTATTTTCCGCTTCGATAACAACATATTTACGATCGTACAAATAAGAATATAGCAAATAATATCGTTGGATATAGTTAATATGTATAACAACAGTCTAACTGACAACGTAATTGTTAAGAATAATAATTTAAATATACGCATAGTGATAAAAATATTAGAGACCGCATTAAATTAATTTTTCCTTTTTTCAGTTACAAAATAAATATAAACAAAATAGTGTTTTAATTATGATATCTCGGCTTACGTGAATAAATTAGAGAATAATATTGAAAATAATAATATATTTTAAAATAACGTTAAATTATGGAAAAGATTGTCGACGATATCATAATAATACGGAATAATAATTATAAGCATAATATTTTGAACTATTTTTTTTTTTTGTATCTAATCAACTATAATAAAATAATTCGATTTATATTAGAAATAAAAGTGCATAAATTTTCTAAAAAGTCTTTCTAATAGTGCCAAAAAACAATTTTAGCAGACAGTGATAAAGTAAAATAAGAGAAAAACATAATAAAACAAATAGCGATCGGTAATAAATATAATTCTACTATAATTGATAAAATGTCGAATAAATCTTACAACGATAAAATTATATAAAAAGATAAAAAGAATTCGTTCTCTTTTTAATATATATACATATATATAATATATATACATACAATATTGTAACGGGTAAACTTGCTAGTTCGTAATCATTCATTTTATAAGTACTAAGAACTTCGAAAAACGTTTAAAAAAAGAATTAATTAATATAAAATATTTCAATCCTTAGCGTTTATCAGACTCCAATCGGCAATGTCTAAAAGTTAAATAATTCGGCCCTTATTTTTTCGTGTTTTTTTTAATATAGAAGTAATTGTAGTAGCGTCAATCTGAGACTGCATACATAAGCGAAATGCAGTTTTTCCTGCAAAAAAGAAAAAATGTTTTTTTTAATAACGTCCTAATTTCCTTTTTTTTTCCGTTCAACGAATCGATTTTTCTCTTGCGTTTTTAAATAATCCGACTACTCGACAATTGAGCGACCGACCTGCGACGATAATGTCGAAATTTAAGTCTCGTTGATGAAATCTCAGTTCGGTCGTTAATTTATTCGACGCGATATCCTGACGACGAGGTTTCGTCGTTTGATTACGGAAGGATTGTAATCCGACGTTTCGCAAACAACCAACCGGAATAAAATTCGTCGGTGATTCCTGTTTCAGCGGAGGTGGAAAATTGTTCGAACGTCTTAAAAGACGATGCGACGTCGAGACAGTTTTCGTCATAATTAACGGGTAACTACGACCGTCGTCTTTTAAATCCCGCTCGTAACAACCTCGACCGACTCCTGTCCTGCGTATCCTCTAATCCCTTTCGAAAACGACTAATCTTCATCATTCGGCCGTCATAGTCGTTTGTTATTCATTAATGTTAATCACCAAATGCTCGGCACTTTTCGAGCGTTAATCTCTTCGTCTATTAGGTAACGTTTAACACGCTAAAAAAAATATATATATATGTATGCATGTATATGTACGATTTATATATATAATATTTCTACGTAGCTCTATATTTACTACATATCTACGTATCGACCGATATATATATATATATATTACTTACCTTCCAAGCCGGTGCTCCAAAACGAAACGGGGAGCGTCCACCTGATGACGGAACTCGTTAAGTGGCCAATAGATGTAGTAGTGGCAAGGTGAGAAATGAGAATGCAGATGAGCAGTTTGAGGAACTTCTATCAAAAGTCTGCAATGTTCTACGACTTTGTCATCCTTAAACGAGTTTTGCCCGCCGTTAAAGCCTTGCAGCGCTATTTCCTAGATGACAAACTTCGACGGATAATATTGGTACCGTACAGATTTACCACATTATTCCTACAATAAAATTTTTTAAAAAAGGAATAAAAATCGGAGATAACCATATAGCGATTATAGAACAATAACGATAAAATTGATAATCTAGAAGCACGTTACAAACCGGGCAGAGTGGTTAAAACGCATCTCCTAATTTACTTAGCTAGCAAGGGAGATTAGGTCAATTTACCCTATATTATGACAAAATAAGAATGTCAGCAATCACCAAGGCCATAATAGGCAACCAATTTCCACCCGCCCTACTTAAAATAACTCGACGAAAAGACCACCGGACACAATAAATGACGTAACGAACATAAACGAGTTTTTAAAATGAAGAACAAGGTAAAACTCAAGCAACACATTTCTACGTATAATGTAAGAATACTCTTTACAGAGGAAAAGCTTGAAGAATTGTAAACGGAAATTAAGTAGATACTATTGGATTAAACGAGATAAGAAGGAAAAAAGGTGCTCTTAAATTAACTTATGCGTTATATTACAGCGGATTAAATAGTGCATATCGAAATGGAGTTGGTTTTCTTATTAATAAAGCGACAAACCAATGGGAAACTCGACGGAGTGCAGTTTAAATATCGTATATTACTCTATAAATATCAGATAAAACCAGTGTAGAGACAATTCAAATGACGGATAGCGATGAAGATGAATTAAACGAGTTCATAGATAGCGCGCCTACTAGAAACTATGTAACAACACCCAACAAAACACCTTATTTAATAGAACGTTAGAGAAAACAGGCGATTAGTAATTACAAACGAAATGAAAGAGGAGATACTCTACTCCATGGAAAGTAATAGCTTTTTTTTAATAGTGGACACTTTCCTTTAAAAAAAAAAAAAGTATAAACAGTGGATGGACCTGGAGAAGTGCAAAAATGAAATTGGTTTCATCGTAGCCGGTGACCGCAAAATAGTGCAGAAGCTATAAAGAGAGTTAATATTGAAAGTAACCATAGATTAGTAAGGAGCACCGTACTGTTGGGAGATGACAATAAGAATATAGCCTAATATCGAAATTAATTTCACTCCGACACGCTATTTTAAAAAACAGAAGCCAATATAAAGAAGAACTAAAATTATAAACGTAAAATGGCGGAAAATTAAAATAATACGCGTAAATGAAAACAATCAGAGCTAATTGCTAAAACTATAAAAGAAGCTACAATCGAAGTTGCATCACAAACAAAAAGAGTGAATCATACAATAACCGGTGTGATAAGATGTGACACGAAGAAGAATACTGAAGGTGAACAAAAATCAAAATCAAATTGCGCGCCCAGAATTGAACATGTGGGCGGGTCATGCGCTAAGAAGAAATGACAACGAATAACGGAATGGCTGCCAGGGAAAGGCTACAGAAGTCGCGTAGATGTCAAGATGATATAAAAAGAACAGCCGAATTGGATGGGAGAGGCCGGTGAATGGCCTAGATGGAATAAACGTGGATCGATATAAGCGTATTGTGATACATGTATGTATGTATATATATATTAAGCAGTGAATCTTTAAAATTAGAAACGATAGAAAGTCAGTAAGAATAATAAGTAATGACAAAGCTTTTCGACCGTTACGTCATGTTCAAGTTAAAATAATGTAATAGTAAATAAATTTCAAATAATAACAATAGGAAAAATAATAAAACAACAAAAAAAGAAATTAAAATCACGAAAAGTTTTTTCTTTATGAAAAATCACAAAACTTTTCGGCTGTTAATTATCAAGTGAATATTTAAAAATAAAAATGGAAAAATATTAATTTGAGATTCACAAAATTCAGCAAAATTAGTTATTAATAAAACAATTTGACAATAAAAAATCGTTACATTCCACATTCTTCAAATTGAGAAAAATAATGGAATAGAAATATATACTTAACTAATAAACCGTTGACAAGCTTCTCAAACTTGAACTAGATGCGCTGAGTGTTAGTAGTTTATTAGTTGGGTGTACATTTTTCTTATATTATACAAATTCTGGAAAGAAGCTAGTTCTATCGGTTAAACGAGTTTATTCTGGCTCGTACTTACTAGCGATTGACTATTAAAATTCAATGATAATACTATCGATACGAAGCGGTAAATAACTTTATACATACTCACGATAGGATCACGGCTCCGCTACGGCACTACGGCATGGCAAAATTAACGTAGACAGATAAATTAATAGATATAGTATATACGTCAATATTTTCGATAATGCGATACGAATCGAAGTTACGTACGGTAAATAACTTCGAAATGTCGTGTTAAAGAAGACATTAACATAAAAATGCCCCCAGGGCAGTGTGCTGGGAACACTATTGTATCGGATTTATACACACCATTTCCCACAGCATAATGATACAACCACGGCTACGTTTGCTGGTGACACGGCTATCTATTCTATCAACTCATTGTAGTAACAACACAACCAATGAAAAGCTTCAAAATCACCCGTTACATGCGGAGAATTAGCTTAAACAATGGAGACTTGCGGTTAACGTAAGTTCAACGTGTTTACATGATTCGAAAGTCATGTGAAATATCACGGATTACAAATTGAGCCACGATTCGCCCTTAAGGATCGCATTATTGCAACATGCATTGGCTGACGAATAAAAAAAAAGTCACCTTTATCAATTGAAAATAAAGTATTACTATATAAAGCAATCTTAGAACCTGCGTGGGTGTACGGTATTCAAATCTGGGGAATCGCAACCAATTCAAACGTAAAATCTATAAAAAGATCAAGGTCCTGCGAGATATTTTAGCGGCACCGTGGTTTGTTCGCAACGATGACGTACGCAAGGACCTCCGCAGTTCAAAAAAGTAATCGCAACCTTTGCAAAATGACATTTTCATCGACTCGGAAACCTCGTCAATCCGTTAGCAGTTGATCTCTCGCAGAATAGCGTACGATTAAGACGATTGAAAGATTGAACTAGAATTTTGTCCGTAGACAATAATTTATAAAAGTCAATATACCGCGATAAATAGCAATATACGAACGAGGAATAACAGTCATTAGGAAGCGTACCATCATAATATATAGGCATAGCAATGCTACCTATTGTTCGAACGAATGCTATGCAGGAAAAAAAGTGCGTTCATAAAACAAGAATCGAGTATTACGTAGCGGTTAGAGAATACGGCTATCCTTCGTGTTATGAATTATTTGAGTTCTCAAAGAATCTCTAACAATACGAACAAATATCCGAGAAAACGGACGAAAATGCCAGGGCGCTAAATAAAATGTTTAATCTAACTGACTTTGTATCAGACTAGTAATATACATTGTCTCAACGACCGAAAAAATATATCACCACTAGATTTTGTTCTATTCAATAATTTAAAAGGGAGAAAAAAATAACATTCTAGAACCTAATTTGATAGTTTTTAATTCATTATTCGATTTTACGATCATCCACACAGTCAGTAAATTGTTAGAGTAAAGATTCAACGTTTAAATCGTTTGAAACGTATTTATGAACACGAAGCCAAGTGGCTGAATGTTTCTCGAGACACGGTACTGTGTAAATACGTCTTGAAGCGTCGCAAGGTGCTAAGGTTTCTTTCAGCTACGCACGATGATGAATGAAACATACAATTGTCAATATTTTCGGATATCAATAACGACTCAAAATTATTAAAATATATATTACCAAACTCCGCGCGCGTTATTATCTTGTTCGTCGTTTTTAATAATTGCAAAAACGAATTGGTATTAGGTAGTTTAACTTCATTGAATATTTTCAGTTTTAAATCTCAAAATCCTCTAATGGAGATGCCAATCATAATTCAGCCCTGTCACTTTTGGTTCGGCCCTTGTGTTCTATCGATGTATATAAACAGTATAAAAGATACAGTGAAATAGCACAATGATTCGTTCGCTACATGATTACTATACACTACTGTGGTGACCGATACAAAAGAAAAATGGGCACATATACATTAATATATATATATATATATATATGATCATATATAAAAATATAAACATACGTATGTAACGTATATGTACACCCTAAGGGGTACGTGTTATTCTGGGTTTCTTGAGAAAAATTTACATTTTTATTACGTAGCTGAGGGAAAAATATTCATTTTCCGGCGTTTTTAACGATGCAGCCGATATCATCTCTGGTTTTTAAAGTGGCAACCAAATCGCTTTTAACTTTGCAGTGGTTGTGCAAATTATATCATATCGTCAGGAAAAATGGCAAAGTTCCCTGAACCTGAATATGTAATAAATAATAAACATTCTCGATATAAAAAATAAATGAACTATATGTTCCACCCGTGCTGTAAGTACGAAAAATAAAAAAAAATGGTGTATCAATTTATGTGTAGGGTTCTGTGTATCTACGTATGCACCACATGCTACCGTCTACTTCATTTTTTTTTTTCTATGTTCGTACGATCACGGTTTTATTTATAGTCGCGCGTAGACCAACTCCTTTCCTAAATGCATTTAGTTCCACCATCATTTCTTTTAAAACAACGAGATTGAAGTTGTAATTTTCGTCTAATTCAAAATTCATTAATTCTCATATCCACGACAGACACTTACAGATACGTTATGAATTGGCGTTTTCTGAAATCTATCCTATTTTGGCCGCAGCTTGTTGGAACTGTACCGAAAACTTACATGTAGCTACTTTTGCAGACGATAAATCTCGCGTGACAGAGATTCTAATAACGCTAGTGTAACCAGTATAAAACATTGCTCCATATACCGACCTCAAAAATTTAGTTGTAATTCACTGCATGAAGTTTTATCCGATGGCCGAATTGCAATACGAGCAGTCCTTCAACTTCTGCGAAAGATAAACATATAATATCCAATAATTACTCTCGAGTACCCTTGGTCGTAGTAAACCAGGGGTGGGTCAATGTTACAGAAAATGAGGGTAACGTTTTTAGGAATGCAACCGGGAAGATTACTATAGTCTAACAATTTCGATTAACACACGCCGATTACACGCATGAACGTAATTACTGATTTTTCTCCTGCAACACACTGGCAGGCGATGTGTAAAACGAACAACATCTAAATTGTTACTATTATTATAAAATGTTTATATATATATACATATATATATATATATATATATATATATATATATATATATATATATATATATATATATAATGTTGATTTATTGGAGAGTAGTGATTTTTTGAATTAACAAAACAAAATAAAATCAAAGTTAATCACTAAAAAATTTTTTATTACACAAATACGTACACGAAGCTTTTCGACTATTAAGTCATTATCAAGCTACTGTTATAAATGTTATAAATAAACCAAAGATATTACTAAAAAACTTTTATAAATATCAATACATTGAATAGCCAGAAATAAAAAATTTTTTACAATAACATGTAGTTATAAAACCGATTTTAAAATTAATTCTTCATCAAAATTAATCGTATTATTTAATAAATTATTACTAGTTCTATGTTTTATAATTTGTAGTTTTTCTAATAATTTTCTTTTTTTAAATTTATATTCTATGTGTAAAATTTTTATATTATCTGTAATGTTTTCTATAAAATGTTTTTCTTCTCTACAGTGCTTACCATAAAGTGACTTGTCATCATTTTCATTTTTGTATGAATTAAAGTGTTCTCTTAGTCTATTATTTATTTGACGTCCTGTTTCACCTATATAAAACTTATTACATGTTGAGCAGTTTATTCTATATACTCCAGATTTTTGTAATACCCTATAATCTTCTATTTTATTGTTGCAAATTGATTTAAATAATGTTTTATTATTATTTATTGCTATCATAATATTGTACTTTTTAAAGATTTTTAAAAATTTATTTGTGTAATAAAAAATTTTTTAGTGATTAACTTTGATTTTATTTTGTTTTGCTAAAATATATATATATATATATATATATATATATATATATATATATATATATATATATATATATCCCCTAAATTTAAACTACCGCGCTTAATCACACGTGTAATTTATAATTTTTATAAATTTTATAAAAAATCAGGTTTTTTATATTTGCAAATTGTTTGTCTAACTTAATGTTTTGATTATCCATACTAATTGCTATTACGGTAAGTTGTGATCCGGTATATGATTTGTTTAAGACATATAATGTACCGTACTTATATTTTGTATATATATATATATATATATATATGCATGATGAAGTTACTATACGAAATAAATGTTATTTGAGGAAACATCTCGAAAGCAAAGGTAAATTTTCTAAAGTTAAAAAGAGAACTTCCTTTTTGGGTCTATGTGCCTCGCAATAGTTTTCATCAACGACGTTGAAACTGTCTTCTAACCTAGCAAGCCGTACAAGTATTTCGCAGTTTTGATCTTTTAAACTGATTATACACACATACATACGTATAGAGATTTAACGCGTGTATATATGTACGTATATATTTGCATAGCACGGATATATTCCGCAAAACCTTCCATAAATCTTAACGGAGGAGAAACTTTTTTTTTTTTTTGGTTTAAGTCTCGAACAAACAGATAACTCTTTTCAATCTAGACCCTTTTACAGTATCCGACGAGATTCTCCTTTCATTCATCTCGCTTCAGTTACCATTTTCCGGCTTATTCCACGGATTGTTATTTTTAGCGACATTTCCTCGGACGATAAGGTGTACGGTTTCCATTTTCAATTTATTTTTGTAAATAATAACTATCCGGTGTTCAAACGACGTAGCTTCGTTTGTTTTTTCGATACATTCGTCAGCCTTTCCAAAGGTCGCGTTGACCATCTATCGTTATTCATTCGGCTAATTCGAATCTGTCGAGAGCTTTTTATTTTTCGTGTATATTCGCTTTCGAATTAATTATTGCCGACCGGCACGTTTGAATTTCTCGTTTGGTTCGAACCGTAAATAAGAATAGAGAACTCGCTCCGTGATTCGGAATATAACCTACCGAAACAAATCCCTATAAGCAAAAGGAATGCGGATTAATACTAAAAGGGCCAAAATAATTACAATAGGAATATGATACCGCGACGAATGAATATTATAATCGTTGCAACAAACCCAGATCCGGTTTCGTCGTTCAACTAGTACCCGGTAAGCACGATTACTGAAATAACGAAACAGGCGATGCTGAAAAAGATAAAAAAAATAAAGCACATATAGGCTTGCGGAAACGCATTATAAAAACATACGTGTTGCCAGCAGCACTTTTACCGATTCGGAAGGTGCACAAAACGAGAAAAGGACAGGATTTGAAGTTGCTGGAGGAGGATAGAAAAAATAAGCTGGACGAAAAAAACAACAAACCAAGAAGCTTTGAAACAATGAGAGTTTATAGAACTTATTAATAATAACCGATTCGATGTTGTTATTTCTTATGTTACAAATATACCGCATAAATCTGGTTATTGCTCGTCGGTAGAAGAACAAAATAATATATATTGGACAAAATGTATGATGAAATGGTATCGATGAGATGCATGAATAAACATTGTTTCCAGATTTTTCAAAAAACAATAACATTATCAATAAAATCACTTTAGAATTTACTAATAGAATTAGCTAAAAAGTATGATATAAGATATTTATTAACTCGTCGTTTAAATCAGGATGCGCTAGAAAACTTTTTTTCGCAAGTAAAATCCGTCTGATAATGCTTAGTAAACATACAGAAATTGTGCAAAACAATATAAATACATATAACGAAGCGGATAAATCATTTTTAATCCCAAAAATTTAAACAAAAAAATGTAATTAGTCCGGAAACTGCAAATGTGATAGAATGCAAACGTAAGCCCATATTATTCAAGAGTTCCTGAAGATAACGAAAGTAATGAAACTGTTCTTGGTAAAAAAAAATAAAAGGACTAAATTACCTTCTTGAGTGGATTGCAAAAAAAAAAGTTATAAGATTTTCCAGAGTTGGTAACAATAACTTCAGAAAGCTTTTGTTCTTCACCCTGGATTTGACATTTAACTTATAGTGGTTTACGTCAACTTTTCAGAAACCGGAAAACGTGTGGAAAATTATTAGAAAATAAATTTTTGTTTCATCGCTATAAAAAGTAATATAAGAAAAGAAGGTGTTGTAAATAACCTTGGTTAGCTCACAAAATTCCTGCAATAATCGAGAAAGTGAAATACACATTTATGAAACAAACAACGTTCATCAGATTATTTAAATCAGACACACCATGAATTACAGAATAAAACAATTAAGCAAAAAAATTAAAAAGTTTCAGTAGGTTAGTGAAGAGTATTTTGCATCTATTTCAACACTTGAGCTCATATATGTATTTTTTTAATATCGGTCAGAATTGTTTGTTGCCTTTTATTAAACTAAAGAAATAACCGTAATTATTACAATAAAAACGAAAAATAATAATAATTGATCTATTATAATATAATTTAATTAAGTAATGAAAAATAAGAACACGATTTATTCATTTATTATATTTTATTTAAACGACGTTCGACTACTCTGGTCATTTGCGTCCTTAATACGGTATAAAAGTCTTATATTTATTAAAACAGTGAAAAAGTATGTTTAAAAAATATAATAGCTCGTGTGATATGTCTTCTTTATCATGTAACACTTCGTTTATACCGAGTCCGACAATTGACGCATCTCTTCATTGATTTTCGAACTTTCAGAATTCGGCGATTATGTATCCCACCGTCAGTGCAGAGAGCTGGCAGTAAGGATACACAACACCGTGTTTTTCTCCATTAATCAGTGGGCCGTGCGTTAGCCTAGTGTGACCAATTCGTATCCTCGCTAGAGCTACTTCCTCTGATTTATTTGTGCGGTACGATGTTGTCCAGATGCCAATTTGCGGCTTGATCTGTCGTAACTTTTTGCTGCCTAAGCTCGACCAGTGCTTTTGTTTGGCACGCTCTAATAAGCATTTTATCTGTTTATTGATAGCTTTTAGGTGTTTATCACCTGCAGATTTGGCTTTTTGCCATGGCAGGCTCAGTTACGCAGTTCCGGTGTTAACGGTACTATATTGAGCTGGCGAATAATAATTCTGGATAGACCAAATGCGACATTGTTTTTTTTGTGTACGACCTTTCCAAATTTGAACAAAATGTTTTATAGTAATTTGGAAGCTCTTTGTTCGTGCTGAATTTGAAGTAATACTTGAGTGCGTAATTCGACGGTCTTTTAACGTTGGTATGTTACTTTCGTTGTGTTATAATCGGACTTGTGCAGAAGACATATGCGTAAAGATGTTGTCCCGTATATTATAGCACCGTAGTCTATTATTGATCGAACGTGCGTACAGTACAGCCGCAATAGTGTTCGTCTGTCTGAACCTCGGGATTTATGGGGCAACATCTTTAGCAGTTTGAGTGCACTCGTACATCTTGATCTTATATGTTCTACGTGAAATTTAAGTTTTTTGTCAAATACTAGCCCGAGAAAATTTGTTCGCTCCTTATTCTGAATATAGTTATGATTCAGTTTTAGTAGGGTAGGATAAGAATTTGAGTTTTTTGCGAGGAAAAACGAATGTTTTTTCTGTCCAATTTTCGATTTGTGTGATGTTTTCTTGTAAGGACGCCATTTTGTAGATTGCCTATAAATTGATTGTTTTCTGCGATCCACATTAGTCTGCTGCCATCAATTCTCTCCATTACCTTGCACAAGACGCATAGATATCTCGCTAGGTCATATTGATTCTTGCTGTGTTTCAGGATTGGTATGATATTTGCTTCCTTCTATACATCTGGAATCATGTTCCATGTCCAAATTTTGTTAAATAATATGTATTTTATTTTGGATTCCATTAGGTGTTTTAGCATATCTGGGTGTATCCGCTCCGGAACAGCTGCTGAACTTTTTAAAGATTTTATAGTTGTGTAAACTTCCTGGGGTGTAATATCTGCGTTATACGGCTCATCAATATCTGAATCGAAGTTGAAGGTCAACTTGTGAAATTTTCATGTGCATTTTTATGTTGTTCGTTTCGTAGTAATAGTCTTTAATTATTTCAGCTATTCTGTAACTATCGTATACCAATTCACCAGCTGCAGTTCTAATTGTATTTATGTTTATTATTATTATTATTATTCGTTATTTTCTTGATTTTATCCCGCAGTAATGTCGTTAGAGTATTCGAGTTTATACTGGAGACAAAGTTTTGTCATGATTCTTTTTTCTGTTGTATTACTGTTCGTCTCTGGCCAGGGATCTGGGGCTTTTTTGAACAGTACGAGATTTTCATAAATCGGAAATTTTTTATATCTATTTAATAATTTATTCTTTCTTTGTATTGTGCATTTGCACGATTCGTTCCACCACTGGACTCGCCGTTTTTTATCATTTTTTTTTTATTATCATCTAAAATGAATAGTGAAAATAACAATATAAGAACATTAAATCTTAGTATATCAAATTATAATTTTTTCTATTATTTATTTCCTCAATAGCTAAAATTCTTTATATTTACTATTTACCAATTCTTCTGCTTTACATTCTATTACAATATCATTACAATTACACGAGATATGATAAACCGTATCCGCAAAATTACATCGAATACAGTTGTCAGTTTTAGCAATACCAA
Source organism: Coronaproctus castanopsis (assembly GCA_032883995.1). Classification (NCBI taxonomy): domain Eukaryota; kingdom Metazoa; phylum Arthropoda; class Insecta; order Hemiptera; family Monophlebidae; genus Coronaproctus; species Coronaproctus castanopsis. The sequence continues at coordinate 213,891,720 of CM065052.1, forward strand.
AACGTTTTAAATAAGTTTTGAAACTACCATGTCCAGTAATAAATTGTGTGCTTTTTGGTATATGTAAATCAACCGATGATATGATGTTTTGAGATGTTTCGTTATTAAACACAATTGGGTTGGAGGTATTTTCTATGCCTGCAAAGTTTACGTTGTTACTAAACCAATCTCCAATCAGCTTTATTAATTATCCAGTTCGGGTACCAATCATGTCGTCTGCGATAATTTATAAAATAGTTTATAATTCCGCTGGTTTATCTTTTTTATGTAGCATAATTATCTGTGCAATTTTGAAACAATTCGGAACATATTCAACGCGTAAACAAACATTGAATATATACGTTAAGAGCGCAACAGTTTTACGAGAAAATTCTTTTAAAACTGCAGGAGGAATGTCTTCGATTCCGGGAGCTTTCTTTTTCATAATGATTTCTTTCGCAACCTATAGGAGTGATATGATCAAAAGTTACGTCGCTTTTGTATGACTTCGCAGGATTTATATCTGTCTGAATGTCATTTGCTAAATGTTGAGCATCTGCCGTGTTCAGTCGCACTTTCAGGTTTATTTGTTGGTCAAGTTCCACACAAACTTTTCTCAGTTTGTACATTTGTTTGTGTATAAGTTTCGTTTTTGACCATTGAATCACCGTAGAGCTTATCGTAAGTAATACTGAAGGATGACCTGACGTGAGGTCCTCGATTTTTTCCGAGTTAACATAGTTACTAGCTATACCTTTTATAATGAAAAAATCAATTATATCAGATTTTTTCGTTTATCGCTTGGCCAGTAAGTCGACCTACCTCCTGAAATGAATGGCTTGTAGGTGTTCCTTCCCTTTAACAAGTGTCATATTCTAGTTTCTGAAATGAACTGGTCTTGATCCCCATGCTTCATTCTTCGCATTATAGTCACCCCCTACCACATATCGTTGGCCAATTAACTCGTCTAAATCAATAGTAGGATGAAAGTAAAATTATTGACGTATTCGGAAACTAGTAAATTGTAGCTGGTAATTAAATTTATTTAGCACAGCACTCTGCTACTCTGTCGGAGAATATGCGTATCCGACTTGAAGTCGTTTTGACCTTGTAAAAAAAAGTGAATAATCACCTGCTACTTACCGGTTGGAGGAGTATACGAAGTGGTATGGCACCCGCTGATATCAAAAGGACGATATTAAAAGAAAAAATGACCTATAACGATCGCCATCCCCTACATGTATCATATAAAAGGACTAACTGAAAGGCGTCTAAAGTCTCGCTGAAACTTTCTAGTTACAACGAAAGAACCTGAAAACGAACATCAAACTGAGAAGGCTTGGGATGTGAAGTACACGCATCAAACAGATACCAAAACAATTTCTCTCTAACTACACTTCTCTGAACTATACGCTACCGGTAACACTAAACAGATTACATAGTGGTACAGCCAGAACAAGGCACGGCTTAATAAAATACCATCTTACGGAAAACGTTCAGTGTGATTGTAGTGAATTGAAAGATAGGTATTTAATTTGCAAATTATTTAGAGTTTTTAAAAGAGAAAAATTACATCAGGATATTGACGGGGATCAAGTTTCTAAAATGTTTTTACCGTCCGTAGGTTAAATACTATGCTATAATTATCATACAACTAGCGTTTATAAACGCGTCTTATTTACGATCTTACGCTATTGACGCGAAATGATTGCCGAACAGTTAATCTGAGGCTGGTTTCGGAACGTTAAAATCAGATTGACGCGTCTCTCTTCAATTAGCGGTACCGATTCTACGGAAGTTTATTGTTAAACTCGCTTGCCGATTAGTTCTGCTACAATTATTTCCCGAAAGCGAATCTAATCCCTACGGCCACCATTACCACTATCACCCATTCGGGTGAGGAACGTAATCAGGTTTTTGGTAAATTTTGTAGTAGCCAGTAGAAGTTCGTCGTTAATTGAAAATTAAACAGACTTCTCTAAAGAATATCTTTAGATAAAGATCGTTCGTTTTAATTTTACGAGACGAGATGCGAAGTAGATTAAAACTAAATACCGGGGTAGCGTTAAAAGAAATCGTCGGCTGTCAGTCAGTCGATGAATTAACGTCGGTCTGAAAGTCTGGCGCAGACCTCAAATCAGCGATAAGAAAAAAAAAGGGACGCAAACAAGACAGACGAGGGGACGTGTCAGAAATGGGAAGTTTGAAAAATGAACGTAGTTACTATTTTTATGTTGCTTTCAGTTATTTTTTTTTCTCAATTATTTTTTTTTAGTGTTCTGAAATGTTTTGTTTTACTTATAGTTTCTTCCTTCGTTTGTACCCGTGTATATATATATATATATCGTATATATATAATGTGTGTGTATACTTTTGTTACTTAATACGTCAGTGAGCGAAACATTTATAACGAAATTAAGAGTACATTAGAGTTTAAATGTATGTAATGGACATACGAAAAAAGAAAAACTGAGAATACAGAACAGAGAAAAAGTAAGACTTTAATCATTTTGTATATATATATCACATTTTGAAATGTTACCAATTTTTGTTCTAATGTTCCTTCCATTGAAGGTGGCCTAGAATGTACAAAGTGGATTTATTTGATCAAGTCTAATGGTTTAACCCTCTGCAATCTTCGCATCTCTGATGAGCTATCCAGCAAATCAACTGCTGTACAGTTAGGGTGATCATGTAACTTCGTTGCATGTTTTATTGCTTCTTGTTTTATCACATCAGTAACATATGGAACATGTAGGTCACGATGTAAAGTTTTATTTGCTACAAACCATGGTGCATTTGTAATGTTTCGTAGAGTTTTATTCTGGAATCGCTGCATTAGTGTTATATTTGTCCTAGCACTGCAGCCCCATATTTGACATCCGTATCTCCAAACAGGAGCAAGTATTTGTTTATATATGGTGATTTTATTATCCAAATGTAGCTCTATTAGCCAATACATTTGGCGAACTTTTATATTTAATTCATTGTTTTTAGTTTGAATATGCTTTTTCCATGTTAACTCCCTATCTAGATGCATATCAAGATATCTTGCACTATCGCTTATCGGCACTGCTTTTCGATTGATGGTAATGCTTTTAGGTACAATTTTTCTGTTGGTAAAAATTACTCTTTTGGGTTTGTTTTCATTGATGTTTATTCGCCATTGTTCGCCCCATGCTGTTAGTTCATTTAATCATTTAATGAGCTTTGAAGGTTTTTATTAGCTTCCTCCGGGCAATGACTATCGTAGAGTATAGCAGTATCATCTGCGAAGGTGAAGCTTTTATCAGATATTGGAAGATCTGCTGTATACATTAAGTAGAGGAACGGTCCTAACACACTTCCTTGTGGGACTCGAGCAAGCATGGGTTGTATGTTAGATACATCATCTCCTAATTTAATCTGAAAATATCTTTCTTTTAAAAATGAACTAAGTAATTTGTACTGCTGATACGGCAATACAATTCGCAATTTATGCAGTAGACCGTTGTGCCATACCTTGTCAAGAATCGCATACCTTCTTTTCCTCTAAACTACTTTCTATTATTTTAACAAATCGATGGACTTGCTGGATAGTAGAATGCTTGGTTCTAAAACCATATTGGTGATCTGGGAGGCATTGTTTATTTTCTAGAATTTCATTTAATTGTTGAATAAAAAATGAGGAATCTCAAAATAGTTACCTGGAACGCAAATGGCGTTCTAAATCATACCGACGAAATACAAATGTACATTATGCAAAACAATATTGACGTGCTTTTATTATCTGAAACGCACTTAACGAATACAAGGCACGTCACCTTCACTGGATATAACTCATACTGCACAAACCATCCTGATGGAAGAGCGCACGGTGGTACTGGTATTTTAATAAAAAATAATATAAAACACTATATACTGGAAACATACGAATTCCGCCATTTACAAGCAACAAGCATAGTAATTGAAGAACAGTCAGGCAAAAAGTTCACCACCTCAGCTGTATATTGCCCACCAAAACATAATATTAAGAAAAAAACACTTCATTGATTTTTTCAAAACATTAGGCAGTAGGTTTATAGATGGTGGCGACTTTAATGCCAAAAATATTCATTTTGGATTAAGACTCACTGTTCCTAGGAGAAATCAACTGAAAATGGCAGTTGATGAAATACACAGCAATGTTCATTCATCCGGGAAACCGACTTATTGGCCAACTGACCCACAAAAAACTCCAGATTTATTAGACATCTTTGTAGTAAAGGGTTTTGCACAAATTTTCCTGGACGTGAGAAACGATGATGGATTAGCATCGGATCATTCTGCAATAATGCTTAATATCAGTGAGCATATAATAACGAAAATTTGCAAACCTAAACTGCACAATAAACGTACTAATTGGGAAGAATTTAGGGAACGAATGGAAAATACGATTAACCTAAAAATGCCACTAAAAACGGAAAAACACATAGAAAATGCACTTGAATATTTTATTCAAATCACACAACGGTCAGCGTGGGCTGCCACACAAAAAATTAATGTGTCCGCACCTATCATCTATTACCCCGAAGAAATTAGAAGGGAAGTTACACTGAAACGGAAACTAAGGAATCAGTGGCAGATGTATAGAAATCCGACAATTAAGACGGCACTGAATAAACAGATTAAGCTTGTAAAGCGCTTATTAGTAGACCTAAAAAACAAATCATTTAGAGAAAAGTTGTTAAACTTGTCTCCATTAGCGGAACGTGATTGGATGGAAGGCGACTAGAAATCTACAAAGACCTAAGCAAATTAATCTCCAAATAAAAAAGCCAGATGGAAGTTGGGCCCGAACTGATTTGGAGAAAGCAGAAGTATTTGGAAAATACTACGCTGATACATTTCAGTCATGCCCTGAAAACTCTTCTGCTTTTCCAGAAATACGATGTTATGATGTGTCTAAACCCATTAAACTTACTTCCCCTGGCGAAATTAAAAATATAATAAAAACGATGAATCCGACAAAAGCACCAGGATACGACCTGATTACAGCAAAAATTTTAAAAGAATTACCAAGGAAAGGTTTAATACTTTTAACGTATATCTTCAATGCAATGCTGAGATTAACATATTTCCCAGTTCAATTAAAATTTTCGCAAATCATCGTAATCAAAAAGCCGCAAAAACTCGCAACAGAAATAAGCTCGTATCGCCCCCTTTCATTATTGCCTATGCTGTCTAAGTTGTATGAAAAACTACTCCTAAAAAGAATACTTCCAATTGTCCAAAACAAGTCACTAATACCGGACCATCAATTTGGTTTTAGAGAAAAACATAGTACAATAGAGCAGGTCAATCGAATAGTCAATGTGATTGAAAAGTCCATTGAAGAAAAAAAAGTTTGTGACGCGGTTTTCTTAGACGTAAGTCAAGCTTTTGACAAAGTTTGGCATAAAGGTCTATTACAAAAAATCAGTCGTTACTTTCCACATCAGATGACTCGGATATTGCAGTCATACCTAGATGAAAGGTACTTCTGTGTCATATATGGAGATGATGAATCACAGATTTATCCGGTAAAAGCAGGTGTACCCCAGGGTAGTGTACTGGGGCCGTTGCTCTATCTAGTTTATACGGCAGACATTCCTATTCTGACAAAATATCGAAATAGCAACCTACGCTGATGACACAGCAATTCTCTGTTCAGACGCATCTACCATAGTGGCACGTAAAAACCTGCAAGAAGCAGTAACCAAAATCGAAACATGGTTCAAAATGTGGAAAATAAAGATTAATGAAGATAAATCAGCTAGAGTAATATTTAAAAACAGAAGAAATCTACCAACTGGACAGATAATTATGAATGGTGTTACAATCCCACAAAAAGAGGAAATAAAATATCTTGGTTTAAATTTAGACAAGCACCTAACATGGAAAAAACATATAATAAAAAAACGTAATGAACTAAACATTAAGCGGAAACAAATGTTTTGGCTACTAGGCAGACGATCAGAACTGTCTACTGATAATAAACTGCTTTTATATAACCAACATTTGAAACCAGTTTGGCGATACGGCTGCCAATTATGGGGTTGTGCCAAGAAAAGTAATATTGCCATTTTGTAGAGAGTTCAAAACAAAATCCTTCGGACTATTGTCGACGCTCTGTGGTATATATCAAATCTTACACTACACGAAGATCTCAAAGTGAAAACTGTAAAAGAAGAAATAGCAACAGTTGCTAAAAAATATACGCCGTCCGGCTAGAGAACCACCCTAATCATATGACGATCTCCTTACTAGACAACTCACTCGTTATCCGCAGACTCAACAGAACGAAGCCACTGGATTTAATATAAATACTATTAATATGTAAAATTACACTTAAGCACCCATCACTGGATGGGATGCTTCTCATGTCGCATTATGCATAAATAATCATAAAACTTACTAAATAGCATTAGCTAGGTGTAAATTAGCAATTATAAATAAAAAAAAAAAAATCTTTTCAATATCAGTTTTTCAAAAAGTTTAGAAATTATAGGTAACAGGGCGATCGGTCTGTGTGAGGTCATTTCTGTAGGAGGTTTGCCTGGTTTTTTTAACATCATTATTTGCGAAAACTTGAGCTGCACAGGATAGTATGTAAGTCGTATTACAGCGTTAAATATGTACGCCCAGCATAACTAATCCTTTGCGTGGTAGTTCTTTTAATATCTTGTCTGTTATCAGGTCATGGCCTGGGGCTTTCAAGGGATTCATGTTTTTAACAGTTGCTTTAATTTCTTTTGGGGAGCAAGGCTTTATTGGTAAGCTTACATTCATATTATATGAATTAACTGGTAGGTTTTCATGACCAGGATGTGGGGTGAAGACTGTAGCGAAATATTTAACAAAATTCATCAGCTTTTTTCTTATCACTGTGAGTCCATGAATTATCTGTTCTTATTGGGTGTACACGTTCGTTCGGTCTTTTTAGGCTTTCCACAATGTGTATTCTGGTGATTGTGGGGATAAGGAAGTTATGTATTCTGTAAAGCTCTAATTCTTTAGTTTGAGTGACAAATTTTTTACTATCCTTGTTTATTTATTGAGTTTCATTTTTATGAGTGGATCTCTATTTGTTTGCCGTTGCTTACTTAATTCCAAACTCCTAAACGCATTGTCATGCCTGTGCATCGTCTACGTCAACAGAATTTTCAAACTTAAAATCTAAACGAAAATATTTTTGAGTCCGTCGAATGTTGTAGTAACATGTCCACGGTAGGTACACAATATGTGTAACCCGTGTTATATTTTCTTTTATGTTTATAACTTTATGCAAATATGTTGTTGCTATTGTTGCTGTTACATAAGCTAAATGAAGAAGATCAGTATGCAAATGATACACGTTCCTCGTTTATTAAGGACCTCGCACCAGCTTTAACAAGTTCACTGACCGGGAAGCGACTCATCAATCATCGCTCTTGAAATTGAGCTTTGAAACATTATTCAAAACTTGTTAGGAAAAAACGAAAATGGAATTGGAAATGTGAGCGAGTTATTACCGAAGAAAGAAATTAGACGATATAGTTTTAACAAGTTTTGTTAAAAGTGTAATCGTAGCGCGTGTGGAACACAAAAGTTTATGCTTTAACACGTGATTCCGATATAAATGTAGATTAAATTAAAATGTACGTATAATATGTATAAGTAATCATTTTTGAAATCAATGCAAATCAGTTTTATCGACTAAAACAAATCTGACCACACAAATGTTGCCGCAAATTTTCTAACATTATCTCCCGGCTAGATTCCCTTCTGCTGATGTGATAAAACAGGTTGAACATTATAAATATCGTCAGATCCAGGATAGATATTTTTGACGTCGCTATCCCGCAAAATAGTAATATACGAAATTTTTATTTGGAGAAAATCAATAAGTACACAATACTTTGCATTGAAACGACGTGGACAGCATGAAAAGTGTACATGTACGATCGATCGTCGTATCGGATACAGAAATAGGTTTCAGGTTCGCTAGTAATATAGTTGAAATATTCTAAAAATGTTTCCATAAATACAAAAGTCTGTCATGTTGGAAATTTTTGCATCATTTGTTCATGAACCGAAACAGCGTTAAAAATACCTACGAACGGGAGATACTCCATCCTTATAATAATAATAATAATAATAATACAACAATGAAAGTAATTTAATCGTTTTATTCCGCTTTTGTCTCACTCTGAACAGATGCTTAACCTGCTGTATACGCTATGAAAAATTTAACTGCCTCTAAAGGTACAATTTGTGAAATATTTAAATAATTATAATGCCAATTATTCCATCTTTTGTCTTCTGCATCAGTGTCGCCTTTCCAAATTTTTTTTATTAATGTTCTGATTTCTCTTTTCCTATCCGGAAAAAACTTTTGATTTTTAAGCACGATATTTTCATACCTTGTCTATGTCACGTTTGTTAACCACTACCATATCGTATGTTTTTAACTGAATAACCTTTTATTGCTTACTTCATCTAATTTAGTTACTCAGATCGTTCCCCTTTTTATAACTTATACCTTTGTTTTATATTGATTTGCTAATATCCGTGTCGATTTTATTAATAATGACTTCATCTTCATATCAAAAATCTTTTAAATGTCCAGTACGTTTTGCATCCAACGCCGGTCTTCTATATACTTCTTTACTTGTTCTTCAAGTGAGATTTATAGATACAAACATGTATTACATTACAAACCTTATACTTTATGATGCTCACTTTTATCGGCGCACTTTTAATTAATTACTCGGTTTTATCGTGAATAATCTTCTTCATTCCTCAATCTTTCAATTGGTGGTCAATATGTAGAGCACTCTACTTTCAGGTTTGTTCATCATTTCAATTCACGGTATGTATGTACTTTCGCGTCTTCCATTATTTGAGTGATGTACTTTTGTCTCGGTTTTCATCTTGATCTTCTATTTGGCCTTCGATTATTGTTGTTAAATATTTCTTATTTCTTATAGTGTGTCCTATCCAGCTGCATCTTCTTTCTCTTATATACTTCATTAAGCGTCGCTTTTCGTTAATAATATTGAGTACGGATGTTTTAGAATTTTCTTCAAAATTTCAAATAATAAACTATAATAATTTCTCCATAATTCGAAAAGTGTGACATATAAAGGTTTTTTTAAAAGTAAGCGGCAAAAAAAATATAATAATAATTGTAATCTAAATAATTGTTCTTTACGAAAAATCGCGAAGTTTTTCCGATATTACGTCGTTATCGAGTGAATACTAAAAAAATATATATTAATCTAGATTACAAAAAAAAGTCAGAAAAATCACAATATTCATAAAGTAATCTTTCACTATCGCAAAGCTTTGTGATTTTTCGTAAAGAAAAATTTAGTGACCTTATCGTCTTTTTTCTTGTTTATAATTGTTCCTTAAGCGTCGCATCTTCTATAAATGTTAAATTAATCTTATTTGCATCGTTACTTTTACAGTTAGATCTCCTTGTCGGACTCCACTTCTTATTGGAAATTATCCAAAACTCTCTCGTGTATTATTCAATTTTTTTTTTTTGATATTATTATTTTATGCGTATCTATCGTAACTTCGCTGAAAATAATATATATTAAGTACAACGTCACGTAAGAAACGAGTAAACTTCTATTATATATACGTCTTTATCAGGAGCGTGGAATTGTACGGAGCAGATGTACGAAAGATTTCAAAAAGAGAACTTATGACAAATTCCAAAGTGTGTCATCGACGTCGGATGTAAGGTACTTTGAACGAATGAAACAACTGAGATAGTTCGACAAGTGAAATAAGCGAACAACGCTTAATCCGGATTAGAATCAATACGAGAAGAAATGAAATGGGTATTTAGGAGATGAGACATTTGAAAGAGAATGAAAAGAGTAAGCGAAAGGCGGACCGAGACTTATACCGAAACGAGTAAAAAACCTCTGAAAGTTGTGCCGCCGTTAGAGGGCTTGTCTGCTCGCGAAAATGGATCAAACACGGTTATACGCTGCGCAAATATAAGGGGGGGTTCTAGAAAGAAAAAGGTATTACATATTGCGCGTGTACAATATAAAATCATACGTTAAATGATAAATACACTCGTAATAGGTTTAACGTATTTTAGAGAACTTTCGCAGACGAAAACTTTGGTAAGCTTTCTGTTTTTATTGCGTGATCACTTGGAAGAAAGTATAGGTGTATAAACAACTGTTCATTCTCAGTTTACGTCTTTGTCTCTTTCCTCACTCTATCTCTCGCTCCTTTTTCCTCTCTTTCTATATATATATATATCTTGTATATATATATATATATAAAGTTAAAATTGACCGTTACACGATATGTAGCGGTTTTTAGGAGTTTTCATTTAATTTCAGTCCGTTCCTCGTCATATCCCGTTTTAGAGTTTTTCCTTCGTGTTTTCCTAATCGTTGTTTAGCTATGTCACCGGCTAAATAAACGTGGGGGGGGGTCGCCGCGGCGAACTTTCTAAATTAAATAAACCGCGTATCAAGAAGAAAGCTTTCGTTTTAATGGAAATACAACAATCGGCTTTTTCCGGGAAGAGAATAGTGAAAAACCGCCGGGAAAAACGTGTAAAAACCATCCGGAGGATGGTACGTAAGTCCGATAAGTAGGCGTAAGCAACGTGTGCAGACAAATTGGAAGTACGCAGTGACGGCTGTAGCGTCGCGCTAGAACTAGACCAACGAACGAACCGCTGTTTAATACTAGCAGAACGAAGTTACTTTAACAGTCGTGTCTGGAATAATTTAGACTTCTTTTGAAAATAGCCGTACGAGTGCACACGTACGTATACACGAAACAAATAATCGTGCAGACTAGTCCGCTCAACAACGGAATAGAAGTTTTACTAGACCAAGAGAGATAAAGTTAGTCGTCAGCTACGATACTCTTTAACTTCGAAAGCTTAAAGTTAATACCTCATTTGCAAAAGTACACAGAGAATATAACCCTCTAACTAACGGTAACACAACGTCTAGTTCAATCGATGGTGGGAGTATATATTATATATATATATATATATATATATATATATATATATATACATATATATATATATATTATTATACTACCTGTAACAACCGATTTCGGTCGAAAGCATTAAAAGCGTTAACGAGAGAGAGCAAGTTGAATGCTCTACGAATACTTATAAGCTGGAAATAGTTTCAGCGGGTAAGGATGATAGTCCTTTATCGGCTTTTCTAAATTGCCTCTCAGACAGCTTAAGTCGTTAACTTATTTTCATCGTTAGCGTTTTATTATAAACCGACCAGAATCGATCAAATAATGTGTCGACTCGGAATCTCACAGACGGTGATTGGCTCATTCGGTATAAGAGGTTTTTATTATATTACAATTGTGCTGGATGACTATATATGGCCGCGAAATAATTTTTTCAGTAGCGCGGATAAAATTAAAACATCGATTTTTGTTTGTTTTTGTTTTTTGGCCCGGTCATTTTCAGTCAGTTTTCTTCGTACTATAAGTTATTTTCATTAACTAAGTTTATTACAATCGGTAAACTTTAATTTATATCTTAATATTATTATCTTGATAAATCGATACAACTCCCTGAGCCATTCTTGTATTCGGTTCGCTAATTATCTAACCAATATGTACTGGCATTGTATTGTATGTATTTACTTTTCCAGCTCTTTTCTTCCTATATTTCTTGTCTTGCAGTTCCAAATTATACGTTCAACATAAATCTGAATTTATTATTTATATTTTGTTTTATTTTTTTTTTTTTTTGGAGTTAAATTATGTTCCGTAATCTTGTCATTGTTTTAATCCAATCTCTATCCGTGTTATTCGAAAACTAAGTATCTTTACGTATTTCCATTTGGATACTGTAATATTTCCCACAATTTGTACTAAGATTTCTGTACTTATGGTCCCAATGTATTAAGATCCTTAATATTCTTGATAAATCGATACAACAGCCATTCTTGTATTCGGCTCGATAATTATCTGACCCGTATGTACTGGCAACGTATTGTATGTTTTCGAGCAATTTCTATTTGCAGTTCTTCTCTTCCTATATTTCTATCCTGCAGTTCCAACAAATTATATATGTTCAATGGATCCTTCCTCTTTTGCGCATTCGTATAAATCTGAATTATTTTAATTTGTTTGTAGTTTTTTTGGAGTAAAAAAAAAAAAAACAAAAAACAAGTAAAAACTTTCGTATAGCTGTCGTCGAGATAACGGTGGGCTTTAAATCGATCAATTTCTATCTATTATTTTCGACCATTAAATGTTATATATACTTCTTCTTTTAATTGTACAACCCGATTCTGTTTAACCGTCATCATGCATCGAACGGACAATCTGCTGCAGCCACGGTTCTTGTTTCTCGTTGACTGATCCTTCCGTCTTATCGATTCCGATCCATTTATTTATGTTGTCGCTTTCCGGTTTCCTTTTTGTCCTTCAATTGTACTCATTGATATCGTTTGTATCTTGTACTTTTCGCCTCTCGTAAAATGTCCGAAAAAAATTTAATTTTGTCACTATTAACATTCTGTCAGCTCTCATAAATCTTAGAACTTCATTTCTGATCTTTTTAGTCCAATTTTCCACATTCCTCGATAGCATTTCAAATGGCGATACTTCATCGTATCTTATAATCTCGTTTTCATATAGGATCACTGACTAGAGTATTTCAGTAACTTTTTTCCGATCACTATGCTTAACTTCCTGTTGCAAAGGGATAAGAATAATTTTTCGTTTTAGATTTCCTATTCTTTTCTTGATGTTTTATCATAATTCCTTTTTTCTTGCTTGCCAATGCCACAATATCAAGGAGCGTTTGTATTACACTTTCTACTAGAAGTGCTCTATCGTCGGCAAAGCGAATTACTGAAATACGTTCGCCCCTTATTTTTATTCCCTTCACTACGTCCTTCTAAGGATCGGGTAAAAATTACATCATAAATTGAATAGAAGGTGATAGCATGCCGTCTTATCGGTATCTGCGCTGATAGGATTGAAAATATATGAAATAAGGGATTTTCTCCTTTATTAGGAAAGAAATACTTCGAAAGAACTTTGGATTTTTCTTCATCGTTAATTATAATTACGTTATTATCCAAGTGTCGGGAAATTCAAAAGGTTTTCCCGGCTACTAATTTATACGATTTGCCCGAACAAAAAGAATTTTGAATAAATCTTTTTCAAACATTTAGTTTCTTCTATTAATTTGTTTTTTTTTTCATATAAGTTTTATTTAACACGATCGGAATAGTGTTAAAAATGATTTTCTTAGTTTACACCTACGAACGTGATATCGGAAAATATGAGGATAAATATCAAATTTAAAATTCGCCGAAATAAATAAAATAATTAGTTATAACGAATTACACTTACGCAGTCTGTATACTACTCTACAAGAACGCAGAGATGATGTCGACTATAGTTTCGGCAAAAAGCCAAACGGGATAGATAAAAAATAATAATCGAATACGCTCAAAAAAAAGTTCAAAATAAAACGATCTTAATGTATACACGATCTATTCGGATGATACGAACAGGACGTTGGCAGGACGCGTTAAGGGAGAAAATTCCCCGGAATCGCTTGTACGATTTGATAACCGCGCGGGAAAGGATTTCGGTTAAGACGGTTATATTAGAATTTAAATCTATCGAACGCTATTGTTGTACGAAAAGGCAATCCTCGCGAAAGAAACGAAAGCTCAAAATTATTTTTGGACTTTCGGAAAAATCGTCAGAAATATTATGACGTTATAAAACTAATAATAATAATAACAACGACGGTAGTCGCCGTAAATAATACAAAAATTTAACGAATCAACGAACAACATGATCGGAATAAAGATAATGAAAAGAAGTAGTTTATAAGAACGATAGGACTAGTTTATAAGAAAGGTAGGAACTAGTTTAAGAAGAAAATTCTAAATAATCTTGGAAATGAAACGTTATCAAACATATAACGCTAAAATGGAAAACGTTCGAAAAAAAAAAAGTTAAACAAACGAAAGTCTTCTTGAAAGAGAAAAGTATCGAATGTTTGCCGAAATAAACGAAAAAGCGGAATGTATAGACCTTTTTCTTTTTTTGTGAAATGATAAAACAGGAAACTGATTTCACGTTGTACAATAAGAAAAAAGGAAAAAACGCACAAAATGATCTTCTCAATATTCTATTTCGAAAAGAAATATTTGATTACGTCGAGTGAAAATTTCCATTAAAAAAAAAGTAAAAAATAAAAAGATATAGACGAGAATAATGAAAATAAACATTTTCCCGGGATTTTTTTTATTAAAACTCGTAAGCATTGAACGATCAATTCACTAAAGAATCGACGCCGCCTAATGCAGTAATGCCGTTTATTGCTTTTAAATATCAGCTCAAATAACGATTGGCAGAATACTTCAGAAAACAAATTACGCCGTATAAAACCGTTAAGCCGTGGCGGTCTTCGCATCAAATAAGCAGACATCGAGAAGTAATGTTGTGCAGACTGCGGCTATACCCGTCCTACTAAACAACGAACAAGAACCGCAGTAGTGTTCCTTATGCAATTGTCAATTATCGATCGAACACCTACTGATTAAACGTCCGATTTATAACCGTTTACGTGGACATTACGATTTATTGAAATTATTTTAATGTATACAATTTTTGTTCCCCCACCCCCTTTTACAACTCTGTAATCCCATTTCCGCGTCTCTAGCCTTAGTTGCTGCGCGTGACACGTAAATAAATAAATAATCATAAAGAAAATAACAGTAAAATAACAATAGGAAAATTAAAAAAAAAAAAATTAACTTGTACATTAAATTTAGTTTAAGTTGTACATAAATAAAAAGAAATAAATAAATAAATAAATAAAAAATTGTAGCACAGATCTGATCATATTGTAGAAAGAAAGATGCTGCGAGAATTACCTAGTCACCTCAGGACGCATACTCCATATTCAGACAACTAGTTGACGATAATAATGATGATGATACATATAGCAATAATATATAATAAATTATATCATGGAGATGACAGTGGCACCTCACTCCATATAACATCGTATGCGCGCGCATCTACGTCGCATATAAATAGTGCCTTGAATGATAGCTCATTTTGTACGTAAAAATAAACGTATAACGGCTAGTCACGATGTTCGACAATAAACAATACGACCATGATGATAATAAATTATATATATATATACACATATATATACATATATATATATATTTAAGGTATAGTTCAGATGGTAATGTATTAAAAAAGACATTCGAAGAATGATCTGGATTACAAATCCACTGTGGAGAGCGCAGTAGTTTCTTTCCGTTGAATAAGGAATATGCGGATGTAGGCGAACAAAATGTTAAATCTAACGAGAAATCAACAATTCTAGGTCTGCCGTAATGAGTTGGACTGTCGTCATTCGAGATACAGCAGTCTACGTCCAAAAATGCTTCGTATACCACGTTCTCCGAACGATTATTTGTACGACCACCCAGACTACATTATGAGCATTATAGTTGGACTTTCCAATGAACTAAAAATATCTATGAAAATTTACACGCGAGGACTTGTTTTTATCCTGAATCTAACACCGAACCAAGCGTATAAACGAAATTGAAAACAAACAGCACCGAACGCGAGAAATACCGTACAATAAGCAAAATCACCTCAGTTATAAGTTGCTCATTGCGCAACTTCAGTAATCGGATTTTACTTCATTCTATATTCGATGGTTGTTATTATAAAAATTCAAAACAAAAAAAAAAAAAAACGATTTTATCTATCATACCGGAAGATAATATGAATGATTAGGAAAATACTTCGGTCAAGTAGTAGATCGATATACGGTAATGGCAAAATAATACATTTTTTCAAATCGACAAATAAGTGTATTACTGAAAATTTGTAGTAACACATGTTTTCCCGGTAAATTTTCGCCATCGTCCTCTGGTTGAAGAGAAAAAACTACGACATGCGCGGAATCGTACCTATTTGGACGAAGGATATAAATGCCATTCTGAAAAAATAAAACAGAACGCGAATAAAACAACCTCTAAACTGTTTTATGAGTTTTACGCGTCAATCGTTTAGGTCTACATAATGTTAGATGAGTGACCGTGCGGTTTATTCATATACGCACGTATTGAGCACACGCACAATACGTTATTGTGCGGCATTAGGAAAAGTTGAAAACAATTCCCCCATGGCTTTAGAATCAGTCTGGTGAAAATGCAGAAATAAAGCGATTTTACGGTTGCACAACAAATAAGAGTACGGACGACGCGGTATCAAACTTTTTCTTCAGAAATATCGGGTCGGGGGAAATACGGCATTTTATCACATTTCCATTTGTCGTTTACAACACACACACATATATATATGTTATATATGGTACAAACATATTTATGGTGTCGATCGTGACTATCTGTCCCTTTCTTTGTGTTTCCAAACGATTATGTTCGTCGCAATGGTTCATTCTGCCGTCATCGTTTTTATCATATTGTACACGCCCCACCGCCGATGAGAGTCTATACTTGTGTAATGAAATTTCAACTTTGAAAACGTTTACCGAATATTAATACCGTCTGGGATTTCCCGTATTTTCTCAGGAAAGAGAAAAAACTGGAAAAATCTTATCTGCCCGATTAGTTTAATGAAAATACTGCAGTAGGAGCAACAGTATTAGTGTGATGTGAGAAGTATTAAAAGGGACACTCGATCACGCGTAAAAAGAGACGTTATGTACTACAATAATAATAATAATAATAATAATAATGATAATGATAATAATAATAATAATAATAATAATAATAATAATAATAATAATAATAATAATAATAATAATAATAATAATAATAATAATAATAATAGAGCCTCTATTACACCACGGTAATATATTAAAATCGTTATATATGTCATTCAGAAACAAACGCCCCCCTTTAAATATGACCAAATATATTTTGATCATATTTATAAATTATCAAAGAAATTTTATAATAAATGTATCATGACAATAACTTAATTCAGGTAATCGAGGATTATAGTCTTGATCTCAGCATGCGTTAAGATATAAGAATCGCCGTATTAAACACCGATTTCTAATGTATACGATCCGATCTGTGTTACGATTTTTAATTTTTTTTTTTTTTTTTTAAATATTATGTAAATCTCCATATGCCTAACTACCAGGGTTATTACAGCATAAGGAGACGTGTGTCTAGTTTATATGTTTATATGTATGCTAGGAGTCCGCTTTCTCTTACAAAAGCCAGAATGTTAACTATTGATTGAAGGTTGTTTGAAAGTATTTTGTGTATTGGGCCCTGTATTTTGTGTTTTAACCTGTGTGCTGTGAGTGTTTGGCAGTTGTAGATTAAGTGTGTGACTGTTGGTTCTGTTAAATGTCCGCATAAGGAGCAGTTTGTTGGTGGAGGGCTTTTGGTATAAAGGTGATTGTGTGATATGGCTGTATGACCCACTCGTAGACGGTTTAGGGTACCATATTCTTTTCTACTTGTGCCATCTGGAGGCCACCAAGGTTCTATAGTTGATTTTATGCTCCTAAGGAAGGTTGTTTGTGAGGTCCAGTCGGTCGTCCATTCCTGCTTGCTGTTGTTCATGAGTATGTGTGCTAATGTTGATGGAGGTGGTGAGTATTCTGGTGCTGGTGAAAGTACCATAGACCGAGCTTCAAGGTCTACTTTATCACTACCGTGCATCCCAATGTGACTTGGGATCCACAGAAAGCGGATTTCCCATCCTTCCTTATGTAGTGTGTTTAGATTGTGTTGAATTTCTAATATTAAGGTATTTTTATTATCTTGACGGCATATTAGTTGTAGAGAGGAGAGGGAGTCTGTTATGACCGATGTTTTGCGATGTAGAAGTACGTCTGATCTGATGTACTCAATCCAGTACATAATTCCATACAACTCTGCATCCAGAGAACTTCAGCCATCGCTTAGTCGGATAGAGTGTAGTATATTATCAATTTGGTAGGAGCAAGCTGCTGGTGAATTCTCGCCGCCTGCTATGGATTTTGCTCCGTCTGTGTATGCGTGTGTGTAGTCATTGTATTTTTGAAGAGGGCTTAATACTATTTCTTTTATATTTGTAGGATGTGTAAATTTATTGTACCGTGTGAGAGATAAATCTGTTTTTGTCTCGTTATTTATATACAAGACTAAATTTAATATAAAAGCTAATAGATTCTTTTTTTAATTTTTCCTATTGTTATTATAGTGTTATTTTCTTTATTATTTCTTTAGTTTTGTAAAGTCATCTGGTTGTATAAGGTAACTTTAAGGATACTCGGCATTATGTACATTTATAAATTCTTCATGATTTATAAAATTTTGTATTGAAATATACTATACTACCACTGCTAATATCGATCAAATGTTTAAATAAGATGTAATGATTTCTGTATCATTTGCGTAAATATTTAATGAACCGGTTAAAGTAGAAATTTGTCGGAAATACTAGAATAATAACATTAGTTTCTAAAAGTGCGAATAGAACTAGCGTGAAAAAATTAAAGCAAAATTTTTGCTTCTGTCGACGAAATGCACAGATAGGAAAAAAAGCAGGTGCAGACCATCGACTCGATGGATAGATACTATTACGTCTCTCTAACACCGAACTAATCAGGACACTAAAGCAATATAGGATCGTATGAAGAAACATTACGTACAAGTCACGATACTCGGTAATTACCGACTACGAAGAATATATACATGTATAATACATGCGAATATTCTGCTCTTGTTCTTATGTGTTCTTTAATCTATCAGGTCAAAAATTTCGTCGGTCAACTCCATCAATCAGAATGAAGTCGAATAGATTAGCAGTTTTAAGTATCTCGGATGCGTGATACGTAAAAAATCTAAACCCCGACATAGTAATGAAAACCGGATATGTGGATATACTAAAATCGGCTTCGAGAATATGAAAAAAATTTATTACGCGATTACTCGAGCTTAAAATGTGACAAAACAAATTATACAGTACTATACGTATCCAAATTCTGCTGTACGGTATAGAAGCAGCCACGCCTAATAAAAATCAATAGGATAGACTGGAAGCTGTAAAAATACGATTATACTACGAGTCTATTTGATGCAAACTGAAAACTATTAGATATAGGCGATTTTTTATTAAGTAAAAGTTAATCTTAACCAAAGGGAATCACAATACGAATAATCTTATACCGCAAGCGTCGGCACGTCATTATTTCGTTTTATTATAATATAACTTTTTCTTGCCCGCTATACAGTTTTTTTTTAAATAATTTTTTACTGTCATTACATTATAATTTTTTTATATATATATTACACTATTAAGAAAAAATAAATAAAAAAAATAAGAAATAATTATATATGCGCTATTTATAAACGAAAACATAATAGTATAGAAGCGTAGCCCAATGGTATGCTCTACTAATACGTAGGATATATAACTTTTATAACTTCGATAAATCGTAGATACATTATTTATACACGATAATAAATAACGTAGAAGCGTAGCCGAATCGATAAGTATACATTTTCTTTTTTTACGCGTTTTTATATTAATTCGTACGGCGAGCCATCATGAGCGTTACGTAATTATTAGTTAAAATTTATTCTCAACGAAAATATACAGATGTAATGCTGCAAACAGCGCAGATACGGATAAAAGAACAGGTTTGTTAATCTAACACCTCCATTGAAACACGAAATTATGAGAAAATAAGGAGAAGTAATACGATGAGAATGAAATTGAGAAATGGTAATGAGTAGTTAATAAAAAAGACACGCTTTCGTCCGAGGAAAGAAAATTAAAACAGGAGTCCGTTAGGTGATCGGAATAGCATGACGATGCCACTTTCTTCTCAGACGTCTTGGCAGATTGTCTGGAAAAGTGTTGTATGGATCCTGCGGATGATGGAATTGGTTATATCTTCGAACTTGTCAAATAATCTCTCGTATTATTGAGTATGTTTGTCACTGACATGGATGTAATGTCAGATTGGAGAGTAGACTTGCAGCTGATAGTACGAAGTATCTTCCAATGTTGCTGTTGTATTCTTCGAAGATTATTTTTACATGTACTTCCGTACAGCTCCATTCAATAACGCCAAATGGGGGCCATCATTGAAAGGTAGACACGGTCCTCCGTTCAGTCGCTAAATTTAAAATATATTTCCACCCCCTAACAATTAATGTAGTAATTTTGCACGAGTGATGACAGTTCTTTTCGTCTACGCCATATGTAGTCGCCACGTAAGCCTCTTGCTCGTAATCATACCGAGGTAACGTACTGAATCTGCTTAGATAATTTCATCATTACCGATTTTCAGAGCTGGACACCCGACTTTTCTATTTGTAAATGTAACGTGTCGGTGATCTGCTGTGTTTTTTTGCATACATTACATCTGAGTTGGACACGAGGATAGTTATATCATCGGCAAATGTTGCTAAGATAGTCTGACTGTTAGTCGACATGAGTGCTGTATAGATTGTGCACAACAACGGACCTGGACGGTAGATAGAATATTTTGTTCCTCAGAGAAACAATTGATAATTTTAAAGACGAATGAGCGTATAGATGTTAACGAAGTAAATAAAAATTTCGCGAAAGAACGTCAAACATGACTTGAAAATCGTATAGACGCTGAAATCAGTCCGCTTTCGAACACGGCGGATTTCGTCTCGAGCTCAAGATACTGCATTAATTATCAGATTAATTTAGAAGCTTAAGAAACCATATAAAACGCAAATAGATTATGTAGTTACTCCAACGGGCATGCAATCAATTATAGACGTAGACATCATGACGGGAATCGATTTTCATTCTGATACTACTCAAAATTAAACTTGCTATAAACAACCGAAATACAAACAGAAAAAGAAAAGTTAAAAAAATTATAAATTCTGCTGAACTTATCAAGCAAAATGCAGAAGTATGAAATTGAGATTAATAAATCGCTACTCATAATTCCAGATAGATGTCCAATAGAAATACACACAGTTGCAAAAATCATTCTAGAAAAAACAAACAAAATTGTAGGTGAAAAAAAATAAAAAAATAAAATCCGAATCTTTCTCTGCGCAAATAAAACAGTTAATAAAAAAAAGAAACCAATTAAAACGTGAGGGACGAACACTAGAAAATAGAATTAAATATTGCTTGCAAAGCAGTTAGATATCACATTAAATCAGAAAGATTTAAAAAGCAACAAAAACAAATTGAACAAATATTACAAAATAATTGGAATACTAAGCAGATTAAAACTGAGCTAACAATTGGAAAGAACTGGTTAATAGGACTAGAGGATGATAAAGGAACTGTGGAAAGAAGTCGCAAATTAATAAATCAAATTGCTACGCATTAATACAAAAATTTATATAAAGATGATAACAACATCCAAGAGGCGATGAACATAAATTACATGACACAAAAGGACAAAGACGACACTACATCAATACCATCGATCCTGCTAGCAGAAATCAAAAAAAGCTGTAAATAAATCTAAGCTAAACAAGGCAACACGATAAAATAATAAATGAAAGTATCAAATATGCAGAAGAAAGGTTATTTATAGAATTGGAAAAGTTATTCGATGAAATAATTGTAACAGAAACAATTCCAAGTGAATGGAAAAAATCTGACATAATTCTTCTACATAAAAAAGGCAAAAAAGAAAATATAGAAAATTATAAACCAATAAATACCAACAATACAAAAAATTTTATCCACCGTTTCCGTAGCTCCTATTCAACAGTAGATCACTTACATGTTATTAATCAATTAATAGAGAAAAGTATAGAGTACAATATACCGTTATTTTTAATGTTTATAGACTATGGACATGAATTTAAATGGAGAATTATTGAACACCTTAAGCTCTGCAAGCTATGTGGTGCTAATTGCATCCTCCTTCAACCAATTGGAGAAAATGTTTCTCTCTCTGCAGCTACAGGCAAATAAATCGGGATTAGAAATAAATAACGAAAAAACTAAAATTTTATGTCAAGAAAAAAGTGGCTTTATACTACAATAGGAAATAGCAATATAGAACAAGTCGCCGAACTTATATATTTAGGTCAACTAATTTCATTTAAAAGCAAATTAACACCCGAAATACACCGCAGAGTGACAATAGCATGGAAAAAGTACTGGATGATGAAGAGCAATATACCCACCCAATCTAAAAAGCGTGGCGTTCAACAGCTGCCTGCTACTATCCTTAACTTACGGCTCCTAAACATGGTCGATGACGCAAAGTCAGGAAAATATTCTAAGAACCTGCCAAAAGAATTTATAAAGATCAATATTACAAATTAAAAAACTGGATAGAGTCAAATTAAAAACGATTAAGGAACAAATGGATGCTAATAGGGACGTCATAACTTCAATGCGCGCGCTGAAATGGAAGTGAGGAGGACATGTCATAACATACAGAGATCAGCGGTGGACGAAGAAAGTAACGGAATGGTTCCTGGCGTACCGCAAGAGAAAAAAGTCGCGACCGTTTACACGTTGGGATGACGACTTCAAAAAATTCCAGGGATTCAGAAGCGTTATGTATACTTTGCACACAACAAACGCAACTGGGAAAAATTGGGAGAGACCTTCGCTCGAAAGGGCCTAGTATGACTACATACGAGATTAATTTTAGAAATTGATTTTAGCTGTAACAGATATTTATAAATTGTTAATTTAGTTATCCTAAATAAAGGTTATTGTTATTATTATTATTATATATAAATTATTAAAAGATATACCGGTTATTGTTTCAAATTAACATATAAATACCAAAAAAGAAATACTGTTTCGATCACGACGACGATGCACAATCGATTCAATTATTTTATTACAATAATCCATAACTAAAGCATTTTCAAATAAGCACCATCTACTAGGTGTCTTTTCCGATTTCCAGATGACTTTCGGCAACATCTGAAGGCTATGGCATTCTTTCAACTCTACACTCCTGGAACTTCAAAGGCCGTCTTTGCACGTTCATTACATAATTTTCTTTCAGACCGTCATTTTGAAGTGAGACTAGGACCTGCTTTATCCGAATCACATACATTGTTAACAGGAGTTCCAAAGGAATCCGTCGTAAGCTGAACACTATTCAACATTGTGCAATAAACGATATCGTAAAGCAAGTGCAAAAACCGGTAAAATCGATCCTCTTTACAGATGACTTATGTATATTTCTTCCACGTATTGATGTGGAACTAGCAGAGAGCATCCTCCAAACCACAATAAACAGACTTCAACAATGGTCCGATGAGAATGGTCTTTGTTTCTCAGCAACGAAAACAATTGTAATTCACTTCTGCAAACGGAAAAATTGTGATCGCAAAGTACGTCTATCACTATAGAATAATACTTATACATCAAGTAAGATATTTAGGATTGATATTCGATAATAAACTTACTTGGAAAACGCACATTGACTAGCTGAAGTGCAAAAATTTAAACTTGTTGCGGAAACTATCGCATGCAAACAGACGTAATCTACTAGTTTAAACACAATCCATCATACAGCTTTAAGATTATCAATTGGTGATTTTCGAACTTCTCCAATACCAACCTTATTATGCGATACAGTGGAGTGGCCATTAGATTCATACCGGAAATATTTAACCATTTTAGCTTTTCCTAACCGAAAGTGTACAAATAAGGCATTCGGGGAGGACGACGAATCATCGAGCCACTACATGATTCGCAACAATTAAATATCGAAATACCAACATTGATCAGAAATTCGATCTCTACTGTACCGCCATGGTTTTACATAACGCAGTACGATGTACAGGGCTCCGAAAGAACGATCAATACAGCCACTAAAGAATCGACACAGTCTATTGCAGCGATGCGGTTTATTGATTTTAAACAACAGCCTAATCGCCATTTCAAAAACGTGTGGAACAACAATTGGCAGAATCTGATTACAGAAAACAAATTACGCTGTATAAAACCGTCAACGAAGCCATGTGACGTTCGTCACATCATCAAATAAGCAGAAACCGAGAAGTAACGTTATGCAGACTGCGACTTAGGCTACTCGTCTTACACACTCGTATCTACCAAACAAGGACCATTGTCAACCTACTAATTAAATATCAAATTTACAACCGTTATCGAGGAGAGTGTGGAATATCATCGAATTTAAGCGATCTGCTGTGCGATGAACAGACAACAGTTAGCAGATTGTTTAATTTTTTGGAGCATTACGATTTATTGAAACTATTTTAATGTATATACTTTTTGTTCCCGGTTTTGCAACTTTGTAATTCCATTTCCGTGTCTCCAGCCTTGGTTGCTGCGCATGACACGTAAATAAATAATAATAGAAAATAAACATAATACTGATTCTACACCTTATGGTAAACGGAAAAAACAAGCTAATTTCTAAAGATAGCGTTAACAGTCAGTAATTTCTATAACTTCAAAATTTAAAAAAATATATATATAGTTAAAATCGCTAAATTTCATTTAAAATTGTGTTATTAAAAAAAATTAACGATTTTATACCTACTTTTTTATTTCTTTTTAAATATTTTATTTTTTTATTTAAATCACTACATTCTACATCAATTCGAATTAAAAATAAAAGCCAGGCTAAAAAAAAATGTAATTGGGATTCTATTTCACATCGACTAAACGGAAGCGTGGAATTTCTCTATTGGCAGTCTCGTACGGATAATTTTGAAAATTCCCCGTCGCTATACAGATAAAGGTGTTTAAAAGGTCGTCGATGATAACGTCGAAAAGTATAATAATATTAATATTAATAATCATCATAATAATAGTGATGATGATAATAATATAATAATGACGAGACCATCTTCTATATATACACACACCGAATAGAGATTCCCGGTATTTGAAATTCGTCGCATCACCTCATCTGTATATATATATATATATATATATATATATATATATATATATATATATATATGTATATATATGTAATATATATATAAGCTTTAGCCTTTCCAGCAGCCTTTACACGTTTTGGTAGCCTTTGCACAGTCTTCCGGGTAACCTCCTTAAAAGCAGTATTACAATCGCCGACGTAATAAAAATACGCCATTCCGACTTGTTCCTTTTTACAATTTTTATTTTTCACTTCTCGGAAACTTTGAGCAATATTCCTCCGTTAAATCCGATCTCGTAATAAACGCGAAATTTGTTTCTTAAGCGTTAGGTTACAGTCGGAATTTCAAAAGCTATTACCACCGATAGGCGTTCGTAATATCGAGTCGTATTAAAAATAATATCGAATCTACGCAACGAAATATTTCGTGTTTCTTTTACGTAATAAGGCAAACGAAAGTTTTTATAAACATAAAAATAAACTCGTAAACACACACACACACATATATATATATATATATATATACAAAAGCGGAGGAAAATATGCGTATGCTAAGTTGGTAAGGATTTATACATATGTGCGCAAAATCGTATGTTAATGATTGAGCATCGCAGGTTTTATAGCCGATAATATGCTAAAAATTCGCGTTTCCACGAAATCCGCGATAAAATACCTCTTTTAGTCCAAATGAATTGGTTTACTTAAAATATACGATACCACGCCTCGAAACTTAATATGTAATTTCATCAGTTAAATTTCACACACAAGATATTCTAGATTAGTTTTCAACATGTATAATTTTTTTTTAAATCAACACGTTTCCCGCAAAAACCGGAAAATGTATATAATTTTGTGAGCGTTGAAATGTACCGTAAAGAGGACACCGTCACAGGGAAGCGTTAGCACAGTGTAATAGTGACAACGATATACACCCAAACCTGGTCGTGACGTTACAAACATTAATAACGTTCGACCAATTGGTTTGCTATGGTACTCTCAGTAAAATAGTTGAAAAGCTTATATTACATCGACTGCAAACTTTCTCTACAACAAATAATTATTATTCAGGAGCAATTCGGGTTTAGAGCCAACCATTCCACTATACATCAAGTAGCTCGAATAGCGGATTACATAACCGACAACTTTAATTTTAATAAATATATCGGTTTATTATTGATTGACGTTGAAAAAGCATTCGATTCAGCTTGGCACATTGGAATTATATATAAACTATTTAAATTTAAATTTCCCTTATCATTAATAAAATTAATAAATTCGTATTTAACCGATAGAAATTTTTACGTCACCCATCTTAACAATGAATCCGGTATTAAATCTTATTGCTCAGGGGTTGTGTGCTAGAGCCATACTTATTTTTAATTTTAATAAACGATATCCCTAAACTACCTCATATTAATATCGTCTTATATGCTGACGACTTCCCTCTATATTGTGCGTCTCATACACCAGACACTATACTTAACAGATTGCAAAAAGCTGCTAACTCTGTCGTTAAATACTACAAACGTTGGAGACTGAAAATAAACACGAGAAAACGGAGGCGATACCTTTTTTCAAGACGGCGCCCACTAACGTTACCTGATGTTATAATCGATGGTTATTCAGTGGTCGACGCAAGTTCGATACTTAGGAGTCATATTAGATTTAATGACAATATTATTAACTGCATTGAGCGCTCAATACTCTCACCAATTTTTAATCGTCATTCTTCTTTATCTATTTCAAACAAAAAGTCATTATACACATCTACTACCCCGATTAACTTACGCCTGCCCTGTTTGGTTTTCGATTTTCTTATTCATGTATTCATGTATTCATGATTTTGTTTATATGTTTTGTAAATATGTATTTTTTTTAAAAAAAACTATATTTGCGTAGAACGTCTTAAATTTTAAAAATATTTCTATAAACTCGTCAGCTGGAAGAACAGTCGATGCGAGTGATAGAAATGCGAATGCTAAGATGATGGAGATTAACGTTTAGAACGAAGTTATCCGGAAATGAATGGAAGTCGTATCTATTACCGACAAAAATGGTATAAGTTCAACACGTCCGAGAAGCCAGGAATGAAACATCGCTGACCGTGATGGATAGATTACAGACGGTAAGCGGCCGATAGGTAGGCCGAAAAGAAGATGATGGTCTGATGCTGTGGATATCAGTAGAGTTGACGTATATTATTCGACCGTTCTGGCTGGAAACGTGTTATAAGGAAAGCAGACCTCGTCGCAGCGGGAAATTGCTATGGGAAAAGAAGAAGAAAGATTTATATAACGCGTGAGAAAACTTCTCTATATAATCATCTAAAAAAAAATAACGTACATAAAATATTACGTCGTGTTTCCCTTCGTTAAGTCGTTTTGTAGCCTATTCGGACACCATTCGCTATCTCGAGAACGGAATTTCCTCTAAAAATAGGATTTAATTATATTTCATTCGGATTTATTAAGTTTTGACGAAAAAAAGAAAATTATAGTGCATAACCTTTGTTCGGTACAACTGAAGAACAATATGGTATTTAACTGTACTCAATGCAATATCGCACACGATATACAACAAACAACAACAACAACGTATATTTCAACATAATTTACAGAGAACGGTAAAAAAAAAATTAAATAATAATTACGTAACGCCCAGCATGGCTCGCCGTAGAACAAAATAATACAAACGCCACTAACACATAAAAGAAACATTTATACTTATAATAATTTAAAAAAAAACTGTACAGCAAAAAATAAAAAGTTATGATAGTAATAATAAAACAAAACAAAAGCACGTTAGACATTAAGTAAATATAGAAGAAATAATAATTCCTAAAATAATCGCCATATAACGTTACAACAGGTTATGTTTGAGCCTCCTATGTTTATATTATACATAAATTGGAGTTAATCGTAATTACCAATGGTAGAAATTAAACTATTATCGTCGACTAGTCATCGCAGAACTTACGCGTTAAATTTAAGATATGATCCTTAATATAAGGCATGTTTTAGTATGCATGTCAATGATTTTGTAGTATCCAGGGACATTTAGTACACATCTGATGAGACACCTGTTTTGAAATACTTGTAATTTGTTAAAATTTGTGTTTGAAATAAAACTCCAAGCTGGACAACAGTAGGTCATTACGGGACGTATAAATGTTTTATACAGAATTAATTTATTATTAACATTAAGAAATGATTTTCTGTTGATTAGTGGATATATGGCAGATATACTTCTGTTAGCTTTCAAGGTAGTCTGACATGTTCGGAAAAATTTAGTCCGTTATCTAAGACTACCCCGAGGTATCGAACATGTTTTGCCCAACTCACAATGGTAGAGTTGACGTTAACTTCAGCAGGTAACGTGGGACGCCTGCGGGTGAAAAATATAGCCTCGGTTTTATCATAATTAATATCAATTTGCCATTTTTTATAATAACGCCAGATTCGATTTATTCCTGTCTGTAACTTATTAGTAATTTTTTTTTTTTTGTATATAAGAAGTACAGAGAAGAGCTGTGTCTTCTGCATAAAGAGCAGTCTGAACATCAGGTAGATTTGGGAAATCAGATAAGAACAAACTAAACAGAAAGAAACCCAGAATACTACATTGGGGAACCCCCGCTGAGCAAGTTTTCATAGTAGACCTCGAATTATTGATGGTAACGTAAAATAGTCTGCTAAATAGCTGTTAATAACGTTGATTACATAACGAGGAAACTGATATTTTATCCTTTTGTAAATAATACCTTTATGCCGAGTTGCATCGAAAACCTTCGCTACATCCGGGAGAACCATACCAGTACGTTTATTACGATTAAAATTACGCGTAATAAACTCCGTGATTCGTGCTACTTGTTGGGTGGTGGAATAACCCGGATGAAAGTCAAACTGTGTGTTAGAAATGATTTTTGGTTATCTGCATGATTAAACGGAATAGTATAGTTTTTTCTGCGATTTTGCTCAGATTGCTCAATAAACTAATAGGACGTATGTTACTTGCACACGAGGCATCCTTTCCGGGTTTGGGAAGAGCAATAATTTTGGCTGTCTTCCGACTTTTTGGATAATATCCGAATCTAAAGATAACATTTATTAAATTTGTAAGTTCAATTACAGCTTTTAGCGTCAATTTCTTAATAATGGCAGTAGAAATATTGTCATCCCCTGATAAACATTTTACCTTTACAGCTTTAATATTATTAAGGACTTCACTTGGGGGTGACAAGAGGGAAAATGTTGGGTAGTTGATTGACATTGAGGTATTTTTTAACAGCTGAATGAATTTTTTCACTTGATAGCCACAGGCAAAAAAGATTATGAAGTTTGGAATACTCTGATGCTAAAAACTCAGCTTTCGCTTCATTTTTGTAAACATAGTTATTTAAGTGTGAATCGTAGAGTGGTGGAAGATGCCTCGTGTATTGTCTGCAAACTTTCCATAGCCGATTATCATTAAGCTTAAGCTTTTAGAAAGTTAAATTGTAATTTTTAAATTTACGCAATAGAAAACTAACAAGTTTATTAAGAATATTAAACATGTTTTTCAAATTTCGAGAACGACTAGAGAAACGATGCTTAATGTACGATCTCCTAATATAATTTTTAAATTTGATGAGAACCACGATACAAGTTGGTAATATCGTATGCGAATAGTTATTATGTGGTTTATTCGGAATAAAAAGTTCCGAGGAAGAAGTAATTAACTTCGTACGAGTTGATAAGCGATGGTCAATATCAGCTGGATTATGTAGCTTAAGAAGCAAATTTATATTATTGTATACTCCTTAAATCCTGCCCAATTTGCATTTTGAAAATCGGGCAGAATTATATCGGCTATGTTTAATTTACTTCCTGCAATAGTAGTGAAAATAGGGTTGTGGTTGGAGGACAAACAATTTATTGAAACAGGAGTTGCAATAGAAACATTTTTGACCAAAGAAACATCTAAGATACTAGTACGATATTGAATGGGGGCAAAATTCTCACAGACGAATCTTTCAAGTACTTTTTAATGGCGGATAAAATGTTATTATTGCGATAGCTCGATGTCAAATGCGAATTTTTTGTATGAATATCGTAATAAATCTTCGCTAACAAATTACTTTTATCCTTATCTGAATAGGCTGTGTGCTACCATTGTAGCTGATTGGCGGTAAATGTGTGTGCGTATTTGTAAGTAGTGTAATTTCCCTCCATAAACTGTTTAACCGTAAGATTACGAAGTTTATAATTGGAATTTCGATCTTCATTTATTTTTACTGTCACCGAGCACGTTAAACGGTTTAATAGTACCTTTGTAGAAGCATGTTTAATTTGATATCTACGTCTAATATAATTTTTGAACTTAATCAGTGCCAGAATATTGGAAGAAATTTCGCAATAACTTGAAGTTGCGGATAATGGCGTAGTTGCCGAAAAGCTTTGCTTAATAAATAAAGTTTAGTGATTTTAACTGTTTTTTGTAATCAAATAAATAATAATAGCAATTATATTCAGATTCTATTTATTATTAATCGCTATTTTAGACGATATTTTTTATATATTTTTAATATAGTCATTTTAATTATTACTTCGAAAATCACTTTCATTATTAATTATTATAGTGATTTTTAATTATTAATTTATTTTATAAATAGAATAATTTTTAATGAAAATACAAACGTTAAGAATAAACTTCTATCCGTACGAAATTTGTACATTCTATATCTGTTGCAATTTGCGGTCAGAAATCATACTAAGCTTAATATATCATAAAATAAAGCAAATACTTAGCATCAGCGGAAAATATAAAGCGCCAGTTCCGCATTTTAATAAAACCAGGATGAGAGACCGAACATGCTAATAGAATTTAATGTGCTACCTCGAGAGCTAAAAATAGACTTAATTAATTATAAGCGAAGAATGAAGTTATTAATTAAATATTTGACGATTATTCCTGCAACTAAATTTTGAAATCTTGAAATTCCTAAAATTCCAATTTTTTCAACATTTTATTTTTCGTTATTATTATTATTACCATTACTATCGTTGTCGTTATTATTGCAATTATTATTATTATAATTAATATTAATTAGTTAAACTTCATAATTAAAGGGTATGCAGTCTCATTTACCTCGTTCCTTAAGATTGCGTTTGGTGTGCGTGAAACTTTAACGTCAAATTATCTTCATGGGGTAAATAAATGTTCGTGTGTGCATACGTATAAGGTATGTATATGTTTATGTGTGTACATATGCGTATAATTA
Organism: Coronaproctus castanopsis; assembly: GCA_032883995.1. Classification (NCBI taxonomy): domain Eukaryota; kingdom Metazoa; phylum Arthropoda; class Insecta; order Hemiptera; family Monophlebidae; genus Coronaproctus; species Coronaproctus castanopsis. The sequence goes on from CM065052.1 coordinate 213,922,826, forward strand.
TGTGCCGTTATTTGTATATATGTACCACAAGAAGATGATCGTTTGTATATAATAATATTAATATCTCACACGGTTTATTGTTAGTTTGTGGGTGTATTGTTCAAATTTATTTTGTATTTTTGGTTATGTTTTTTATTTTTTTTTTTCGCGCGCATTGTGATTATTTTAATTTGATTTGTATATAATTAAATAATTTATTATGGCTCGTTTTATCATTTGTCTATTTGTAAATGCTACAATTTTAATTTGTTAGACTGCGCTCGCGCAGTTTATGCGCATAGTCGGTCTATGCTTTATTTTCATGTACGTAAACTTTTTAATGAAATTTCATAATAAATTGAATTGAATTGAATATATATATGTGTGTGTGTGTGTGTGTAGTATGTTCGGATAGTGACAATTATATAAAATGAATTTTTGGAAAACAAAGAAAAGTGCTCCGGTTAAGCCGAAAAGACCACACCACCGTTGGTCTGGTTTTCTCCTTTGTATTTTGAAACAGCCTAACTGCTAGATTTCGAATTAACAAAACGAATATATTTACTTTTAATTTACGATATACCACTATCGAGAAGGTGTACCTAATCTCCGTCTACGGTATAAATACACGTATACGTAATTTATATACGTGTGTGTGTGTGTATATATACATATATATGTATATATATATATGTATATATATATATATGTATATATATATATATAGAGAGAGAGAGAGAGAGTTAAGGTTCTTTTGTTAAAACTTCGATCATCGTCTTTCTATTCGGATAATCAAAACTCTTCCATTATCGTTACCCCGGATTAACGAAACTATTTTACATTTCCATTTTATTCTACTATTGTTATGTAAAATATCTTCAAGGCTTTCGTACTGTTATTACGAATAATTACGAAAACAAGTATTTTCAAATCGAACCATCTAGCAAGACCTGTTTTGAAACATTTCAATCCTTTCAGATACGTAAATCGAAATTTAGAGTCGTTCCTTCTTGTTATTAACGGCTTCGCAGTCATCCAAATCCTGATGTCTATTGATATGGACCAACACAGCTTAGGCCACTGAGCTATATCTCTGCATACCGCCATAATGTATTTCGTTCGGTGTAAACCATACCACTTATCACGTAACGTTTCAAAAACACAGTTTTCATTTTTAAATCTAAGAAGCGGTTATGAATATGTGTAGGTATATTTATAGAATTATGCTTAGAAGAGCGCAATCTTGGCTTAACGTGTTGTCCAAAGATGAACGATTTATTTTTTAAAAATCACTACATTCCGCACCAGTTAAAAACGTTAATAATAAAAATGATAAGATTTAAAACGAATTACGTCATTTTTATACAAGTACTTCCACAATACGCCGATATTGTGTAAAAAATCATTTATTCCATAAAAATTGCATATTAATTCACTATAAAAATTCTCATTTCGTTATCGCAATTTGCGATTTTTTTTTATACCGATGATTATTCATAAACTAAGTCCACATGGACAAGGAATTTTATACACACTAGCAACAAATATCGATTGAAAAGTCAATATATTTCCTTCTTAGGTTTCCAAATAATCGTTTTCCATTACATCTGGTTGCATCTCAGTATTATTTATCTGCATAAAATAGTTGTTTGTATCTTCTGTTATTTTATATTTATTCGTTATGATATTTCCAACGTAATTTTTTATTTTTGTCGATATCTCATTCCCGCGTGAAATTGTTTTTTTTTTTTTAAATCTTTTCTGACCTGTATTACTCTCAATGGTTCGTGTTAAAGTTGCCGATATCATTTCTCATATTTCTTTTTATCATGTTATCACTAAATTAAGTGTTTTTCTTTTTATTTTAGTGTTCTACGCTATTGTGATAACGATTTGGTTTCTGCATTTAACTTATTATTTACTACTTTTTACCCTTTTGCTTCGCTTTAATTGCACATTTCTCCACTAATTTTGTACTTCTACCTCGATTAATGTTACTGTCTTGTTTAGTAACGCAAGCTGTCAGCCACTCTGATATTGCTTTTTATTCTATGCTAATTTTTCTAGGTCTACTTTTACTAATACCTGTTCCTTTTTATAATGTTTAATACGCGTCGAATTGATTTTTAATTTACTTCTCACCAATCTGTGAATATATATATATATATATATATATATATATATATATATATATATATAAATAATCCTTCAAAATTAATAGAAGTTGTCATAATAGTTGGTTCTGAAAAGGACCTTTTCCCAGACTGTTTTATAATCTGCGTCTTTCCGGGAGGTGAAAAGATTAGGCGGAATTTTTTGTCCGTCCCCAGGATGCGTCCGATTGCTTATAGTGTCTGTATCATCGTTTATAAAGATATATCAGCAATCTTGGAAGAGGTTCTTCTCGTGCCGACGATAAACTCATTAAAGAACATGCCGGTTCTAGAACGAGGAAATCGTGAAGCGTCCATTAATTTGACACGCTATATCGAAGATGGATACGAGTAAGGAAAAATTAACCGGTGTTGCTTTTGTCGAATTAACGACAGCGTATGACACTAAACCACCGATTATTAGTAAAAAAAAAAAATGACACATAAACTAATCAAAGATTATCAGCTGCCGAGAATAGTGCGAGAGAACCGACGATTTTTTTATAATATTACGAGGGAAAAAGAGCCGATGGAGGATTCAAACGAATGGTCTGCCCCATGGAAGAGTAATGGCACCTATCCTCTGAAATATGTATACACGAACGATCATCTAATCAGCATACACACGAGGGAATTTATTGATGCTGATGATATTGTTATCGCAGTCCAAGAAAATAGCTTTGAAGAAATAAAAACCCGATTGCAGACTGTGCTGAAGATTAAGGGGAAGTACTATGAAGATAACCAACTAAGACCTAAACCAGATAAAACGTAAATTTGCACGTTCTATCTCCGTAACAGAAATGCCAAAAGGAAAGAGGAATCCGAGTTGGGCACTGGTAGACATCAAAATACCTAGGCGTGTTCTTGGATCGTTCATTAACATTCAAACAACACTGTATTGCTACAAGGAAGAAAATCACCGCGAGGAATAGTATAATCAGGAAGCTAATCTGGCAAGGGAGACCAGCCGCATACGTTGAGATTATGAGCAATGGCCTTGTGTGTTTCAGTAGCTGAGAATGCAGCGCCAGTATGGAAAAATTCATGTCATACAAAACAGAATGACACGGTAAGAATAGTAGCGACAAAAATAGAAAAGATATACCCACTCGTGTGTATAACACCTCCTGAATTAAGAAGAGAAGTAGCCGCAAATAAGGAACGAACCTCGTAAATACTGGACGACAGGCATCCGCTTTATGGTCACATTGTTCGAAGAAGTCGACTAAAATCTAGGAAGAGTTTACTGAATATAATCTATGTACCGATGAAACAACCAGGGTCTATGAGAGAGCGATTTGGAAGACCGCAGTTGGAACTAACCCACAGATTCTTTAAGAGAACATGGAACTAGGTCATGATTTATTGTGGAAGATTTGGCGATCTCTTAACCGATTTGGAACCGGGATGACACGGCGTACAGCTAATTTAAAAGAATAAACGTCTGCACATATGTTATGCTACCCACTAATGGACGTACATTGTGATACAGCCGATTTAGTAATTAAGTATATATATATAAGCGCGTTGTAGATAGGCAAGGTTCTAACGCCGCGCCGTTAAGTATGTAGGATTCATGATATAATTTACTTTTTTAAATATGCTTTATTATTACGGTAACATCAATTTTGTCTATTTATAATGACGTTAAATTTTATTATTTATATATAAATTCAAATTAGAATATATTCAATACTCGGAATAATTTATGAATAAACAGGAACTTATGAAATATATTTAATGTGACATACGACCTTGTACCACCTAATGATGATAATAATCATATTTTTATTTGTTTTTTATATATTTTCGTACGCTATTTTCTTTTATATTGTTAATTAATAATTATTACGATTAATTTTTCCACATTGTTCGAGCTTTATTGAAATTAGTTTTGTTTGTTTACAGCATCGTGCACAAACTGAACACAAATGATCAATATTTCGTTTATTTATTATATTTTATATTGTGTACTCGTTACTTTTGATCGTGATTATATATTATTACGTATTAGTGATTATGTACTTTAAAGAAAATTATTGTATATTTGTAAGGATTAATTATTTTATACATGTTGTACGTTGTAAATTTATTAAGAATTATTTTAAGTGATTAATTAATTAATTAATATTTTATTATTCATTTTGTTTCGCTATTTATATTTAAGTTATATATTTTCTTCTTCTCCTTCTTTAAGCCCTCTGAAACCAATAAATTCTTCCACTGTTGTGCGTTCGGAGCTTCACACATTCGTGCATGACCTGTCTGTTTTATTAGGTCGTCTACCCATCTTCTTGGGGGAGGTCTTCCTTGTTGCCGACTTCCAGTGTATGGTCGCCAGTTCAGCATTTCCTTCGTCCATCTTCCGGTGTTTTTTCGTATGTCGTAGTTTTGTCTTTTAATCTTATTCCCAGCAGCACCCGTTCCATTTGTCTTTCCACCTTATGACCTCGCTCTAAATTTATTATCTATGTTGTTTTCTTCAATATTTCACTACCTTCGACTTTTCCACATTTATTCTCAAACCAATTTCTTTAAGAGTTTTCTTTAGTTTCTGCATCATTTTCTGAAGTTGTTTTTGATTTTACGCTATTGATATAATGTATGATTTATGTATTTTCCATTCAAATTTATGCCGTTGGTTATCCATTGCGGACATCTTAGGGCGAATTCGAGGGTAGTATCGCCTTGTCTCACTCGTTTTTGTATGTGAAATTTCCCGGTAACGCCATGTATTTGTATCTGAGACGTGGTTAATTCGTACAAAAGTTGCGGCTATAAAAAAAAAAAAAAAAAAGCAGGATGCAAGGATTAGAACAGAAAGTTGTACGATTGCTTGTTAAAGTCGCACGATGTCGCTAAATACTTTCTCAGTATTAAGAACACGAGCCTAAGATGAAGAATTAATTATATTACTTCAAAGTGGACGTGCTGATGTTGCTGATTACGTACGGCGTTCTCGTATCAATAAAAATCTGCACATTTACACCGTTAGCCACGAAGAATATAAACCATTAATAGGTCGAAACGACCTTCGAAACTTGTCAGCCCTAATTTATCTAGCCCTTTATTCGATTTTTCCGAGTATATTTAGCGGTGATAAAAAGCAAACCGAACATTTTATTCTTTACGAGGATTTCCTAGGAAACTTACACATTCGTCCACATTGAACGGTCGAGACAAATTAGCTAAGTTCTCCACGATGTTCGTATACAAAAATACATCGTGACGTGTATATGTTGCGTTTCTATATATTGTATATGTAACTAGAGAAACAAATAGCCGTTGAAATTGTGAATGTATGTATACAGGTAGATAGTACAACCAACTTGGCTAAGTAAATGATGTGTATTGCTCGGATGTAGATTTTACAACAATTTATCATTGTTTAATGACACACTGACGTCACTGCTCGTTAGAAACGCAGTTGAGATTGAACTAAATGTACGTATACACACACATAAACACTTCTGCATATATATATATATACATATATATGTATATATATATATATATATTGTAATAGCAAATTTTCCGTACTTTTCGATAATAAACCTCGCCTACGTTGTAACTGTACATACTTTCAATGTTTTTCTTGTCACCCGTACTATGTTACACGGTCAAGAGAACTCGAAAGACGTAAAGTTCTGCAATGAGGAATTCCTCTAGCCGTCATGACAACGAACGAAAGGTCGACTCTAGTCGAGAGAGGGTCATTAATTAAGCTCCGGCAACTCTAGGGGACGGAAGTAGCGATAGCGTCAGTGTGACCATAATGGTGATAACCTACCAAAAACCAACCGTCGGTTTAAAAGCATTCCATCGTGCAATCAGCCTTGCCAATTTGTGCGAACGTCTTTCAAATATACGCGAATCCCGTTGTGCTCGCGATAGACTGCGAAATTTCAATTAATCTTGTTCCGGACTACGAGGAGTCGTTTGGTTTTTCCCGAAAAAGTATTACTCCTTCTTTTATCGACTAATCGTATCGTCCGGTATATTTCATTTTAAAAGTTTAAATATATCCGGTTAAAGTTAATCGTAAGCGAAGAACCAATACGTATATAGTCCTGTATTTCTCAATATTCGGTTACTTTTCCATTTCAAACCACAAAGAAAAACAAATCATAACTTCGGGGATCAAGTCGCCTTATGAAATGTTCAATTTTCGTCATTTCAATTTTTTTTTAAATTAAAATTCTTCAATTTGTCCTTATTTTTCTTTATCGATTAAAACAATTTTAATCTTCATTTTTCGTCAAAATTGTTCCAATCTTTTCAAAATGCCTTCTTTCGTATATATTGCAGATGCGATATATCACGAATTGAAGTTATTCCAATGTACTCGAGCTTTATCCTTAGCTGGAATTTTTTTTTCGTCATAGTTAAATATTATTATTTGTCCGGTTGATAAAGCACCAAATGGAAGAGATATATATAACGTTCCGAGTAAAAGACTAGTATATAGATAATTTACTCTAATTATTCAATATTGATTTTCCGTTATTGGAAAAATGGTTTTGTCGCTGATGCAATTAACGTTGGGCATATTCGACTAATTAGTAATATCGTTTTTTAAAAATCGACAAATTAATCGATTTTTAAAATTTGTTTCACATAATATAACATATATATATATACAATGTTTTCCTCATATGCAATGTCGCAATATAATGTGCTAATTATAAATCATTACGGGAAAAACCTGCACCTAGCCATGGGCATAATCGACTAATTAGTAATATCGTTTTTAAAAATCGACTAATTAGTAATATCGTTTTTAAAAAACCGACTAATTAGTAATATCGTTTTTTAAAAATCGACTAATTAGTAATATCATTTTTCAAAATCGACAAATTAATAGATTTTTTTAAATTTGTTTCACATAATATATTTACAATGTTTTCCTCATATGCAATGTCGCAATATAATGTGCTAATTAAAAATCATTAATTATCTTCAATTAATTGAAATATAATTTTAGTCTAAACAGTTGTTTATACTTTAAATATCATTTGTTTTAAACCTAACTTGCGACAGATTTTTTTAAAACATAAAAATATATAAAATAATATATGACGCCGTGATCTTTCAAATGTAGTAAAAAGTGTAACATATTTGAAAAGTAATAATATGAATAATGTAAATTACGAATTATTTCAAAATGGAAAATTATAAAAAAAAATACAAATAATAAAATTTAATAATTTTTTGAACATGAAATATATCGACTTATTCGCCGATTAAAATAAGTCGGTTTCGCTGAAACGATTTAGTCAGATTTATACTACGAAAATAAACTTAAGTCACTTTTTATTATAATTAGAGATAATTTAAGTTTATGATAGATGGGCTTTATGCTAATCTGATCGATAAGATAATTCATCTTTAATCATTTACTCTATTGCAACGGTAAGATTCTGCTGTTATCAACGCTTAGTCATATTTCTACTCGGACCTCTTGCTACATTCAGGATACTATTGTTTAAATCGAACCGGTAGTTAATCCTTTTAAACATTGGATAAATGTTATACACTTATCACTTAGTGAATAACATACCATGTACACTGTTGAATTATACTCTTGTATCAAAAAACATTAAAACAAGTAAGGCGGTGCGTTATCACCTTTGCTATAAAATATATATAGCGAGTGGATTATAAGGCAAATAGCCGACCGATGGTATGGAGGAAAACCAATCGGTGGAAGAACAATATGTAATTTACCATACGCAGATGATACGGTGATATTGGCGAAGAATAAATCTGAGTTGACAGAACTTCTAGGAAGAATAGAACATTTCAGTGGAAAAGCCAATTTAAAATTAAATCGGGAGAAATGTACAATTGTCACTATTGACAAAGCAAAGAAACTGCCTGCAATATTTACGCCGGTGCCTGACATAAAAAGAAAAACAGAAACAATATATCTACGAGCGCTTATCACCAACAATGGGAACGATGAAATGAAAGTTACACGGCGAATTGGGATGGTCAAATGTATAGTAGCTAAACTTAAAAAGATATAAATGTACCATTCCATAAATATAACGACACAAAAAAAAAAGATTAATGGGTTCTCTGGTGTTTCCAATAGCGTGTTATGGTTCATGGACAACAACAAAAGCGATACATAGAAAACTGGAGACATTTGAAATGTGTTGGATCTCATGGAAGGAACATCGGACGAATGTGTCAATACTTCAACAACTTAGGGTGGAACATAAAGATAGATTAGTGCCAAATATAAAAAGAAGATGTCTGCAATTTTTTAGGCATATCATGAGACGAAACGGATTAGAGAAGATTATAAGACAAGGAGTAATCCCAGGGAAGAGAAGCAACGTCGCCGACACGTTTTATAGATCGAATAGGAGATGTCATGTCAATGCGACAACTCATGGACAATATACAGAATCGGAATAAATGGCCGGATTTAATCGCAAAAACTACACGATTGGTCGCAACATCTGTAATCAGATAACGAAGAAAAGAAGAAAGATATAATTTTAGCCTATCAGTTGTAGAATTAGTAAATCTCGTGTATGAATTGTAATAACGACTTCAAGCCTTGAGGAAAATATTTAAACGAATCTAAATCTTCTATAAACATTAACTTTACTTTTCTACTTTCGCCGAAATATTACGCTGACGACGATATAGTGGAAAGTCCTCGTGGGGTCGAGTTGATGAAAAATAGATATACCTATTGGAAGATTACAACAGCGATGTAGGTGAAATCAAATAACGCTACATCGAGAGCAAACTAAACGAAAGGCACGACAATATAATCGTAATAGAATTAGTCGAAATAATTTTACTTCTATATAAAACGCGATATTATTTACTTTATAACGAAAAGAACTTCAGGATCATAAATTTATCTCGTCTCGTCTTTTAGACGGCGTTTATGTTAGTCCCCGAGGTAAATAAACCGCATTAACCCTACCACGGCTGATAATAACGAAATCGAGTTCGAAACCCGATATTTGGATATAGTAGTCGGACAATCAAATTCAATTTTTCCAGTACAAAAAGACAGGTAGTAGCTAAATATAACACGATTGATCAGAGAAGCAACTTTTGAATAGACGCAGAAAAAATCCACATTTCGAGTAAATAGTTTTAAAGTAAATGTTCAACATAATATATAAATAATGGGATTCTACCTACGTATGGCTTAGATGGGTTGGTTGTCCTATTTATTGACTACGCAAATGGGTAGTTATAAGTTTTTAAAAAAAAAATTATTTATTTAAATGATATATATATATCATCATCATCATCGTCATCGCATTGTTCGTTGCCGAACGTCGTGACTAGCCATCGTACGTTTATTTTTACGTACAAAATGAGCTGTATATATATATATATATATATATATATATATATATATATATATATAAAATTATTATTAAATATAAACATCATAATTATAAAAATAAAATAACCTACTGGATAGCTGATAGTTACCTGTAGCGGTTATTTATATATATATATATATATATATATATATATGACCTTAAGTACCTCATATATAAAAACTGTCAAATATTCCAATAGAACTATCTCATTGAAAGGCAATGAGCAGTCTATATTATACGTTAATCTTAATTCATTATACTTAGAATGTACATATATTATATGATGAACATCCTCTATATCATTACTGTAACAGTGACAACATATATTATTATTCATAATCTTTAATTTGTTTAAATAGTATGCAATAGAACCATGTCCAATTAATATCTGAGACATGTAGTACTATATATATATATATATATATATATATATATAATAGTACTACATGTCAGTTCGATTTAGAGGATTACCCAATGTACAATTGTCTATCTAATCATCATCATTTAGTCGTAACTCCACGTAGGAGTATCGTGATCAAGGTAACAGTTTCATTATTTTCTGCCTCCATCCTGGACGATCTTCGGCATCATGAACGCATTTTGAAAATGACATCCGAGCTGCAGCAGTCACTGCATCTGTCCATTTAATTGGTACTCTGCCTTTTGGCCGCACACCATTCATTCTTCCCATAACTATTGTTCTTTCGATTCCGTCATGTTTTCGTATGATATGACCAAAAAATCTCATAATACGTGCGAGAACTTCCGTTGTTAATCTGCGGGTTTGGACGAATTTCTTCCAAAATAGACGTATTAGTACGCTTTTCCATCCACGAAACTCGAAGAAGCCGCCTCCAGCACCATATTTCGAAACTATTTATGCGAGTTTGTTCGGACTTTCTGATCGTCCACGTTTCTGAACCATATAGAAATATTGAAAAAACCAGAGTGCGTACAAGTTGAATTTTTGTATTTTTCGTAACAGAGGAATCTTTCCATATCCGTGTTAGTTTAACCATCGCATTCCGTGCTAGTTGAACTCTTCTCTTGATCTCACCTTCAGATCCGCCTTTACTTTCCAACAAGGATCCCAAATAAACGAACTTTTCTACCGTTTCATAACCACGGATGGTTTTATGTTTTTCCTTTATTGTATTCTTCCGATCAATTACCATTAACTTAGTTTTTCCATTATTTATTTGTAGACCATAGCATTTACTTATATCTTCTAATTTCTTCAACAATCGTTGCATTTTTTCCATATTATGTGCTAACAATGCTATATCGTCAGCAAACCGTAAATTTGTAACTTTGAGTCCTCCGATAGAAACGCCTTCATCCCAATCCTCTAAAACTTTCTTCATTATAATCTAATACAGAACTTTATATATTTTTCATATTATGTAGTATTTGTTAACATAGATGTTTTCCGTTAATTCGAAGCGATATACACGCAAGTTACAAATTAGCCTATATAAGTACACATCATGTAGGTCTGGATGTTTTTAATTTCAATCAGCACCTATAAACGCATATTTCTTCTACATTACAAATTGATGTCTTCAAAACTTTTATTATAATATAGAAAAATATACTATTTTTGCACTTATGTATATAATATATATAATATATATATAGTATGTGAAGTTATGTATACGACATGATACTATATATATATATATTTGAAACCCCTCACATTTTTCAGGTTCCGTTGTAGAAAGTGTGAATAACAATACATTGTGACCCCCATTATAACGGTCACCCTCTAAGTTAACATTAGGTTTTCATAGTAAGGAAGTTACATGAGCACGAAATATATTTCAATTGTCGATTGTAGTTAATGACGTATTTGCTAGCTTTGTTTAGCACCTGGAGATGGGAGAGCTTTATGGATTGTTAACTGCTCATGGAGTTGATTTTAGCACATTTAAAGCATCATATTGTTAATTAGATCGGTTTAGAACACTACACAACATTGTTTTCAAATTGATTTGTGGCGAGTCAGCCTTTGTACCAGTTAACTAATGAATGGTAATTTGAAATCCCTGATGTTTTGGAAGGGTATGACGAACGTAACATTTGTACAAATGACAGTACTCAAAAAAGAAATGAATTCGAACGTTTCCACCAACTTAATAAGTTAATAAAAGAAATTAAGAAGAAAACATTTATATCGTATCTCGATGGGCTAAGCCCGTCGGCCGATAGTGACTTTTCCTTATGGAAAGCTACACGAAAAATAACCATTCGTTAAAATTCCCCCACTTCGGGACCAAGGAGGTAACTGGGTCAGATGCAAAGAAGAAAAAGCAGACCTTTTTGCTCAACATTTAGCAAATACATTTCTGCCACATAGCATTCAGACAGATATCAATCCTGGGAAGTCATAAAAAAACGAGATAAGATCATATCACTCCTATAGAAGTTGCGAAAGAAATCATGATGAAAGAGAAAGCTCCCGGAGTCGACGGCATTTCTCCTGCAGTTTTAAAAAGATTTTCTCGTAAAGCAGTTGTGCTCTTAACGTATCTGTCTACGCGTTAAATATGTTCCGAATTGTTCTCCGCATCTGATCCGGTTAAAATTACTATTAAAACCTAATCATCGATATTGTTACTTCATATTTTTAATACGTGAACGTTTAATAATACCACTCGAACCGACTACTGACAGTTGACTTGCTACATAGTGGCAACGATGTCCATAGACTGAACCGTTGTATCCCTTTAGACCTTTCACAACGGGTGCGATTGATTGGCGTGGGGAAAAAAATGAAAAAAAGGCGTCTGTATTTTTTTTTTAGTTTCTTTACGAAGTTCAACATCATTCAGATGCTTTAAAGATAGCAAATTGAAGTCGTCTGTGTGAAACGAAGGAAAATAGAGCGATGTTTAGTCAAGTACAAGATTATTACGAGAGCTAAAATTCAAAGGTCGCTCCTGTAACCGTTTTATAATCCGATCTTAACGTATAGTAATATTCAGAAAATATGCCAGAAATTTAATCCGGCAAACGTTTTTATACACATAACGACGTCACACACACCCTCCGCCGATAAAGGCGTACCTGTAACGTTCGTTAGAGATGAGATATTGATTCGTTGGAAAATTCATACGTATCTGTAACCTAGGAATAATTCCTAGTAGTCAAAGAAGAAAGATAGCGGAGATAATAAAACTGACTAGCGACGAAAAGGTAAATCGCGATAAGATACACAACGTGTTGTTAGAGACGTAGTGTGTGTGGTATAGGTAAGAAATGTCTACTAAATAACGCAAAAAGACGCAGCTTTAGTAGAGTGAGCGTTTGGAAAAGGAACGTAATCAGATGGAAAGAAGCTTTGTTGAGGATTACTTAAAGAAAGACGAAGGTGCGGATGAATATTCGAATGAAAAGTAGCTATGAATTATTCAATAGAAACACGTATAAATAGATAGTACACGTTTATATATATATATATATATATATACACGTCGTTCGTTTTACTGTAATAAACTAAATTCGTTGTATACGCATAATAAATCGTACGCACAGAATGGAGCAATAAGATAGACGAATTTTCATTTCGGTCGACATTTATTCAATTTACTCACCTCGGCATATTAAGGAAAGTAAGTGCGAATACATCTTAAAATTTATGCGAGGCTTCCTATAAAAGCTACACAAACACACATACGTGTACATATCGGTATTGGCGTAGCGTGGGAAAACCTCGTATAGTGTATAATATATATACATATATAGGTATATACGATAATTCCGTCAAGCGTAAACAAACCTCAAATTGTTACGTCAACAACGTCGAATCGAATTTAAATTAAATAGCCATTCTCGTTCAGACGACGATACCAATTTGAAAATCATTATTTTTAATATAGACTTTTGCGAAATCGTTATTTGTACAACATTATCCTATTGTAAAGGCGTATATATATATATACATATATATATCATCATTAAGTGACGCCTCCATATCGGAGATAGGCGATAAGTAACGTACAAGGTAACCGTAATATGGCATTAACGTAGATAGACGCGCATACACCCGGAAAAACTGACTGCAATAACTTTCTTGCCACGACGTAATGCAATCCCAGTGTTTTTGTAATGTACTATAGTATTACTAAGGCGCTTATGGAGTTGTGCGCTGGGTTTGCCATTCCACGCGATAATATTAAGATTATTTATACTTATGATGATAATTTTTATTCTAACTCGGTAACTTCCGTTTAGTAGTCCGTGCTCTACTTCTATATATATATGTGTGTATATGTATATATATATGTATATGTATATATATCATCATCATGGTCATCATATTGTTCGTTGCCGAACGTCGTGACTAGCTATTGTACGTTTATTTTATTAGCTAGCATTCAAGGCACTATTTATATGCAACGCAGATGCGCGCGCATATGATGTTATACGGAATGGGGTGCCATTGCCTTCTCCGTGATAATTAAGAATTAAATAATGATGAAAACTTTCTACGTCGCGTGTTGGTTTCGGACCCTCCATCGTCGAGTTGACACTCGAGCACTCTACCAACTACGCCACCGCGTTATATATATATATATCAATTTTATATATACTGTCGGGTCCTGACGCTTTCCTACAATGTACTGATTTTATATTTCTTGTACTACTTCTGATGTTAATATTGCTAACGTCGGACTTTCATCATTTCCAAAATTTATAATATGTCTCCTTTTGTCTTTGAAGAGTTTTTTTTTATACAGTTCGTCCATTCTTTTTTAACATCTTCCTCTTCTACTACCATTTCGCCTTTTTTGTTCTTTAGCGCGTGTCTACTAATATTTTTGTATACTCCTCCTACTTCTTTAATTTTTTTATATACGTTAAAGTTATCAAATTTATGCTACAGCTTTTCAATTTCGTCGCATTTGTCTTTCAGCCATTGTTCTTTGGCTTCTCTACATTTTTTCCTTATTACGGTTTTTAGGCGTTGATATTCTTTTCGATTTGTTTTAATTTTATTCTCCTTTCTTCCATTAGATCTAATATTTCATCCTTCATCCATCCTTTCCTCCTAATCTTGTTAACTGCTTTTAAATGTTTGCTCGCTACTGCTGCGAATATCGGTTTAAGTTTTTCCCATGTTTTCTTTATTCTTTGACCGCCTCTGTTATATCCTGTACATTTTTTACTTCTTTCTTTCTTCCTCTTTAACGTATTTAATATTTTCATTAAGGTCCCTGTATAGATATAATAGTCATATTTAATATCATCTATGAAAGAAGAGAAATACCGCCAGAGTAGTTGCAGTCCATTCTTGTATATCCAAGAAAGGAAATGCCACTAAATGCGCGAATTACAGACTAATTAGTCTAACTGATCACATACTAAAAATATTCATAAAGATTTTATACATAACCGAATAAGTAATCAATGTCGGACACGCAGTTTAGATTCCGAAAAGCAATGGGAACGAGAGAAGCTTTAGTGGGCATCATAACCTTGATACAAAGATCATTGGAGCAGAACACCGATGTAATAGTATGTTTCCTAGACTTACAAAAAGCATTACAATAAAGCATGATAAATTAATAAAACGTCTACAAAAAACTGGAATAGACCAACAAGACATATAATCAAAACAGATATATATTGGAAACAGACAGCGGCTTTAAAAACAGAATACGGTCTTACAGATTACATTCCAATTAATAAAGGTGTAAAACAAGGATTATGTCACCATTACTGTTTAATTTATACGCAGAAAACTACATCGGGAAAATATTACAAGAATCCGAGGAGGGCGTCAAAGTAAATGAAAAAGTAGTAAATAATATCCGATATGCAGACGACGTGGCGATAGTAGCAAACACGGCACAAGATATACAAATATTATCAAATAAAATTGTATCCGCAATGAAAAAGTCAGGACTACGCATAAATGCATAGAAAAAGAGAAAGCGATGATATTCAGCAATACCAAGAAGACATGTCTAATAATGACAGTATAGAAGTTGCCAAATCGTTTAAATATCTCGGTTGATGGTTGAATGATGAAATTAACCCCGATAAAGAAATAAGAATAAGATTCGAACAGGCAAGATCAGTATTTGTCCAAATGAGATCTCTGTTCAGTAATAAACATTCAAGTCCGAAATTAAGATACAGGATGGTTAAGTGTTATGTATATTCAGTTTTATTATACGGAGGGGTGGACGTTAAAAAGCACAACGATGAAAAAGTCTAGAAGCATTCGAAATGTGGGTTTTTAGGAGAATGCTGAACGGACTGACCGTATATCGAATAGAAAAGTTATGGAAAGAATAGGTCAAAATAAAGAGCTATTATCAAGGAAAAGAAATTAACGTATTCGGACCACATTATGAGGCACGATAGGTATCAGTTGATGCAGTTAATTATACAAGCAAAACTAGAAGGATGTAGACTAAAGGGACGCCGAAGAATGTCGTGGATGAAAAATTTGTAAAATTGGACGGGATGCTCAACCAACGAACTAATACATTCGGCCAGAAACAGGACCAGTTTCTCACTCGTTGTAGCCAACCTTCGTTAACGGAGATGGCATTATGAAGAAGAAGAATATATATATATGTATATATTGCGTGTGTGCGTTGCAGTAAGTATACACCGGTTTCGAATGTTCCTCAATGATCTAATTCTGGACCTATCTATTATTTATTATACTTATTAACAATATAGGCAATAGTTTAAATTCTAAATTTCTATTATTTAGATATAACCTAAAAATTAATAGGCCAGTAAATACTCGTAGACTGATTGCTTAACTCTTCAAAGACACTTAAATAACCTTACTATGTAGGGTTAAAAGTAATAAAAAAAAACAGAAATTAATAACTATAATAATCGAGACACCTTAAATTAGCTAAATCAAAGATTTTAATCATTACCTTTCATCTGTTATTGGACAATGCCAAAAGCCCACTAAAATAGCTTCAGCAGAGTGGTGGAATAAAGAATTACAAAGGCTAAAAGAAAAAATAAACAATATCGAGCGTTTAAAGTCCAAAATAAAAAAAAAAATAAACTTTTCTACATTAATTCAGTCCAAAATGTCCTCAATCAAAAGTATAAAAAACTTATAATTAAAACAAAATACGACTATTGGAAGGACATGATTTATCGCTCAACCGCGCGGGGAAAATCATACAAAGTTACTTTTGGTAAAAATACTCCTATAGGCGAAATTAAACAATCAACACGTCTCTACGGACGAATAAAAGTGTAGAGCCTTTGTTCGGTATTTTTTTTCCAGAGAAAACGGATATCAAGTTAGCACCGCTAGACACATCAGGGAAAAGCCAACCTATTATTGATTATGAAACTTTGTGTGACATTATAAAATGTCTAAACAACAGGAAAGCTTGCTCTGGAGACAGAATAAGTAATAAAATAGTAAAGCTAATAATAAACATAAAACATAATAATCTAATTTTAACTCTCATAAATCATTATACGAAGCTACAGATCTTCCCTAACTGCTGGAAAATAGTGTAGATATCAAACTAATTGCTAAGCCTGGGAAAAAACTCTCTCAGGTTACTTCCTATAGACCTATATCTTTACTAAATTCATAAGGAAAAGTTTTTGAAAAAAATTATTAACAAACTTCTTACGAAAATTATCACCAAAAACATCTATCATAAAAATTAATATGGTTTTAGAGCGGCATTTTCAGCAGAGAGTGCAGTCTTCAAACTAGTTACCGATATAAAGAACTGTATAGCTGATGGAGATATGACGATTGTCATCTCATTTGACATTAAGGGTGCTTTTGACAATTGTAAATGGTCATCTATCATCGAAATATTGAAACCAAAACAAATCAACCCATTTCTAGTAAGTATTATTATTTGCTAGAAATGCAAGACTTAAAATAAATAACTCCAACTATAATAAAGAATTAACATGTAGAGTGCCACGGGGCTCTATCATTGGGCCCACTTTGTGAAATGTTGCACATAATCATAAACAGCTCCCGATAGTAAAGAAATGTATCAATTGCTTAAAGAAAAGTCCGTAACAAACGGTCACGTTTCTTTAGTTTGCAACTCATATTGGACTCTGAACTGGCTGACAGAGCAGCCAAACGCGCAGCGATTGCTCTGCTTGTGCCAAACATCGCAGTTCCTCCATCGGATTTTGCGCGACACATCAAGAAGGAATTATTGCATGTATACAAAAATGGCGTTCTGTTCCTTTAACCGGTAAATTTCGTCAGGTCGAGTCAACAGTACTACCGTCAAATGTAAACATATAGTTAATATCGCAAAAACGACGTGATCATCACCCGACTTTACGAAGATGATATACGTGTTCACCTCCTGTAGCGAAATGATCCACCCCAGAGTACCTTGTGTGGTGTCACTATTACCGTTCATCATGTCCTCGTCATTTGTCCTCGCTATTCCTCTCAGAGATCCTTATTGAACCTTCCGACTTTCCTTCCACTTTTTAATAATTTTATTGTTTCTTTTTGATAATTTAATATATTTCTATGAACGGGATATCAATATGAAGTATATAGTTTCACAACGAAGAACGCGGTGTTACTACTTATCGATACGATAATATGATATACTTTAACAATGGCGAAATAAAGTCTTTCACAATCGTCAATCTTCAATTTTACAAACCGCATCGATATTATAATTTTACTTATTTTTTTATTATTGAAATACTTCTAACATATTGACGCGTTCATTATTTCAAACCTCGCTTTCCTCATCCGTCTACAAATTTCCGCCTACCTTTTTTTTTTTTATAATATCTAAGGTAAGACATTAATTAATTAAATGCAATGACTGCTATCTATTACATCCTAAGGTAGTATTTTCAATTTTAGATATCGTCCATTTTATTATCTTTACCACGGGGGGGGGCGTCGCTGGATACGTCAATACATTTCTTCGATCGTGTTTATTCGTGTAACAGTCTACGATCTTAAATAACATATGCTTTCCACATCGTCCACGACTATGCGTCCATTTTATATAAATCAGATATTTTACGCTATTTCAAAATATTTATATTTAACCAGACAAAAATAATTAATTTTTCCAAAGGGCGGTGATTTTCACACGGCAACTCCTAGGTTCCGACGAAACACACTTTTAGCAATTGCTGCTATAAACAGTGGAAAATCCATTCACATTTGCAAAAAAAAAATATATATATATATATAATAGACGCTTAGTTACATGCTCCGCCGAAGTATAAAAGTAGATATTACTTTTTTTAACTTTAATTTGAAATCTTTCACACTTCGAAAAAATTGCAAGTTTCCTGTTTTTCAGACTTTCACAAGGTAATTGGTCGAAAAACATTCTGGCGGAAAATCGAAAACTGATCTAATATCATCTGCGTAGTTTCTCAGATACATTCTGACGTTACATACTTCGATTTCGGTGAATATATTTACAACGTACTTCGAGAATTCCGTTTTACCTTGTAAGACTTCACTTCCAAACCGCAGAGATGACGTTGTCCACAGCAGACTGTTGTTGAGTCATACAAGACTTATCCATTCATACCTGATATTTTCCCATATCCTCATTATACATCTCACTCAGATTGTTTCTCAACCTTCCCTCCATACTCCTATATAACTAACCTAATCATATTCTCCTCTAGACTTAGTCGCTGCACACAGAGCGTTAATTTAGATTAATAATAATAATATTTACAACGTAAACAAAACAAGCGCACGTACACATCGCAGAAAGAAAAATCGTAAGAAGAATAATAGGACCAGTGAAACAAGGTGAAAAATATATAAAACGAAGTAATCGAGAAATATATCAACATGTGGAAAAAATTACTGCAGCGATCCGGAAAAGAAGAATACGATTTTATAGACATATGCAACGGATGGAGGACAGTAGGCTCACCGGAAGATTATTTAAGTACATGCGAAAACTAAAAATGAACGATACATGGTATACAGAAACTAAAAATGATATGGCGGAACTGAATATTATGCCTGAAGATGTAGAACAGCGAGTTATATTAAAGAAGAAACTATTTAATTGTAAAGAATTCGCGGAAAAGCAAGGAAGAAGAACTGGCACTTTGTGGACCGAAGAACGAAAAAAAAGACACAGTGAAAGGATGAAAGCAGTATGGAAAAAAAGGAAGAAAAATGGCAGGACCAGTTGATAACGTAGTCCATTAGTGGCCATTCGAAATAATAATAATATATATACATGTAAGAAATATAAAATCACGTACCACGAGTGAAATTGCTACTATTAGGTGAAATGATTTTGATTATTTAAATTTAAAAATTATAAAATTAATTTAGTTATTTTTTCCCTATCATATAACACATGTATATGCATATATGTGTGTGTGTTTGATTATGGGTATGTGTGCGTGTGTGTGTTAATGTGGATATGTAAAATACGCGTATCGCATTTATATTTGTAGATTTACTTATATTTGCGTCTCGCAAATAACACAGTTATTCCAACATTTTTTTTTTGTTTTTATTTTGGTTTTTGTTTGCGGTATACTTGCAATTTGTCAAAATAATTGTGGTAATATTTAATCTTAGAGGAAAGTATTTCTACAACTAGTGCTAGTTTGCGTACGAACAGAAATTTCGTCCAAAGTTGGTATGTTAAGCAATTTAAAATATTTCACATTTCCCGTTTATTATTATTATTATTACTATATATACATATGTGTGTGTATACATATGTATATATATGTGCGCATACATACATATTTACATATGTAATGCGATCGATGTGTGTGTGTGTGTATATGTACATTAACGTCAGATTGTTGATGCTCAATTTGTTACGTGATTTCGTCATTATTTCCACCTGCGACTTCTAAAATATTACTTACGCCTTAACTCTAAACATTTAATCTGCGATAACAACCTAAGAAATAACATCTTCTTTTAAGACCGTGTTCATTCGCAGATGATACAACGCTAAGATTTACGACGCGATATGTTTTGCCAACTACATCGACTCGAACAAAACAGTATCGCCTCCGTAATAATAAAATCGAAAACCAGCGATTTTAAAAAGCTATAAACCTCTCTGAACCAACAAGCTTAAATATTTTAACATAATTAACCAGGATATTATTGCGAATTTCTTCCATGGGACCATTTTTCGCTACTATCGTTAAAATCATCCACGTGTAAAATATAATATCCTTCCAGCAGAATAGTCCTTTACACATACGTGTATGCATATAAAACGCAGATATTTATCGATTAACCCTTAACTAAAGACGTACTGTTTTTAAAACGTTGTCACTGACAACCGGTCGTTTTAACCGGCGTGTTTAAATTATTAATATATCTACCTAAATTTTTTTTTTAAAGTAATATTTTATCGCGCTAAAATAATTTCGTGACATTTGTGTACATCTCAAAAAAAAAAAAGAAAAAAAATCAATATACTTGAAGTAAAATTAAATGAGTTGTGCTAAAAAAAAAACTATATTAATAAAAACGTTTTTACCGAGTTTTAAATATAATTTATGGAATAAAACGTGATTAAATATTATTTTTAATTATAAAATGTTGTTAACTAACGTTGATTAAACGTAAAAAAAAATGGAAAATATTTAAAAAATAATATTTATTTAAAAACCTGCAATGTATTTTGAATGCATATTTTTAGACCACACACACTTCTTACAAAAACGTCTTGTACATTGCATATAGCCGTCTTGCATATTAGACATGTAAACGTTTTTGGTTCAGTTTTCGACGTACATTTTCTGCGGGTTGTTCTTATTGACAGTTTTGTACTTACTCCATTTCTATAACATTCATCTATCTTTATTATGCGACTTACACATAATCCGACTTGTCGACTAATACTGTCTGCAATCTTGGTTTCATTTCAGGTGTTATACCAAATTCTCAAATATTTTATAAAATTATATCGAATTAGTTCAGTATTATCCCTGTCGAACTGGTACATTACAAACACGGCGATGAAAATATTATTATTATTATTACATCAACACCGACAACCGGTACCTTTGACCAAGGGGATTTTTATATTAAAATAACTCTTCTAAAGTACCAGTACATCTTGAAAAACCAAGAAAAAGAACCGTATACCGGGCAAATTAACCGGTTGTCGGTAGTTAAGGGAAAAATTTATATATATATATATATATATATATATATATATATATATATATAAACGGATAGAAATTTGAACTTATAATAAACATTTAAATTTAGTATATTAAAAAAAAAAAAAATGATAATAAATCGTTGTATGGTCAACATTCATTATGAATAATTAATCGTGAAATTAATAATTTTAACTATATAAAAGGAAAAACTAAAAAAAAATAATAATTAGAA
Source organism: Coronaproctus castanopsis (assembly GCA_032883995.1). Taxonomy (NCBI): domain Eukaryota; kingdom Metazoa; phylum Arthropoda; class Insecta; order Hemiptera; family Monophlebidae; genus Coronaproctus; species Coronaproctus castanopsis. The sequence continues at coordinate 213,944,686 of CM065052.1, forward strand.
AAAATGTTGAAATTAAGAAATAGGACTAATTTACTAAACGCGTCAATAAACATTTAAATGGTGAATTAGTTTAAAAGACCGCCTTATAAATACCTTTAGTTTTTAATATATTTTTTTCTTTTTTATTACTTTTAATAATTTGTAACTAGCCAGAAGTGTGGCTATCCAAGAAAAGGTTTCAATGAGTAAGTCACCTGTGCAGCGGACACACCCCATAATGAGTCCTTACTGGGCTAAGTCCACGATCCTTGTCCTCCTCAGCCTCCTGAGTTCCAGCTGAGTATGTAGAATCTGATTCACCAGCTCGTTAGGAAGATGCTGCAGCCGTTGTAGGTGTCTCTTAATAATTTTTCGTATTTCTTCTTGGCATACGCCCAGGTCCGAGTAAAGTATATATATGGTTTGTCATGTACTATGGAGCTCGATATATTTGGCGTGAAATTTTGTTTTGTAATCGATGTATCTTATCTGTGTTTGACTTTTCTTTGCACAACCCCATAATTGTGCACTATACATTCGTTAGGGTTTAAGCGTGGTTTTATATAAAAGTACCCGATTACCAAAGATAGCTTCTGATCTGAGTTCTAGGAACCATGGCATTTTTATACATTTTAGTTCTGTCTCTGGTTTTTTTATCTATGCGCGTTTTTCATACTAGTCGACTGTCTAGATTAACTCTGAAGTAATTAATTTCATCATACTATGGTATATAACTTGATTGTCTAGAGATACTCTGTGATTATGTTGTGGGCAATTGCTGTAATCTGGTCCGGTTTTTTATTGAATACGGAAAATTGCGGATTATTATTATAGTACCCGTTGCTAAAACTAATAATAAGAGACCGAATGATCGGGAAGGAAAAACCTATAATAGCATTCGTAAACTTCGTAAAAGCGTACGATTCTGTTAATCGAGAAAATAATAGAAATACCGCAAGAAATCGGTATAAATGATAAATCAACAAGATTAATACGACTAACATTATTTGACACTAAAGCTGTAAAATTTATGCATCTCCGAAGTTTTTGATATTAAAACGAGTACAGGAAAAAGAATTATCCCTAATTGTGTCTTAGAAAAGATTATCAGAGAAAATGAAAAATTACCGGAATCGGGAAATATAAATAAACAGACACGCTTGCGATATGAGAAAGAAAATGCTATTAATTGTTTGGCATTTGCAGATGACTTGCCACTTTTCTCCAATCCGCGGTAAAGTGGATTAACCTCCTAAAAAAAAATGAAAGAAAAAACTGGTCTACAGATTTCGTTTGAGAAAAATGTATGATAAACTATGTCGTCTTACATATAAACAATATACGGGGGAAAGTAAAAAGTAACAAAATTTCGAACATGCTTAATTAAGGTTATTTTGGATGAAGAGGCGTTGAAAATGTGGACAAGAAAATTGGAAACCAGGTTCCAATTAAAGCCCAATGTATACAACGAAAAATCAATATCAACAAATGTCAAGGCTCATTGCTTCAACCATTCCCGCTCCTGCCTACACCAATGAAAGATCTCCAGACTTTCATAAAATCTTCAGTGCGCAAATCATGGAACCTCCAGTGGTCTGCACTTCCACTCACCAACAAACTGCGATCAGTTCGAGACACAACATGCCTCCAGATTCCATCTCACTCGGCAAACAGAAGAGATGATGTTGTACTCGCTCGTCTACGCCTAGGTCATACTAATATCTCACACAGCTATATCCTACAAAATCTTCCTCTTCCTCTTTGTTCAACCTGTAATGTCCTCATTACCGTCGAACACATTCTCCTTGAATGTGTGCAATTCAACTCCCAACGTTCTATCCTCGACAAACCGCTTAAGCTCCTAAACATTCTTTCCTACACGCAAGATACTTCCAATAGTTTATTAAATTTTCTTAAATCCTCCAATTTATATCATCTAATTTAACGATCCGTACTTCCAATTTATTCTTCCAACTATCCACTGATTCTCACTAACCCTACGTTCTCTCCTTTCCCGTGCCTCTGGCCTAGGTGCAGTACATGGCGCGTAAATCTGCAGGTAAATATCAAGATCAGACATTCTTCTTCTTTTTCGAATTAGATTAAACATTATCAAATCAAATCAAATATATTTAAGATATTTCAAACATTTTACAATGTAAATGCTATAACGTACAAATTAAACAAAATAATACGATAATGATAATAGTAATTTATAACATTCACACAACATTTACAGACGAAGAACCCGTTATGCGCACAGATGCGCTAGTATCGGGTGATTATTAAATAATTAATCAATAACTTGATGTAGAACGCACGAGAAACAAAATGTATATACAAACTTACCGTGTAGATACCGCAAACGTAAACGTAACGATGATATAGTAGTGTAAAACAAAATAACGCAAAATAAAATATTCAAAATTATAAACATTATTCACTTACACACATACATACCCATAAAACATACAAACATACCTAAACACACAATTAATTTCACATAAAAGGTATATTAAAAGAAGAATACATTAACAACGCTTATAAATTTTATATACATAATCATATAAGCATACGAGACATATACAAACAAGCTCATACATACCACAAACATATATACACATACATATACATAAATATATACATATACATGGATATAAGCACCCAACATCAATACTTAATGTAACTTATTCATCTAATGTTTGTTTGAAATTCTATTACTTAACAGAAATTTGATCGACAATTTTTTTCTTCGCCCTTTTATAATTTATCAGATCAAAATCTAAGTTGTCCAAGCAACACATTAAACGCCACAGCCCCGGCGTAAGCAGATTGTTTACGAATCCGTATTTTCTTAAAAGGCGGTACTTTGGCTTGACACACACCCCGAGACCTAGTAATACTCTCATTAAGTAATATATTAAATTTAGTCCCATTTTTCAATACAAAATTGAGCAAATGCAATTTATACAACTCACGCACCGTTATAAATTTTTGACTATCGGTTACATGGCTATGGTGTCGAAAAATTGAATTCTGCAATAATTCGTTACTTACTAATTCTAGTAAAATAGCCGAGAAAAAATTATTTCGGCTGGACTAAAAACAGTTCACAGATGATAATGATATTCTTGTAGAGCAAAAATTGGAATTTACGGGTAATTTATCTGCTGTCGTGCAATTAGCGAAGAATTGGTGAAACCATAACTGATGGGTATGATAAAAATACGCATACAGAATTACTGTTATTAGACATAGAGAAAGCCTTTGACACCACTTGGCAATTTGGTTTAATATACAAAATTATTCAACTTAAATTTCCTAATTACTTAGTCCGACTTATTCAAAGATTAAATTTAAGTAACACTTCATAATTAACATGGAATATGTATTAGCGAGAGTTCCTTAGGGGAGCATACTGCGACCTTACTTATTCCTTCCGTTTTTTTAATGACATTCCCAAAATTAAACACTTACAGATATGCTGATGATACCGTTATATACTGCACATCGTACCGAATTGACACTATACAAAGAAGACTAACTCGGTATGGTTTTATTAAATTAAATTCGTATTTTAGTGAATGTAGAATCAAAATAAATTCCGATAAAACTCTATTCAATTTGCGAAAAGAACACCTAACTTCTTACCGCCTGCGATAGCGAACAACACACCGTTGGTTTGGAAAAGCGATATGAAATATTTCAGGCGTGATACTGCATTGATGTTTTACATTTACTAAACATGCTGAATATACCTGCAATAAAACTTACGCGTCTCTAAGCTATATCCGATATTTAATAAACGATATTAGCTCGCCAAATAAATTAACCATCTACAAAACTATAATGGGAACAATTATGTTTTATGCTTGTCTCATATGGTCATATACTAGCCGTTCAAACTTAGCGAAGTTACATCGGCTACAAAATGTGTGCTGCAGAATAATTCTGTATCTTTCAGTCTAAGTAAAGATCGAGCACAAGAAGTTACCATACATATATATATATATATTTTTTTTTAACCTATATCGGTCCACTGCTGGACGTAGGTCTTCCCAATCAATAAATTGGGGAGTATAGCCTAATCTCCCGTGCGGGCCAGGCAAATTTAGAGAAACCACCGACACACAACACACTGAGCTGGCGATAACCCATCCAAGTACCGTTGCTTAACTTCGACAATTAGACGGCAACACGTTATGCCCGTCGACATAAACTGAGAGTAGTGGCGTACTCCTGTAAACCGAGTGGTCGGTAGCAAAGAACGTGCGGATGCCTCGAATCCCGTTGGTGTAATAAGACCATGAGGTTTTTGAGTACCGTGGTACAACAGTTAACTGTAGAGTTTAGTGAGTGTTCTAAACATATATATATATATATATATATATATATATATATATATATATATATATATATATATATAAAATCAATTGAAAATTAGTTAAATCACTAATATTTATTTTCTTAAAGAAAACACAAAGCTTTTCGGCATTTACGCCATTATCAAGTGAAACATTTTAAAACATCAAAATTTTAAAAATATAAATTAAATATAATTATTTAAAAATATGCGATGGTGATTGTGAAAATATGCTCCAAAAATACTGTCTGCTTCTGTTCTGTCTATTTTTTGATTTGTTGAAATTTAATATCAATATATTTGTTTATTAATTTTGTTTTTCTATATTAATTTTTTCTTCAATACTATTTTCCAGATTCTGTAAAAGTTGTGTACTGGTGGAATTTTAAATTTTTCATTAACTGTTGCGATGTATGATGTCCAGAAGTAAAATATAAAATATAAAAATATACGAACGCAAACATTTTTTAAAAACACGATATATATATATATGTCAGTCGACATTCATTTTGATTATACACGTACAAGTTTGTAACTAAAATATAAACGCTACAAACACAAAAGAATGAAATAAATTTATTTTTGCGTATTAAAAAAATAAAATAAAATAAAATAAAAAAAAATAAAAAAAAATAAAATAAAAAAAATAAAAAAATATTGTTTATCCTATTAACTTAAATATTTATAAATTTATCTATAAGTGTGCCGTAATTCGTATTTCGTTATCTATTCAATTCTAACGCGATTATTTGTAAATTATCGTCGCTTAGTTTTTATTTTTAATTATTCGTTATTCGATTTCATCGTCTATTCAAAGAAAGACTGAAGATCGAACCGAGTTACTTATATTATATATATAATCTTCTCCTTATTGTTATTTCGGTATTATAATCAAAATATTCTCAAATATAATATTCAACCATTACTAACATACTAACATAATTTTTATATTATTAAGAAACCTATAGACAACGGTTAACGTTTTCACATTACAAGTGTATATGGTTGCCGAAATAACGTGCAAATATACACTTGTACGTGATAAATTTAAATTTAAATTTAAATTAAATAGAGTGTTTTTTTTTATTTATGCATCGTATATACTAGTAAATTTTTAGAAACTATAAATGAGTGTAAAACACACACTCCACCCACACACCATCGCGCCCTCGTCATCAACTGTGTACGCGGCACAGTCAGTGTGTGATAAAAAGGATTATACTATCGAGTCTGAGATGCCGCCAATAAAAGTTAGAAAAACTGGTAAATCATACTCGATAAAGAGGCAATCGTCTGGTAGTAACAGTAAAAATGAGGAGTGTAATAAGAAGCTTACACGGGAATAAAATAACTGTGAATATGAAAATTTACAGCATGATGAACTGAAAGAAATATGTCAAAACAAGCAGTTACCATAAACGAACTCAAGTTAAAAATAGATTCTCTGGTCAACCGGGTCCACCAATTAGAAAAGAGACAGTCTGGCCAACTGTTATTAAATGACAGTGCCTACAATATATTAATGTTAATGATAATATAAGTAAATCAGAAGCAGAGGAAATGATACATGAATCTGGAGGGAGCGCCCACCATAAACTAACTTATAGTGACAAAACTAAAGTGTCTAAAATGCCACCAACGTTTTAGAAGAAGTCATCAAAGTACCTGCGCCATTGTTCTTTGTTGAAATAGAACCTAATGAAACCCATAAAGGAATCATGAATATTAAATACCTATTAGGTACTAAAATACGAGTAGAGACTACCCGTCAAAAGCCAGATGTAATAGTACAATGTAAAAATTGTCAGCAATTCGGACATACTAAAGTATTTTGCGCAGGACAAGCAAAATGTGTAAAGTGTGGCATCATGCTTCGAACACTTAAACCAAAGGAAATTCAATGTAAATGTGCCAATTGTGGTGGTGCACATACATTAAACTGGAACTGGAAAGGATGTCCTATATATCAAAATAAGGTAGCTGCCAAGACTAAACAAAAAAAAAAGACAATAGTACAAAGAGTACAGGAGAGAAGCTCTCTTGAAAATCCTGCTGGCGCACAAGTAGTCAAATAGATTGTGCCAAAAATAACCCCTCCCCAAATGCGAACTCTGGATCTGAAACCATACAGTCTTAAAAATGCAACCCCAACCGAAATCACTAGGTCAAGAACAAGTTACAAAAACAAAACATACAATTGATGATATTTGGAATTTGCTTCAGAATATGAACACTAGAATTATATAGTTGGAAGAAAAAAATTTTCAAACTGCTGAAATAAATGGCAGAAAGAAAAAGCGAAAGTCCAAAAACTTTAAAAAATGACTGTTCTACGAATTACAATTTGTAATGCAAATGGTCTTGCAAAACGTCGAAATGAACTGGAGGTTTTCCTTAGGCATAAATCTATTGACACTGCCCTCATTGCAGAGACACACTTTAACCATAAATCATATTTAAAAATTAATGACTACGAATTGTTTCATACGCCACATCCCAGATGTAAGGAAGATCCAACTTACAAACGTCACGCTGGAACAGCTATTTTAATTAAACATAATATTAAACATTTCGTTAATGAAGAAATTTGTAAAGACTACATACACTTAACTAACATTACGATTAATCATAATAATGCAGATCTACGAATAGGTGCAGCATACTGCCCACCTAGACCTAATGTCTGGCAAGAACAATTTGCTGAAATTCTTCAACACTTAGAAAATCTTGGAGGTTATTTTAATGCAAAGCATACAGCTTGGGACTCTCGCTTAATAACAAGCAAGGGAAATAATCTATTTAAAACTATATGTGCTGAATTATGTGAAGTTCAATCATCTAGAAAACCAACACACGGGCCTTCTGGCCTTCTGATTCCAGCAAGGTTCCAGATCTAATCGATTTTTACATAATCAAAAATGTCTCAGCAAATTATGTGGAAGTCAAGAATTATGATGAACTTACATCTGACCATGTACCTGTGTTACTCTCACTTAGTAACACTGTAATACGAAAGCAAAAATGCCGGATGTTGACTAATAAAAATACAAACTGGGATCAGTTTAGATCTGGACTGAATTCCCGTATAGATTTAAAAAATTAAATATCAAAACAAAACAGGAACTGGAACTGTAGTGGCTATGTGGATATAATCCGCGAATTAACGATTGCAGCAACACCAGTCGTTAACAATACTACACAAGAAAAATGTAGAAAACCTGAAGATAAAAATATCTTTAACAGTATTAGCAATCAGCTAAATCGCTTAATAAAAGAAATCAAGAAAAGAACGTTTGATAACTTTTTGGAAAATTTGAGTCCAAATGAGGATCAAGATTACTCCCTGTGACGTGCAACTCGAAAATTATAGTTTTTTTTTCAAGATGTAAACAATTTGAAGTAGAGAAAATTTTTCCGCGTAATTGTACTATATTGCGCTATGTTATACTGAATTTCCAAATATAAAAAATACAGTACTCTAAATATTATCCAATTAAACATATTTTTTTTTAAATTTCTTTCCTAAATAATTTACAATCTGGTATAGTACTATATATGTAATTTGTTTGTAATCTAATTTGCGTTATTCGTTCATTCAGTTATCCGTCACAGACGCGATCCCGAGTGTGACGAAAAAAAGAAATTCTACTGTATATATATATATATGTGTGTGTGTGTGTGTGTTTCTAATCTGAGAACAAGTTGTATTTAGGTACATGTTCCATACTCACAAATATATATATACACACGTATCAATTATTTATGTATTATATATATTATTATTATTAATGTTACCGACATATATATATTTGTTCCCAAAACGCAAATTAAAGGAAATAACCGTTTCAATTGGTGTCGCGAGAGACTGAAATAACGCAGAACGAATATATTTTATTATCAGACAGTTTTATCAAAGCAACTGCAAATAACAGGCTCGCCGCTCGTAAATTACGATTATCATATATCTTCGTTTCGAATTAGCGGGGACTGACTGCCGCCTAGAATTGTGGACTAGAAAATGTTCATAGTAATAAACCACGTTAGAGAAATTTCGCAAGGCGCAAACGACGGTTTTGCATAATAGGCAACGGAAAGCCCCAATATGTCGTATATATTGTTATATATATATATACATGTATGTATGTATGTGTAATGAAACGATTTAATACACAACCCACCTAGTAACATATTGTTGTTGTTTAACCGTTTCTTTATTATTCCTAATCGGGATTTTCCTAAGAATAAATTACACACACACACACACACATATATATATATATATATGCTATATGTGTGCATATGTATATGCATAAATATATATATATATAAATATATTATTCTCCCCGTGTATGTGTGTTTGTATATATATATATATATAAATATATTGTGCAATTTTTTATTAAATCTTTCTTGTCCATATAATCATTTTTATCTGATATAATCGGTCTTTATATATGTAAAGATAGATCGATATATTTAATAAACTGTGCATATTTCTTTGTCTTAATTACCCCGTAAAATCGACGTAAACACAGTTTTCAAAATTTAGAATTTTGAAATAATCCGATCTTACTCCTCACAAAACATAATACCTTTTAAATTATATACAGATAAAAAAATGAAGTAGTTAATATCGTAAGCGGATTATATCCCGGAGAACTCGGAGCAAAACCCTAAAAAATTGAATTCAAAGTAATTTAGAATTCATGTATGTATATATATATATATATAGAGAGAGAGAGAGGGGGGGAGGGAGGGAGAGAAATCTCGATTTTCCGCTGACGGATTATCCGCGATCTTTCTAAGATGGATTTTTTTATTGTAGAAAAAAAAGTAGAACGAAAAAACGTTTGTTTACTCAAGTGTTCATGATATAATATAAACCCAAGTAAAGACCGAATAACTATAATGACGTGCAGCAATACATCAAGTTCTCAAAAATTAAAATTGGTAGTGATTGGTAAATCAAAGAAACCGAGATCTTAAAGGGACACGATCGGAAAACATCCCTGTCCACTACTTTAACCAAAAGAAAGGCTAAATGGACCAGCAAGTACTTAAAGAGGCGTTTGAAAAAAAGTGTATTCCTAAAGTCAGAGAGCATTTGAAGTCAAAGAATTTACCAGAGAAAGTTGTACTGCTGATTGACAATTCCATGTCCCACTGACGGGAAACCGTTTTAATTTCATCGTGATGATTTTGCCTCCCAACGTCATTGCTCTTATCCAACCAATATACCAGGGTGTGATTGCGTCAATTAAAAAAAAGGTACAGAACAAACTTACTGAAAATAAGGATTGAAGATGAAAATGATCTTCACAAATTCTGGAAAGATTATACGATTCTCGACAGCATTTATGATATAAATACCGCTTGTAAGTTGCTTAAATAATCTACGCTAGTAAACTGTTGGAGGAAAATTTTACCTAATGCGAAAAATACATGACAAGAATCGACAGAAGAAAAAGACGAATTTTCTACTTGTAATATAGCTAAGGAAGTGACGTCGACGAAGCAAACATCATTGGGTGGTTTAATTTCGATTCCAATGATTCGTTAATAGAGGATCAGGTATGGTTTCGAGAGTGAGTAAGAGGAAGAGGATAACAGAAGAAGCGAGTAAGGGATTTACTCAATATCTGGAGGAACAAGAGACGATGTATCATTGTAAGAGGTGTTTGATTTCGAAAAAATAAAAACTGGTGACAGATTTTTTGTGAAACCTACAAGTAACTTTTAAACATTTCTTTATCAATTACATAATATGCATACATATATGTATGCATGTGAGTATGTACATATTATAAATAAACTTTATTTGAATTGTTCCGTTGACCTTTTGAATATTTTGCGGATTATCCCCAACGCCATATACCAGGGATAATCGGGAGTGTACACTATATATATATATATATATATATATATATATATATATATATATATATATATATATATATATATATATATATATACACGAACTTATATGGAGATTTTCTAATTCGTATAAATAATTTTGGATATAAATTAATTTAAAGAATGTTGATGTGATTTTCATTTTTTGCAATAAAATCGAAAGCGCGGAAATAGCGTTTATATATATATATATATGTATGTATGCGCGCGCGCGCGTGTGTGTGTGTGTAACAAGATTAGTCAAAATCGTGAAGAATAGTATAACTTTTGCTTTGACGGAACAAACGCTCTCTATGGGTAGCGACTGTTACTACATGAATCTATATACTATAACGAAAAATTAAATTTTACCATCCATTTTAAATGGCTATATACGTTCGTTGATTACGTGAAGAACACATTGGCCATAGTGGATTTCTCATTTATTTAATTACGAGAAATTTTTGTTAAATTTTAATCCTGATTGATCTTAAAACAAACTCGTCGACCGAAATTACGACAATAATGGCAGAACAAAAATTGTAATAATTTTGTATATATATATATATATGTTTGTGTATATGTGTATGAATGTGCGTGTTCCTATATATATATATATATGTGTGTGTGTGTGTGTGCGTGTATGTATGTGTGCGCGTGTGTACATATTACATACGTAACGCTAGAAGGTAACAACCAAAGAAAAGAAAATATCCGCTATCCGATGTACGTAACCGTTAATTATAGAATAGTGGAATGGACACAAAATTGGTGTATAACACTCAATCCGATAAAAAGCCAACATATTTTTACTACAAAACAAGTTACATGTCCTAGATTGAAATTGCACGATACTGTAATACCGCAAAACTCGGTCAAGTATCACTTTGTTATGTACATGGATAGACGGCTGACGTGGTGTTTTTCATGTAGCTCAAACTAGGAAAAATATAATAGCGCGTACTAGACTACTGTACCCATTGTTGTCTGCAAAATCACCATTAAACTAAAAATCCAAACGAAACATCTGTCTCTCAATCGTGGCGTTAATTTCGAAATAATGTATAGAGTTATAGGGAAGCACACGTAAAAGTAATCTACGGATTCGACAGCAGCAGTTAAAGTACGTACTATCGCGTTTACTCCGAAATACGTCTTAAACCTGACGCTTCAGTCCGATTTACAAATCCCGTATGTAAACGATGTTTATATAGAGCGGTGTCAAAAAATGTTTTGATAGATTACAATTCGGCTCAAATCCAAATATCAATCGAATGTATACGCTTAGTCTAAACCCCACCAAGCGATTCAAGAAACGGAAGTGGTGTCGTGACTTGAAAAAATAGTTAATTCTATACGTATCAACCTAATTTAAGTTGTATTTTTTTCATCTCATGCTCGAACTAACTTACCTCCCTGGAGATGTTAGTCGCATATATTTCTTCCTTTTTCCTTCATTGCCTCTTTTTTATATTTCCTGCTTCTATTCATCACCGATAGTTGTGGCATACAATTGTCAGTAAAAAAAACATTATTCACGCGTTTTAACCCTTTCAGGTCATACATTATAAAGTATCAATTTTATACGGATGTGTTTAATTATACAATACCGTTTTTCAGGTGAACTGTAGATAATTTCCAACGTATTCGTATAAATATGTTTAAAATTGAGACATTTCACGTCAACCAGTAAACAAAAAATGTTATGCACATCGTAACCGAACGGGTTAATGTGAGTTCAATCACACTAATACACGTTCAACCTACATTGTCATTATATATAAGCGACAACGCAACAACCAACAAAAAAAACACACACACACATTATCCGATGTACGTAACGATTATTTACACGTTCTAAGGTGACTGATAAGTTCTGCAGAAACTTACGATAAAGATCAAACCACGGTTTGTAAAAAAAGACAAATCGAAGGTACCGGACTATTCCACGACTTTCCATATTACCGAGCGAATTAGTAATCCTTTACCGACACAATGGACTATCGAATTTCTGATCCTTGGTCGCGTAAGCAGAACGTTTACGACTACACCAAGATTTCTTGACCATGTTGCAACAGGGTCCCTGTATCTCTGTTAAGTTTGCATGGATTCCTAGAAGGAATTTACTTGCCGATCATTATGCTAAATGTACAACATACCTTGGTTCATTTATCGCTTACACACACCCTGGCATCGATCTTCCGTCTATTATTAAGACAGCACGTAAAAATATTGGAAAGCAATAATCCCCATAATGTTACACAATCTAAACTGCTTCAGCATGATCTTCCTTTCTATAATATTCAAATACAAAAGTAGGTCTGCTACGTGATTTTATATGTAGACTACGCTTTGGAAAAATCCTCTACCTGCTACGATTTTTCAAATGCATCTCGTTGTTTCTTCGTTTTCTTCACGACTTTCGGATATCCACTGTATCGCAAAGGCCTGGAATGTTCACACTATCTCTCATTTCTCGTGACACCTTCTTTAATCACCTCATATACACGTTCCTTTTCCTATCCATATACCCTTCTTACTCTATACACGTAACATGCCCGGGTTTATTATTAATTGTAACGTATGAGATAACAATACACACAAAAATGCGTCTTATGAACTCGCTGGTGTTCTCTGTATTCCTATATGCATCAGAATGCTGGACAATGAAAAAGAGCGATACACAACGCATTAATGCGTTTGAAATGCACTGCTGGAGGCGAATGCTAAGGATACCATGGACTGCGAAAAAAACTAATTTGTCAATACTTCAAGAAATTAAGGTGGATCAGAGATTAAAAACCGTGGTACAGAAACGAATAACATCATACACAGGACATATTATACGACAGAATGGATTGGAAAAAATGATTATGACGGGTATGGTAGAAGGTCGTAGGAAAAGAGGCAGGCCACCAACAAGATATATAGACAGAATTAAAAGAATCGCAGGCACCGCATCAATACGAGAAATGATGGACCGGGCAGCGGATCGAACTACATGGCGGCTAAAAACGTTCGTTTATGAGGATTCATAGGGTCACGATGCTCGAAACGAGCCACCGATGATGATGATGACTCGTATAGTTAAAATAAAGATTATTTTGTTAAAATTATGTTATAAAGAATATATTTAAATATATTCTAAGCACTATATTTGCTTTAGTGTCGAACAATTCGAACCAACCGAAACATTTGTATAATACCTACTCGCTAAAATGAATTTGAATATTTTATCAGTTCGTTAATCGGGTTAACAATAGCGTACGAGAAAAATATGGCGTTACACAAAGGGACAAACGCAGCTTTTCTAAGCATTATTATTGTTTATCATTATGAAAACATTCAGAGATATATATATATATATAACGTAAACTTAACCACGTATGTAGACGTTCAAGTGAGTACTGTACTTGTTTTACAAATATAGAGATAGGTGGTAGTAATGCGTGGAAACAGGCGATTTACCTCTAAGTCTTCATTTTTTTTACGACGAGACATTACCCGTTTATGCTGTATAGTATGTTATCGCCTGTGGCCAAGGAACGACGCGCTATGATATCTGCAATCGTAGACTAGCCGCGTTTATAAGCGAACTTTCGATGTGTGGTGGTGTGTACGTATAAAGGGACAGCCTTTAAATAACCAGATTATTATCTTACGCGACTTGTTTCAGCAGCAACACCAGTTGAAATAATATAAGTTTGCATTCGCCGCTGGGACTTTTACGCGAGAACTAGGCTACCAAATAAGGAAGAAAGAAAATGATACCGAGGCAAGGTTCGAAGAGAAAGAGACAAAAGAAAAATGAACGTCACAATGAAAATATAAACAAAGCTGCGAGCAAAATTTAAACGAGATATACTATATACGAACAACTCGATTCGCACAAGTTAAATTCACGATATTATTATTATTATTATTATTATTGTTAAATAACGACAAAGACACAATGAATAAAATTAAGAGTCGCGTAATATATATATGTATACTTGTATAATACATATCGTTTGTGTGAATGACGTGATAAGAGTGAAATAAGAACAACTGTCGAAGAAACTTCAAAAGTTTTAGGCTAACAAAGATCACATTTTATAGTGAGAATACTGAAACGGTGTAGGCAGTTTCAAATTTACATAGTCGCTTGTGTTGTGGTTTCATTCGTTATTTAAACAGGATGATGATATTCGTTAAATTCCGAGATAATACGATTAAATTTACAAATCTCGTCCATTTTGTCGTTTAGATATATATGTGTTTACAATGTATACGCACTAAATGCATAAATCAAAATACTAACCTCGTAATTCAATTTTAAGGCAGGTAGAAAACTTTCTAGGTACAACTTCTGCAACAGATAAAAAACATCCTGGACAAAAAAATAAAATAAAATAAAATAAAAAAAAATGGGACATCGATCGAGTTCGGAGTTCGGAAGCTGTCGAGAGAAACCGTTCGTCGTATATTAAAACAAAAATTCGACATTTTTCAAACTTTATTCCAGCATTTTAGTTGCTAACGCTGTCGCTAGTATTATTTCTTTTTTTTCAGATTTTATTATTTATTATTACTATTATTTGATAATACCGGCACCGGCTGCACTAGCGGGCCATATGCACCCATTGACCTACTGTGGTCCGAGATATGATTTAAAAGGTTCAATGAATCCAGGAACAAGAAAACATTACGAGTGTGATCGGCAAGTAAGGAACGAGGAAGGGCTGGATTCTAAATGTTGTGAGAGCATGACGGGATGTTAGTATGTGTGGTATTGTGACACTTGGCAAAAGGGACAAAGTGGAGGATCTGTTCCTTGAAGAAGATAGGAATGGGTAAGATTTGAGTGGGATATTCGAAATCTGGTAAGGATAACATTTTTCTTTCTTCTTCTGAAAGGAAATGGCAGTTGAGATAGTGGATTAGGTTTGTTTGAAAGAAGATGGTTTTTGTTGATTAGACTTCCACACCCGACACCAGGATTTGGCTATGAGAAATTTCAGAAAAACTTTTCGTCGCTATAGAGAAAGACGCGAACGGAAATGTGTGTAAGCAAGGACGCCTTCCTGGAAGCTCGGTCAATAGCTTCATTTCCAGAAAAACTGATGTGGCTGGGAATCCGAATGAATACTATGGAAACTTGAGATCTAGTAAAGAGGTCATGGACAAGCAGTATGCGTTGTAAAAGTGCATAGTCCGTATAAAGGTTGTCGAGAGACTTTAAAACTTAGAGTGAATCAGAAAGGATAAGGAATTTAGAAGATGATTGCACCGTGGACGAGAACTCTTGAAAATAACAAAAGATTCAGCTGAGAATGTGGAGCAGGACTTAGGAAGCCAAAAGCGATGAGTGAAAGGGGGCACCAAGAAGGCAGACCACCACACGTCCACCAGATTCAGAACCATCGGTATGTGGAAAGATGAGTTAGTTTCAGGTTGATATTGAGTGGTTGTAAAAGCTAGGGTGAGGGGGTTAATATATTTTGGAAGAAGCGAGGGATTAAGAATAAATTTGTTAAATTGGGGAAACGATGATAAGAACTTATTTTTGATGCTGATTGCATAATTAGGGATATTTGTGGATTTTTGATTGTGGATTGGAATATTGTGCAAAAGATCATTGAATGAGAGGTTTGGGGAGTTAAGTGTGGAGGTGAGGAAGTTACCTGTCAAGATTTTCCTTCGGGAAACTCAAAAGAAGTAATCCCGATTCACTGTTAAGACTGACTATAGGGCTGAATTTATTAGTGCTTAAGTTATATTGTTTATTAGGTGCGCGTACTAAGAGAAATATCACGCAGGCTAAAAGAATCGAGTGGAAAATATTATAATTTATTACGAAATCGTACATTTACAATCCAATCACCGTTTATTAAGCAACAGTTTTCTTTCCTCGCCTATTACTATGATTTATCCCCTTTTTTTTATTTACATTCTGCACATAGTGCAATAAGTAAATGTGATGAAAGAATAGGAAAGAATCAGATACTGTTGATGGTCACCGCAACTTAGGACATATCTGGGAGGAATGAAAGGAGTAACTACAGGAAGTTTTTAAGATTGTCAGTTGGCCAGTTTCTCTTCAACCGACGCGATGAAGTAAGTGGCATATCACGATTTGTCAGTTATAGAATAGCAGTCTGCTCTAAAAGAGCTTGTATCTTTTTTTTTTAGCTACTTCTCTGAAACAGTTGGTAATTTGACACGAACCAAATAATTTGACGTAAGATTTTTGATTCCATCGCCTGTAAGCGCCGGGTGTTAGCTAGATTAGCAGTACCACAAAATGTCATAAGTCCAAGTAGATTTTATGATTGAGTTGTACAATAATAGTTTGTTCTCAACCGATAGCTTTGACTGTTTTCTAAAAAGGCAATTGAGCAGACCATATATCGCTTCCGCACATCCTTAATTTTATTTTAGTAATGTGTTGAAGTTTTTTATCGAGACATAAACCAAAATATTTAACATGGTTAACTTGAAATATGGATTTCCCATCTAGATGGACCGATGAGGTCAGCCCTTTACGCGAAGTAAAAGTAATGCGATTGCTTTTAGTTTTTGATTGATTCTCATTCTGGTTAACCGAAGGTGAGTCGGAGTTAAATGGTCTTGAAGTTTATTAGACACAATGACCGGATTAGAATCGGATGAGAGAATGCATCGTTAGTAAAAGTGCACAACACTGTATTTTCATTAATCGGAAAATATCTGCAGTATAAACACACGATTGAACTGCGACGCAAATTCTCAATAATAGATCTTCCCCTGGTACTAATTGATCACTTTCTAAATATTAAACCATTTGCCAACTTCAGAGCTATTCGTATATTAATTAAACCGCTTCTACTGTTTTTTAAATTCTGCTGCATTTCCCGAGTGATAGATTTCATCATCATCATCGTCTTAAAGAAACATCTTCCTTCCTACGATTTATCTTCTTATCGCCGCATATCGCTCGCCTGTTGTTTAAGAAAAATGTTTAAAAAGATAAAATTAATCTAGTGATTACAAAAAACCGTCGTCTATTTCAATCTATAATATACAATAATCTGAGCTTTTCTGAAGTGCGCGATATAATTAGCGGGAGATATAAATAGATCTTTCATCTCCCATAAATACTTAATAACTTGTTTCTTAAGCATAAATAACGTATTCGATAACATTACTTGTTTTTGAGGCATAAATAATGTATTTGATAACATCTCAATATTTGTCTTACTCGAGTACCTTACGAACCTGATAGTTCCGTTTCTATTCGTAGAACTACTACGCAACTTCTTCGACAAACTACTTTTTTTACATTAAATGAAACCATCAATTCGAACAGGGCATTTCATATTCAATCCGACATACCTGCTAATCCTTAGTTCAGAAGTATTCAACTGGAAACCACCATGTTGAGGTGTTTTTTAATCATCTCTCATTTTAGACGCGACATCGTCATCCTACTTACATAAGATGCAGTCCTTATATAGCGTGACCCACAGAAGGTGGATGGTTTTGTTGATATTTTTTCAATAACTCGAAAACCAATTCGACCAAATTTTTTAACGAAATTTTATTTGAAAATACGAAAACGTGAGTCATTTGTGGAACACAATATCGTTCAGATAACCGCTATTCGCAACAATTCATTCAGTCTTTTTACAACATTTTCGAACACTTTTTTCGAGCATAATTCGCTGAATTTTTTACATTTCTTCAGAAATCCGAATTTTCAGATCTTCCACATCTCGTGAACGTATTTATCACCGCTGTTAAGGTATCCCCACAAAAAAATCGCAATTCTTTTCCGTATCTTCGCACTGTCATGATCGGTTCACGCCGAAAATAACGTTCTACGCAAAACGCGCGTTCCTTCTCGTTATAGGATACCGTGATAACTGAAACGGGACAAGAGAGAATCTCCAGTGTGTACACTAAACGTGGAGCACGCGGTTTTGCGTTGTAGCAGTGTTACCAATTGCGCTATTCAAAAAACAAAACCGTCCGTCTTCTCTGGGTCATCCTATATTTCTACATTTTAAATTCTATTGTCCATATTTTATAAATGTAATACTCACTTTTTACTCCCTATAAATAACGCTTTTGTCTCCGATTTATATTATCATGTATATATTTATATGGGGGTAAATTAGGCGGAAGCCCAATAAAAAATAAATAAACTTAAATTAAACAAAAATATGTATTTATTTATTCGTCTCTTTATTTATGCATTTATTTTATTTACGTATTTCGGTATTTATTCCGTTATTGATTCCGCGTGTGCACGTGTGTTTTAAGAGGAATTAAAATTATATAAATTTATTTCCTCGAATTATTTTCTTTTAACTTACTCGTAAAAGTAATTTCGGACCTTATAAATCATCTTCGATAATTTTGAACGAACTTACTCGAAAATCGTCGGAACGATTTCTCCGCGTCGTTAGAATTTTATCGATATGCAATTTCATAATTACAACCGAAACGAGGAATTTCTATCATTATCAATTTTAATCACTATTATTATTACGCGTTCTGTCATTTTACCTATTTATTATAAACATGTATATTAGATACATAATAATAATCGCCATCATCATCATCATTATTATTAATATTATTATTGCTGCTATTATTATTATTATTATTACTGATATTATGATTATGATTGTTGTTGTTTCCAAAACCATTTATAAAACAAATTCCTTAGAGAATCAAAAGACACGTATGATGCTCATTAATGTGCTAAATTCGACTAATTTTAACAGTATTCCGATATAATTAAAACACGTTTCTATCTAATGTATGTTAAAGTTTAGATACCTTGAATAAAACTAAATATAACGTTAATAGTAATCGGCATTAACCTAACGTCATCAGAAGCGCGTTATCGTTTTAGACGTTCCCTTCTAATTGCCCCATCATAAAGGAATCGTTACATATATTAGAATACTAGTTGTATCGTGTTAAATTTCCTCATTTAAATTCAATTAACATATAATATTCAAATCTCGTCCTCCTAAAACTATTTCACAAGAAGGAAACAATCGTATGTAATTTCGACGAATTTATCTGTTTCGTAATTCATTCGTAATTGTATTGAGATTGGTTATCTTGGTTTTTTTTTTATTTTTTTTAAAGCAGGAGATGGAAAATCTTCAAAAGACACTGATATAATGAAAAATTTGGTTTTTACTAATGCAGCGCATATAAACATTACACTGTGCAAAGAAGCCAAAATCAGCGTGTGGGATTTTTACCCACTAAAAACCGCCTCTATAAAACAAAAGGGAGTTTTAATATATCGATGGAGTTCTCAGCACAAATGCGGAAACCTCCACACACTTATATTAACGTATCGCCTTAGGTAATGAGATTACATAGTCCCTTCCTCCATCGGTTAATTAAAGAGTGTACGCCAAACTTAAAAGAATAACTTAAAATAATTATAATAAAAAATAATAAAGAACGAAAAAATGAAACATCAAAATATTTTTATGTAAAACTACACCGCGACTTAAAATAACAATTAGCTTCGAGATGACAATAGAAAAGTGAAACAATACGAAAAAATTATAAAATAATTGAATAGAAGAATGCGATCGGCTTATACCAGTCGGGAAATAAAATTAAGTACATTATAAATCGGTATTACTACTAGCAATATAAAACAAAATAATCTGTTAAAAAAATTAAATAAACACTAATTAGAGTAAAGTTAAAGATTAAAATTAAAATAAAAAATAAGCATAGTTGACAACGCTGTAACAACTGCACCAGTTCTGGGGTCACGGTCGACTTAGGAAA
Source organism: Coronaproctus castanopsis (assembly GCA_032883995.1). Taxonomy (NCBI): domain Eukaryota; kingdom Metazoa; phylum Arthropoda; class Insecta; order Hemiptera; family Monophlebidae; genus Coronaproctus; species Coronaproctus castanopsis. Next base: position 213,964,709 of record CM065052.1, read on the forward strand.
TTTTAAATTTAAATCGAATTACCGGCCAGAATGGTTTAGGATCTATCTTCGGGCGATATTCGCCATAAAGCCTCGACCCCCTTCGGTCGCACGTTTTCCAAGGCAAGGCCGGTCAGGAGGAAAATTTGCTTTGAAAAAGCGTAAACTGATTTCTAAGCCAAAAAATAAAATAAAATAAAATCCGAAGCTAATAAAAATGCGTCCGTATGTATCGAAGGTTAAGCGGAACATGTCCAGAAAAGAAAAAACTCATAAATTACTAATCATAATGATAATAATTATAAATTATCTTTATGATTCCTTTGTTTTAGAATGAGTCTCTAATTTACTCGTAGATCTGTCGACGAGAATGAGAAAATCGCTAGTTGTTGACGTTAGTTAATCCTTTCAGTCACGATGTCGTCCGCTTTATAGTACGTGAAATTTGAGTAGCAGCAAAATTATTTATTTTGACGTTAAAAAATATTTATATAAAATCTGCCACCTAAGAAGCGGTATTGTAGACGTATGTAGAAAATTAATAATTCCGAGTCAAAATTCGATAATTACGACACTGAAAAGGTTAATATTCGGAAGGATAATTCTCGAACCTTTTTATTAGAATATAATTAAGACATTCAATCACGATGTCCACTACGTGGTACGAGAAACATTAATAATACTAACGAAATTGTTTATTTTCTGATTGATGTGAAACGTCGAAAAATTGGAAAATATTTAATTTTGATTCGAGGAATCGATAAGCCATGATTGAACGAATTGTAGCAGCTGTTCTATTCGTTGGCAGTTGCTTTAACGGTCTGTTTTATTATCTAATTCAGTTAATAAAGACAACGAGTTGACGTTCCGATTAACCTTGTTTGAGTCGTAGAGGAAGACTGTTGTGATTCGGCGGTATGGGTCGAAGGGGCAGCCATATCGCGACCCCGAAAACTAATACTCTGATTCGAATGTAATTTATTAATGATCGTAATGTAGCGAGAGCGAAAGAAATGAACATATTATTAAACTATATTGAAACGATAACGAAAAATAAAAATAAACTTCCAACTTAGGATGTTTGGTGACAAACTGGGAATTTTAAATTAACTTACCGTTTCGGGAACATTTCTTCAGACACTTTAATTACACGTTCTTTGATCATTTATCAATCAATGAAGAGGGGTTTTCCACGTTTATTTCAGAAAACACGCGGAGGCTGGCACAAATTGCAGCCTACTGTTCGATATTGAGTTTTTTAAGTGCTCGATTTCAGACCTTCAAAATAATTGTTAATAACGCATCATTTTATAATTACATTTAGTGTTATATTCTTCGAGAACGACTATAATTTCGTTTTCAAATTAAATATATCGTCTTCTCATACACAAAATATTGAAAACTCCATCGATCTTCAAACGTTCTTTGTTATTAGTAAATCGCATGTAAAAAAAAAAAAACATCGGGTGAAATCAAAATGTCAATACGCTACTTTAACAACACGCACTTTCACTTCATTCATCTTCGTTATCCTTAGGCGGACTGACTCTCGAGTTTATTCGAGAAAATGTACTACTAGCGCTATCTATTGACGATCGATAAAGAGTAACTAGTATTTCATGTGTTTCCACCAGATATCGTCAATCTTAAACAACACTTAGCTAGTGTACGCCAATTCAGGATGCAGCGACTAGTCTATAAAGTGCAGATGACAGGAATAAAGTTAAAATATCGGAATAGTCAGTATGGTCTCGAAAGTTTGGAGACACCTGCCTTAGAACAGAAAATTATTGGAATTTGCGGATACTAAATCGATAAAAAATCGATTGAACGTGTAAAATTCAATTTCGAATATCCGTATAAAAAAGAAAAACAAGTATTTACATCGTACGCTTAAAGTTTCGCGTATTATAATTTACAGTTTGCGCACCTTCTAAAAGATTCCATATTAAGAGCAGGATTCAATTTATGGCTATTAATATTCGTGCGTGTGTGTAAATAAAAATGTACGCATAAAATATAGGCATAGCGTAACGCGTGTGTACTTGTGCGTACGCGAATATAAATAAGCATTAAACAATTTATTCGCCACATCCGACCGTGAGACAGTATAAAAATTTCCATTAAAAAAAAAGAAGGAAAATCGTTACTACTATTATTCTATTTTACCGGCGAAAAAAGTTTCGTTTAAGGAAAGCTCATTTTTCACGCCGAAGCTTTTTATTCGTACGCGTTTAAAAGATAAAGGCAAAAAAGTTCAGCCGAAGCTTTTAAACGTATTTCAAAACCACCGTTACGAATATGCTAACATCCTATTCGTTTGAACTGGTACGCTTTATACCGGCCAGACGTATCTTTAAATAAAAAGTTCCTTTACAGAATTTCTCCGGCCTTTATATTTTATTCAATCTATACTAAAGCTAATCTATTTATACATATTTTTGTAATCATTATGCGATGTAATCTAAAGACTTAACACGATCTATTGAGAAACGAAGAAAAATGTGCATAAATCAGAAGAACGTGCATCGTACATATATATATATATATATGTTTTGCCGTCGTCTCTAATTATGTTTGTGTCGATTACGCGATATTAGTCCTATTTTTTGACTTGTTACATAGCTACACAATGAACATTTGAGAGCCGTTTGGGGCACGGTACTATTGTTATCCGCTGCTATCGGCTTCAATTTTCTTCTTTTAATGTATCTCCTTCCTTGCATTATTTGCCGGATTACTGCTACCCATTTCTTACGATACAATGCCAACTTTTCCCAGCGGTCGGCAGTTGGTTTAATTCCTGCCCTTTTTAAATCTTCAGCAATAACATCTTTTGTAGCGCAAACGAGCACGGCCTCGGCCTCTTTCTATTTTTTAATACGTCTTCGTCCATTCTAATTACGTGCCTTATCCATTCGTTTTTCAGTTATCATTTATCCTACTGAAGCGGACGATGTTGTTTTCAGTATGTATTCGTTTGAAAGACCATCCTTCCACGTAACCCTCAAGAGATTTTTGAGGAATCTCAAGTGTAGGGACCAGGAAAGCGACACCTTCTCTATGTGAATTGATGTTACTGGAAGCATAAACAACATAATCTTGGGTATTAAAATGACCATTTTGATTGCCCGCAAATTGGAATGTTGTATCTCGTGAGTTCATTTCAAATAATTTTAAGTTTGCCCGGGGCTAATAGCTCACGAACATTCCACGTTCGAAATCTTTTTATATCTCGTGTCTTAAAAATACCGGTCGCACATTTCACATTCTGACCCCGGGCGTCAGAACGCCGGTTGCTAGCCGGATCGCATGGCACAAAATCTATCCGTTTACTTGATATATCATGGTATTCTCGGGAAGTTACTGCGGTGGTTTCCCCTTGCCTGCCGCAGGATTTTCTGTTAGAGTTTACTCCCTTAGCTTTTGGATAAACATCCTAACCGCAAGGTAACGGGTTGTTACTGAGGAGGTAACGATTTAAAGTTTTTACGGCGACCTAAAATCGCCGAGGGAGAAATAGTCATAAGCTGCAGATTTTTTGTAGACCTCAAGCTGTCCACCTGCCTCCTCGTGTCCCTTGCCGTGACACTACTGGAATCGTCTGTTAGAGACTTTCCGCCAGTAGCCGCTGTTGATCCGCTACTGTTTATTTGACTGATGTGTTATTCACAGCTAACCTACATATCTGTAGGCTATTCCACTATCCGCCACCTGTGGACGCGCCCCATCCGGATCCCAGAAGGTACAAAGGTACCCTCGGGGATATATATATATATATAATTATCAGAACAAAGTACACGAACTGCGGAAATACCTCTAAAAAGAGGAGTGCGGTAAGATATACTATCTCACCAAAATTATTTATTGCAGCCTTAGAAATTTTAGTCAGAAAACATATCCCATTTCTGCATAGTATACGCACACACCTTGTCCTGTTTTAAGTTGATTGAGAATTCGTCACTGTTTCCGCAGCAGGCCCATTCCTTTCACTCTTCAGCAGGATTCTTCAACAATCGAGTGATTTTGATGGTATTTCCAGATGCGGCGTTATTGAATAGTTTACACAATATTTCTGTTCTTTTATCTTTATTACCATCTCAATCAATTAAGTTCAGTGCTGGGTAGCGCTTACGTATCCCTGACACTTGCCTTAATTTTTTTTGTATATATTAAATCAATCGGCTTTCTCCCGCAGCCTCTAAATTTCTTCGCATTTTTCGTTTAGCTTTTGTTTTTTGACTTCGTTTAGCTAATTTAGTATTTTCCTGCGTATTTTCTAATAACGGTTGCTCCTTTGTTCCTTCGACGTATCTTCATTAGATGACGTATTTCATCCGTCATCCATTCTCGTTTCTTTAGTAATAATTTTTGAACGAGATGATTTCGGGCTACCCTGATAATTTCTACTTTTAATTTGTTCCATGATTATTTGCACCATTATTTAATGCCAGTTTATTAATCCTTTCATTCAACTTGCGTAGCGACCTTTCCTACAGTGTCTTTGTTATCTAGTTGCTCCATAGTGAATCTGTCTTCTTTAGTAATTTTATACGTAAATTTATCACTACTGGATTTTGATCTGACCCGACAACAGTACCGTTATAACATTTTTTTTTCACATTGATTACAATAATTAATTTATACTTCTATATTCTTTTTTATTATTACTAATTGATTTCAATAGTGTTACGATTATTAAAGGACAAACGCGAGTCCGAGGTTCCTCTTCTTGGAATATTTTCAGCTGTCGCGATAAATCGTCCGTTCGTAAAAGCATCCGTCATCGGTCAAATCTGGAAATTAATTTACCGGCGACACAATTATTGTTGTAATAATTACATTTTATCCCTCCGTAACATTCGCTCCTTAATCCGTTTTGTAAATGATAAAGTTTGTGCAACAAGAGAATCCGCTTCGTATAAATTGGAACAACAATGTCAACAACGAAACAGCGCTACATTTATTAATATACCGATCACGTATACTTCTCAAATGTCGGACAACTTTCATCAAATACAAATACTCAAGTCGACTTTAGTTCTGTTAAGCACTATATATATATATATAAACGACAAATTAAAGAGAAAAGGTCCTTATTAAATCGGATAAGGAAAACACTATTAACTTTGATTGGTCATGTACTTCGGCATAAAGGATTACTTCAAAATATTTTTGAAGATACAATCCAAAGCAAGAGAACCTAAAACACATTTATAACAAAAAGACACCGCGTTAAAGAACTACGCTGAATTAAAAATAGCTGCGTAAAACCGGAAAAGAATGAAGCTTACTATCATAGCAATAAACTAGTCTTAGGACTGTATGATGATGTTGATGATATATATATATATATATATCATCTAAGAAGACAGACCTTTGCGCATATTAAAATGTATTCTTTTGCACTCGATTCAAGCTGTTACGTTATATTAGTAAAAGAGAAGATGTCTCACAATTTGTTCATTTTAAAACGTGGTTTCCACTTCTTGTTCTTGTTCGTAATAAACTTTTCCTTCAGATTTTTTGTTATTATTTTTATTATTATTATTATTATTATTATTATTATTATTATTTGATAGTACGGGCGCTGGCTGCATTAACGGACCGTATGCACCCATGGACTTACTGTGGTCCCAGATCTGATTTAAAAGGTTACCAATTTTATTCGATAGGAAAGCTTTATTTTGGAATAAGCTTTTCCGAAAATTTCCATGTTTAATAGGGGCAAAGTCGTTATCGACATCTCAGTAATTTCAAACGAACGATATATATAAATATCAATGTTTATGAGTGTGCGTTCGAGCGCTATCTCCGATCAAATTTACACGGTCTTTCTTTTTAAATTACGAATACATTCATGCAGACACACACACACACACACTCATCGCGAAGACAACTAATGATTATTAGCAATAACCACGGGCGTAGGAAAATATGAAATTAAATAAATACAATAATATAGATAAAAAATGATTTAATATATATGAAATTACACACACTCGTATGCACAGCTTCGTTACTGATATACTAACGACTCGCATATAACACATCTGTAGGTATAATAAAGCCGGTATAATGAAAAACGAAAATCCATTTGACGTGAAGAATTTATTAAATATATATTCATTGTCAAAGTGAATATCAATGTTCGGACTCCGGACTTCTTCTTGCAGGTCTTCCCGCCCTATCGGAGGTTAGTGATCATCTGAGTGTTTATCTCGCGCGACCGCATTAGTCTTCAGGATCTTTGATCCGCCACATTTGGCTCCCAGTTCTAGCCTTCTGTTCGTCCTTAGGCTGCTTTCGGTGTTTTTATCAATTACATTACTGAGCGCGTTTTGCTTATTTGTTTTAGAATAATTTCCTTATATACCTTATGTACGGTGCTTTAAGACTCCGGCACTAGCTACGGCTAAACCAGTTCTTCGCAAAGATCGGATCGAAGTAGCTTTTTTTTAATACGTTGTTCTAACAGCTACGAAAAAGAAAAATTTACGTTGCTAACACGAAAAACCAATTTAAATTCTAATTATTAAATATAGTTTTGCTTTTCAGTTCGCTTTAAGAAATTTTAAAACAAATTCGCCATAATTATTGTAAGTTTTTTTTTTTCTTTCAAATTTTCCCTGTCAATATAAACAAAATGTTATATTATTTAATATGTATTTATTATTTATATATATATATGAGTATGCATATATATGAGTATGCATATTTATCTTATAAGGAGATTAACTTTCCGACAAAGATAATCTTTATTATTTTATTTTTTGATGCGACAAATTATTATGTAAATATACGTTGCTTCTTGTATTCAATCTAAAACTAATAAAAATTCATCGAATTACTTTAGAGTAATGCTAGCAGAAGAAATAAATTAGCAATCAAAAATTTATCGCGAAAATGTAGGACAAGCGATTAACAATTAATCGAAAAGCCGTTTAGATATAAGAGCGTTCTAAGAGTCGTCATTCGAGAAAGTTCGGTGAAATCCTAATTAACGAAAGTTCATCGTTACGATCGCTGATTGAAAAACAAAATCAAACAGCTGAAAGAAAATTTCAGATGCATGCATCCATTGGCTGTGAAAATTAATTCTGCAATCTGCAAGCAAAGTGTCATTAACTTTTAATTCCCGGACATAGGAGATATGGAAAGAATAAAGAAGCAGATCGAGCTGCGAAAGAAGCCGTCTTCATGTCTCTTGCAGAATTACTTTCAAAAACATGTTCCGATATGCGTCGCTGCATGTTTCATAAACTTAAGGAACAAACAACAGTCAGATTTTCCGGTTTACCTCGACCTAGTGACATCTGACCTATTCAACGTGTTCATCGCACAAGACAGGATGAAGTGATGCTGTTTCGTGTCCACACAATACTCTTTTGACTCTATATCCTATCCAAAACCGATCCCCCACTTGTTCATCCTGTAATGTTCAAATCACTGTGTATATCTTACTCCACTGTTCTCTACATAATTTTATTCGCTCTTCATTACAGTTTCCTTTTACATAAAAAATAAAATACTCATAACTTTCCTCGTTCGCACTAAATTATCTTCACACCTATAATAACGGAATAATAGACTCCGTGTTTTATGCTTTATTCACTGTTCGCTGTTTACTCATTTAAAATGAAGTAACTCTTTGATTTGATTTGCAAAGATCGTCCATCTCTATACGAAAACTTGATGGAAGTAGATAGTTGTCGGAATACGGCCATTTAATTTCTTTTTTTTTTTATGTTTTATTTCTGACCATTTATCCAGATATTTCTTTCGCATATAACGCCATCGCCACATTTCGAAAGCAACAATTCGATTACGTACACATTTGCTTGTTTTTCATTTTGCAAGAAAGAAAATATTTGTTACAATTTTTGTTTGATGATACATCGGCAAAAAATTTACCGAAGATATTTGTTACCTCTACTGGATCCTGTATAAGGCCTGTCGATTCTTTCAATCTCGTAATAGATGGTGCAGCCTTCTAGTTCTAAATGCTGAATTTGTTTCCATATCTGTGAGCTGCTAGAATTTGCACCGGTTTCGAAAATTAATTCCGACCACCGTTAATTTTATCTGATAATTGAACGTGCGCGTACTCTACAATGGCGAAACTTAGCTAAATCTGCGTTCTGTCTTGTAGTTCGAAATTTCCTCAAAGAACTATTATTCGGGTTTGGATAGCCACTTTTACTTCATGATACAACAGTGAACATTATTGGCATAAACGGGGACGTCTTTGGAACATATTTCTCCGCCGCTTCAATTATACGATTGTTAAAGTTATCTCGATGTTGGCAAGATTGGAATTGAAGAGTAAATTACATAGCTCACAATACTTATCCTAATTAGCTTTTTCTATGATACTGGGGTTTATTAATTATATTTTTCCTATTTACGTTATTCATCAGTAATTGGATAATGATCACTGCGGCATAAGTCGGGATGGGTTGACAATTGAAATTTTGTACACTTCATTCGTTGATAATGTTAAATGGCCGATAGAGCGCGATTAAAATACTTGAGTCTTGCCGGCTGTTCATTATTTAGTAACGATATGTATAAATTTTCACGAAGCAACTTTTCAAATATTTTTCATTTTCTGTTAGTTTTATTAGATCCCCGTAACGGACTAGATGCATTCATATCCGCATGTAAGAGAAACGATTTAGACAACTGCGATATTAGTTTATTTCCTGAAATGACGGTTCGAAGTCAGCGGAAATACATGTTATAGACGGTAAGTTGATGGAAAGGTGAGTATTTATTCCGAGCTCGTTTGTTATTGGTACTAATTCACGGATAAAAGTTACCACCCTACCGGACGCATGTAATCCTGACGTATGGTCATAACGGAAACGATTGTAAACAACACAGACTAAGCTGGTTGAAGGAATGTTTCTTGTAAACAGATAATGGTAGGTTTAGGTTTTTCTTTACAATTAGCTGTTGGAGTTCTGTTAAATTATTTCGCAAGTCATTGATATTCCATTGAAGAAGGAAGTTATCTATCGTCATTATTCTTAATTTAACTCTTCTGCTATTTTGTTGGCAAGTTTTGTTATTCGTATTTTTGTGGATTAATGACAGAATAGGTCGACTTCCATTGGATAAATACCATATCCGCTGAATTAAGTGGAATATTCAATTTGTGAAATAATTCTTGGACAGACGAGGATTTATTGTTATCGTGGATTAATGATACTATTTTTTCAGAGTATACTCATTTTTGATTATTTTCTATTCGCTTAGCCGGCAATAAATTGTTTCCCAATTTCTTTCGCTCTTTACTTTCTTCTCTTTTTGTTACCGAGATTCATTACTACTACCAGTGGAAGATGTAGAGTTTACAGATAAATTGCATTTGTACCTTTTGCTATTTAATAACTGGATCAGTCAGGTTATTGTATTTCGGTAGCTGGAAATAGTCTGATCAGTCAGATTTTAATCTAAATCATTACTTGTGCTTATACCGGAATTGGAAAGGCTTTTGGTTATTAAACTACCTCTTCTTGACCTATTACAGCTTATGGATTTATTTTCCAACACCTCCATCTGTTCTCTTTCTCACTTTCTGGGCAGTTGTTGGTAGAATTATAAATTATAACACCGTCAACATCACGTCGTCACCGCTTTTGATGTATTTTTAAATAAACGATACTTGACAACAGACCGACAAGTCGAACGTAATAAAATCTAAACTTCATCTATATTAGAGACGGGTTAATTATTTCATTTTGTGCAGCAGACACAAAAGCGTCGTATGAACGATATAGTTTTTCTGTTTGTTTGTTTTTTAATACAGTGCAGCATACTCTCAACAACCTGTTTTTACTTTTTGCGAAGCATATAAAAGAATCTGCGAGCTGCTAACACAAACTGAGTTGTTAGAATTGTTTTGTTGTAGTCTGTTGTTGCGGTATTGTTGAAGTTGACTTTCAAATTAATTATTTTTATTTTTTTATTTGATATCATAGTTAACGCCTTAAAATTAATTTTATTATCTTACACGGAATACATTTTCTTAAATTTGTATTTTTATTTTTCTATCTTATACAAAATACTTTTTACAATTTTAATTTTTGCTATCATACACGAAATACTTTCTTAAATATTTATTTTTTATTAAATATTTTCAAAAAATGCCGAATGTTCAAAAATCTAAAACAAGCGCTATTTGAAGATTTTTTAAAGAACTCTATAATAGTTGTGCGAAATGTAAATTTTAGTCCAAAAACTTTCATTTAAAGTTGACATTTAATTTAAATCGTCTTCAAACATTATTAATCAGCCATCGCAAACTGAAGATGTTCAGGAAAGAATTCTCTGATTTCACACATATATGAAAGCAAAAGACTTCGGTCGATTGAAGCAATATGTTGTAGAGTTTTAACTTATATGATTTATATTTATCCGTTAAAAATTGATATTGAAAATCCTAACAATAAATAATTTATTAAAAGAATAATAGAAACGCCCTCTGTAGGAATTTTGAATGATTATCGTATTTAAGGAAAATAAATTTTCGAATAACACGATCTTTCATATTTAGTTAAGAAAATAAAACCCGAATTAATCGCTATAGAAAGTATTTTATTAACGCAAAGCTTTCCGACAATCACGTCATTTTCAAGCATATATAAAAAAAAAACGTTATAAATTCATAGTGTTAACAAGTGTATAAATAAATATTCGCAAACAAACGATGTGCACGCGGTTGCAAATTATAAAAACTAATTTAAAAGTCCCTTTAACGAAAATTACTGATACACGTGCACTTCGAACGGTTGGTCATCGAAAATCACAAAAAATTAAAATTGCTATAATGATGCGCGATCATAAAGAATTCGACTGACTCAACCTTGGGTGATGCAACTGTTTCATCTGAAATAACTGCCGATAGTATAATTATCGATATAGTATGTAGTGACTTAAGTCAGTATATTCCCACCGATTGTTGGGCGGTCAATAAGTGATGAAAATTTCATTAACTATGCAGTTTATTGAATAGAATGAAAATAATTTCATGAGATCTTCGCAGATATCAACAAAGTCACACGGCTATAAATTTATCTAAAGAAATAATAATATTTGTAACGTGTGGGCAGCAGTTTTTTAAAAAATTTCTGCAATTATAACCAATAATCCAGCGCAAATATAGTAGCGGCTGTTAAAAAATTACCAGGTTGAACCATATTTTGCACATACTACAAACTTAATCGACAGCGCAGTTTGGAAAACATTTCAAGTATCAGGAAAAAAAATTAAATCAATTGTAGAATTTTTTTAAAGGAGTTCACGAATTTCAGAAAAATTTTTGAATTACAGATGGAAGAAAAAACTTCAATTAAACACCATGTTCAAAAGAATAATTGAAGTAAAAGATCCTCCGATGTCTATCATTGCTATTAATTATGCTGATTTAGATAATATTACTAATGATGATGATATTAATACTTTTGAAAAATGTTATGATTTTGGAAGTTTTCAAATATATTACTGAAGTGAAGAACAGAGATCAAAATTTCGAAAGTTGTCATATTTAGCAACGTGATGAGATTTACAAAATCCTAATCTCCCGAATCAAGTAGAATACCTTATCTGAAAAATTAAGAAAGACGTTTGAAAATAGTGCCTGGAATAACATTTTTTCAGAATCAACGTTTTTAGATCCTCGCTTTTAAAAATACGCCACCTTTGACATTTGCTAACTCGCGAATTCAACAGGTGGATGTTCGCTATCTCGGAATACTTATGTGTAAACGTTTAACGTGGCATGATCGTGTGGAAAATATGAGATCTATAATGACTAAGGCGCTAGACAGCTATAGCTGTTGTTAGGACGAAAATCTCTCACTTCTAAACCTGACCGTAAAGCGGAATGTTTATTTATTGATTATCGCTCCGGTATGAAGACATTAGAATTACAATATGAAACAAGCCGAAGTAACCTTCATAGAATACAACAGCAGTCCATAATTCTATGTACAATTCTGCACCTTTTTTGGAAAAAGATGGTTAGGGTATGTACATTCTTTGGTTTGCGCAGTATAAGTCTCTCTTGAAGGGAATTACCCTGAAAAAGTGTATAGATTATAAAGACGATGCATGGCTGTTTTGAATATATAGTTTTTAAACATTTATTTTGCATGAAAATTATAAATGCTTATGTAATAGATAATATTAACGAGGATTATATAATATACAGATATGATTACGCCTTATTATGTATCGAAAAACACATTGCATGCGGACTTTCCATATATAAAGGATGTCTATATGGAACAATACAGAAGATTCTATGAGAAATTTCGGTTCAACCAAAATCCACTAGTACACTGAATGTTCACTATCGATTCTCCAATCCAATCTCGACTGCAAAGGAAGAAGCGACCTCGATGCACTTCCAATTACTCGAGTGGAGCTATTCTCATTGAATTCTTATGTACTGTCAGGAAAATAAATGCAGTTTTCTTCTTAAAGACCCAAAAATTAGGCAATTCGTACACATTTTCATTGCTATTCCGCTCCAATCTTCTCTCCTATTTCCTTTTCATGCTCACTGTTATTTATGATAGGGAACTGTTAAAAATAAAATTTAAAAAGAAACAAAGTAAATATATCAAAACTGGAATAGTTGTTTTTTAAGATGTTGTTTGGGTAGTAAACAAATGAAGTCATATGAAAAATAATATTTTTCCCAATCTAGAGTCAAAATTACTGATCCTTGTGTACAAAGGATAGTCGATTTATGTAAGCAAGAACATCTAACAAACGGAAAGGAGCATTGAATGATAAAATAAATTAATGGAAATAAGCGATGAAAAAACAAGAAAATGTAACAATTAGAAAAATCGAACAGGCATGTAATTACAATTGTGTAGTTATAAGTATGCAACAAATGCAGAAATGTTAGTAGGCAATGATGTATCGAATATGACAGAAAGGAAAAGAAGTTACAAAAATATATCGACTAATGATAAAACAGGTTAGCAACAAATACAATAATAAATAACAGTTTATAAGGATGAAATTTCAAGTCTTCCAGTAATATATGGCGAACAGATTCTCTCTAGAGCAACATCACGACGAACAGTATATCCGGGACTCCAAATGATCGCTACCTGAACTCTTATCGATGATTGTGGGGTACAAACCGTTTGTCCTGGAGGTTCTTCATATGGAAGCTAGTTTTCAGCCCACCTTAAAAATGAATTGCGACATGGTACAGATTTACAGCACGTAACTATGAATTCTTTTCGAAACTCTCTCTCGTTATAGGATGTTATGATAACTGAAACTGGACAAAAACAAAACTAAACATAAAGCGTTTTACTACTTTGTAGCAGTGTTACCAAATGCGCCATTAAAAAAAAAAAAAACGCCCGTCTTCTCTGGCTCACCCTGTGAGAAAGTAATTTAAAATAAACTACCGAGCGCATTATTCAACAGCAGCTCAGCTATCGGAATAGTAAATGCGTTAACTAATGCATTTAATAAAAACAAAAGAAAAACATTATTCCGTCCGAATGACGTGACAATTGCAATATGAAATATATGTATTTGTCAAACATACGAATATAATAAAAACATTATAAACACTATCTCCATGTAAATAAATAAATATATGTATAAATAAATATGTTAAATACGTTAATATAATTAGAAACATTTTATGAAAATAAATAATCTTATTCGTAATTAATGAAAAGAATGCTATTTAAATTACAAGTGTACACGCGCGTTTAAAATAAAATCCAACATCGCACCATTCATCGCTATCACAACCAAATAAATATGATGTAGCGAGTGTTCAATTCAATCGGTGTTTTTTTTTTTATCAAAATTTATAGTTTAAATTTAAAAAACTACTATTTTCCTTTTAATTATTTTTTCAAATAAATAATCAATACATTAAACCGCATATTTCGAACTGTTTTCTGTTGTGGTTGGTTTTTTTTTCGGATTTAAATATACCTACCATAATATTGGTTATACATGCTTACACGTTATCACACATTTGACTTATTATATATTTTTATGAAATAACTTATTCCTGAACATGTACGTAAAATTAAAAAGAGAAACTTATAAATGTCGATGGACTATATGTATATATAAATGTATTTTATTATTATTATTATTATTATTATGATTAAAGTTAAAACGCTTTAAACGAACAATATAAAACTTAAGGTACCTTAATTTTTTTTAAAAATTAAAATACCGTCCGGATAAAATGTGCTTAGAATTATTATTTATATCACATAGAAAAATGCGCTGACAATTAACTAAAACAATAACACGACTTAACGTTATCCCGTTTAATATAAATAGCCTAGATGTTAGAAAAAAAAAAAATAATAAAGAACACGTTACACGGAGAATAGAGAAGGATAAAAACAATACAGGGACAACAAAAGGAGTATAATTATTATCATTATTACTTTTAAAATATACATATATAACAGTCTTTGTTCTATAAGTACATTGTGTAATTTCATAAAAACAAAAAATAAACGTTATAATTATTCTTATTATTGCGCACAAATGTCTAAAAAATACGTTAAATTATTCTTAAACGTTACAAAAGTTGCACATTTAATGTTATTTTAAAATATAAACGCCTTATATACAAAATTCCGCTATTTTCCTATTTTAAAATGATCACAGATGGACGTATATATAATAATATATATAATTATTTGTACTTCATCTTAATGTACGCTAAATTTAAAGTATGGTAAAATTATACAAAAATTTGTCTTTACACCTAAAAGTTAATTATTGACATAAATTAAGAAATAATTTAATAAAAAGGCGTATTTTAATAACGAAAACATTAATCTACGTTTCTCGCGTTTTTAAATATTGCAAATTAGAAAAGGAACATTTTCCTGGACGATATAATTTGTAAGTAAAAGTATAATATCGAAAACGTATTTATCTACATTTGCCTTGTAATATTACGACTAATTAAAGATTAACTATCCAGAAATAAGTGTAACGCGATTCGATTGCGATGACTAAAATTTTCGCATTTCTAAACAGGCGAGATATTTCTAAATATCCTATTAACGTGATGTGACAATTACGTAATTATAATGAACAATGGAGGTTTTACCTTCGCGAAAAACCACGCATACTTGACGATTAGTGACGGTGGTCTAGAATATAAATTAAAACGAATGCAAAAGTTAAACGGAATTTTACGATAAATCGAATTTTTCGAAAATAAATAAAAAATAGTACAGTATAAACGAGCGATTACCATCGTCGAAAACACGAAAATATAAACAACCACAAATTTGTTACTCGTCAAAGCGAAACAACATAGTAGAAAAATGATGAATAATCATTAATATTATAAAAATGTAATAATACTTGTCGTTTTGGATATACCGATGAATAAATAAAAATCGGGGAGGTAAAAATCATAAAAGTTGACAAAGCGATAATTACAAATTGTAACAAGGTGGCCATTCCTTATAATCATAACCTTTCCCGTATGTGCCCGCAAAACCTGCCGATCGGGATGGTACAGCCATTCCGTCTGGTGTGCTGAAACTGAACGGTGCGTAACTCGCAGAATCCTACAAATTATCGTTTAATCGTTACATTTCGTCAATTCATCGTCACTATTATCTACTACGAAGAAAACAACGTCGACAAATCTGAAAAATCTTCTCTTATACGATTTTATAACATTTAAAAAAAAAAAAAAAAGATGTTAACCGAGAAAAAAGATTCAGCATGCATACACACGTATATATATATATAATATAGAGAGAGAGAACGTTAGAGAACAAAAAATCAAAAAACATTTATTCCCCATGCTGAAAGAAATCCAATACAATAATATACCAATAATAATAACCCGATATGTAAGAAATACATACAGATAAGTTACCGAGTGCTAAGAAACGGGACATATTAATTAATAAACGAAGTTTAATTCGGTCTGTAAAAATGAGGTAAACGTAGTAACGGGAAAAAATGAAATTCAAATTTAAAAATATTTCCGATTATTACGCAGGAGATAACGTATAGCGTGAAATGTTCGGTGGTCCCGTAGAATGGCCATAATGAAACAATTTGAAATCGAATCTTTTTTACAAAATATTGCGGGGCTTGAATCATGACGGTTGAAATCTATTTTTTAAGTAAAATGAAAAACAATCGCGGAAACCCTACTGTCGGACATAACGAAGAAAAAACTGATTTTTTTTTAAATCTCAGAATTTTTAACTACACGCATTCGGAATGTAATGTTACATGGTTAAAATATTTCACTGTGATTCGATTAATAAAAAAAAAATGTGGAAAGTTCGCGAGCAAAAAAGTATAAAATTATGTTTATAAAAAAAAAATTATATAATCTTATTAGGTAAAATTAGTCTATCGTCAAATTGCCCACAAACAGAAATAAACATAGTACAGTAATTTTTTAATAACTACAAGCTGCTAAAAAAGCGAAGCAAATGTCTCTATTGTAAAAAATATATATATATAGCATATAAGATACGTACACGCATGCTTAAATAATTAACACCGTTTCGAGAAGTTATCTAAATTGTGTTACTTAACGGCTAACACATCAAAAAAAAAAAAAAAAAACAGCTAACAAGAATTATTAATAAATTGGCAAATATTACTTAGTATAGTTAAAATGTTAATGAAAAAATTTCTTAATTTTAGATTTATGAAAAAAACGAATATATTTAATTCTGTAAAAATATATAATTTTTTTTTTCTATTCTTAGCATTTCTTATCGTTACTATTTAATTTTAAATACGCGGTTTATTATATGGTCATATTTAATTCTTAGACATATACATATATATATATATATAAATAATTATTTCGTGTATTACTTTAAAATATTTTTATGTAATAGCTTATTCAAAATAATATGATAACTTATTTTGATATTTTCATCTTTACAATTTGTTGTCCAACCCTTCAGAAAACTTTTCAGTATGTAATCACGTATCACTGAAAGAAACATTTAAAAAATAAATATATATAAACACATAAAGCTCAAAATATATACCACAGGTGATCAACTAACAACATAACACACGCATAATCACTGTATTAAATTTATAAATCAAGTAACTAAGAGAAATTTTGTACATGCACCCAAACAAACTAATAACGTAATAACAGATACGAAATCTTAATATTATAATTAAGATTCACTATGTAACGTGTTATTCGGAATGAATAATAAAACGATTATAAAATTTTGCACAATAACGTCGCTTACGTTTAAATAATGTAGAATAAAAACTACAAAATAAACGCAGGATATTACAACTAATCCTTTTATACATTCACTGAAATGGATTTTCTAATTCATTTATAAACATTTATCTAGCAACTAAGTATTAATGTTTTATGTATAAAAAACTCATACAATTATAATTTTAAATCCTAATTTTTTTTATGTCTTATCTTCAATCAACAAACTTTTGTTTTTACAAAAATGTTTAACGATTTTTAATTTTTTACAAAAAATAATATTACAAAACTTAGAATTCATACGCTTACAATACTCAAACATGTCAACCTAAACAAAATCTAATTGAATTTATCTTAAACGTCGTGTAAACATACTAAATAAAAAATTACATATTTCGTTCTCTTCTAAAGCAGACAATATAATATTACTAAATCACGAATTTCAGAATCGTGCTTAAGTCATTAGATTCGGGTTTTCATTATCTCCGAGTGTAGATTTCACTTTCATTAAGGCCATTCATTACTCTTCATCGATTCAAAATGCTCATAATTATTATCGTATATAATCTCGTCTCTTTTTTCCTGTGTTTATCATCGCTGCTTGCACAACTACTTAGTGGTTTAAGTGATCCGTTGTTGGATAACTGAGCAAAATATATTACATTTTTTTTTTTATAATTAACGTGTGCAAACAAATATAAAGGATTTTTTCGCGTTACTTAAACTTATGCCTTCACTGATCTAAGTAAAAATACATTTTGATGTACATAAACACCAATTAATAAAACGAAAAATAATTTCTTAAAATTTTTAGTCGAAAAAAAATTTCAATTTTTAAAAATACACGACTCGTGTTGCATATTTTTTATATGAACATACTCGGGTGTATAGTGCTATGTTTCGGTACGACCCTAAATCTAATATTATAAGAGATCACCGAGAAAATACATTGTAAAATAAATAATACATCATGCGTAAGAGAACCGCGCAGAATAGGCGTAAGCATTCAAGAAAACCGTTGTGGCTCTGAACATTCAGACCACCTTTAAGCGACACGTATAATAAAAACATTCCTTCGAAATTAGCAAGATAGAATTATTCACAATATACATGTATAAATTTTTCGTCTAAAAATAAAATAAAAAAGTCAAAATTATTGTACGATACTTAATGTATGTATAAAAAGTTTTAAAGTGATAAATACAGAATGTGTGACACAAATATAGAAGCAGAATTTTAACAATTTATCTAATCAGAAATTGGAACTTCAAAATATGTTAAACCAAATAGAAGCTCGCTACTATTAACTAATTTATTCTCACATAAATAAAATAAGATCGATTGTCATGTAAAGAAGAAATAAATATTTCACAATACAAACATGATTTAAAAAAAAAAACGAATATATGAAAATATAATATTAATTTATTATTAAAAAACGTGCATTTTAACAAAACAGAATATTACGTACACGCGTCTAAAATACATGATGTACCACCGTACAAAACTACACTTACTTCACCCAAACCATAGAAATTAAATTAACAATATAGTTATACCTGTTGATACGCGCCATATCCGCCATAACCTCCACCATAATCCTTTTGTGATGCACCGCCTGCTGATTGTTCCAAACCACCGCTTCTTGTATACATATCGCCTAAATAAATAAATATATGCACATAAAGACACGTATATTTCATACGTGAAGATTTGAGCTTAATTTACTTTACAGATTGATATCACAATTATAAAGATAATCAAAATATAGCGCGTTTCACAATAATTCATATTTTGTTCAATTGCATAAAACCTAAATTATATAAAAAGTTAAATAGGACATTTCCTTAGAAATTTTTCAGTACTTTATGTGAAACAAGTTAATTATTCAAATTTAAGAACTACAGAAAGAACTAATTTACTTTTTGCAACCAACCTCATCACATAGCTTAACAATAAGTAAAATAAAGGGTCGTTTACATTTGTTAATAATTTCTATGCATTTAAATTTGAACTACGATTGTAATAATTTCACGTTTAAACTGCATTAAGCTATTTCGATTTTCTCTCGAATTAAGCATTTCTCACTAGAACTATCGGGCATTTAATTTGAATTCAGAAAAAGAGCATAACAATTAATTTCAAATTTAATTGATTCTTCAAACCGAAATGCGACATTTAACGAAATGTTTTTAAATGGACAAAAATAATTCCTTGCAACGTAACCACTAAAAATTTGACACCCCAAAAGAGCAACAAATTAAATTTATGAAACTTTTTGTAAAATAAATATTGAAAATTGAGCATTAAGCCATAAATAAATGATATTTATAATCTAAACTATAATATGAACTTATTATTGTTTAACTTTCGTCAATAAGGCTTACTCTGATGTGCTCCTGGATGGGGTGCTCCTTGAGATGGATAGCCTCCTGCACCTGTAGGTGGAGGAGCATTTCCGTTCTGCTGTAGATTCCAATTCCATGCACCACCATAACCACCTTGTGGCGGAGGACCAGCTTGGGCGCCTATACGTAAGTACAATAAAACTATTAAACATAATTTTTTTAATCAAGTTTAACGTAATGCAAAATGAACAGCATAATTTTGAAAAATATTTTATTAAATTCAAAGTCCATATACAAATAATTGATTTTACCGTAAGAACCATATCCCGCTTGTTGTGTTGGCGTTCCGTAAGTAGAATTCCAATGAGTCGGAACTTGCGGCCCAGTGGGTGCACCCCATCCTTGATATCCACCCGAAGCAGCCGGGTTTCCGTATCCTAAAAATTACAAAATGAATCGATAACATAATTTTATATTATAAAACAAACATAATAAGTTTTAACGATATTAAAGATTTGTTGTAAATTTATAGAAATTCATTTTTGCAACTTCGTATACTTTAATTGGCATTACATACGGGTTTTATTTTTATTTCTATATTTTGATAGAGTAATTCTTAAATTAAAATGTTACGGCAAGATTTAGTTATTAATTTCTACTACTACTCGAAGTGATACCCTGCTTCCATACATTTTATGCTGCTCGTAATCCATACATGTTAATAACAATTAATATTAATATAATAGTCACGAAAAAAACGTACCGTAACCAGTAGCAGCAGAACCCCATCCTAAATACCCTTGAGACATAGCACTCGGATCAATAGAACCGATGGGGCCATTGCCGCTTCCAATACTCTAAAACGAAATAAATTTATTTTAGAATTTTATCGCATTAAAAAATGCAAACATTACATTGGAACCGAATAATTAAGATATTCATTCACAATCCATTCTATTAGTTGTAGATTTACCATTATATTTTGTCCCCATTGACCATTTGACTGTGACTTATCGCGCATTTCAACACGTTTAATTTCAACCTAATTTAACAAACAAAAACAATATCTTCATTATAATTAAAAAAAAAAAAATACGTTTACAACATATCTCACAATACTACAGGATAAATAATTTAAATTAAAATGTTGTATGACATACTTGTTTTCCATTAACTTGTACAAAGTGTTCCATCACACAACGATCTACAGCTTCTTCATTCTCGAATGAAAGAAAACCAAAACCTACATTTTAGATCGAATTTATCAAAATTAATACTAAAAACAGAATAAGATTTCTTACTGGCAGAAATGACTATTTGAATAGTGTTGTTTAAGATATTTAATTTTCATTTACATTTTATTTGAAAATAAATATATTAAAAAATCATGTAAGATGAATCTATTACCGATGCACAAAATTCTGGTGCATATTTTTTAGTTTTTAAATTTAATGCGAAATAATAGTAAATAACCAAAATCATTTAAATTATGAAATTAAAAAAAATATATAAAATTACCGCGTGATTTTTTCTTTTCCTGATCGTACATTATTACAACTTCCATCACATTACCAAAACGCGTAAAAACATTTCTCAAATCAGTTTCCGTACATGTAGTTGGTAAACCACCAAGAAATACTTTAGGATAATTCACATTATTTTTCTTTCGTTGTAAACTGCGTGGATTGCATGGTTTCGGATCAATCTATATTTTAAATTTAAACACAATTCCATTAAAACACATATTCGACAAACAAAATCGAAGTTTCATATTAAATAAATTTACATAAAATGTCTTTAATTTTCCAAAATCATACAGTTCATTAAATACCGTCACGTCAGAAAGTAAACAATAAAAATTTACACAAACATTTAAACATAAACTGACATCTGTGCTCCAAACAATAACAAATCATAAAACTACATACAAGATAATAATAAAGACAAAAAATCCAAAATTATACTTTTATGATTATAAATTATTTTTCCAACCACATTACATACTGTTCTAGAATCTAACACATGAGGTCCACTTCTTAACACTACATCCACATTATTAGGATCTGCAAACGTAACAAACCCAAATCCCCGGGATCGTCCGCTTTCGCTATTTTTCATAACCACACAATCAATTACTTCTCCAAATCGGCCAAAATACCGCTGTAAATCATCTAAAAAATATATACATAACCAATTACTTGAAAAATCATTCAACAAAAACGGACGTAAAACTGAATTAATTATAAAGGATGAATCAAAAAATAACTTTTTGAAAATACTTACCTTGTGTAGTTTCCCAACTTAGACCACCAATGAAAAGTTTCCTAATAGAAAAATCGACATATAAGTTACACGTTAAACATTATAAATATACATCATACCTATAATTATAGTAACATAATACGTTTTTTTTGTATTTGATACATATAATCGTGAAAATACAATTCAAAACAGGTTAAATCATGACACCGTTACAAAATATGGTATAGGTTAATAGAAGCGATAAGTGAAGTACAAAAACTGAATGGCTGTTTATTCATTACCATTAAATAAATTTTGCGCAATTTGACTAATAAACAGATATAAAACGACGTTATACAATGACCAAGTATCACACATATTTCTATCATTGTGGTTAAAAAAAAACCACGCCGCATAACAACATGTAAACTACATGTCAAAAAATAATTACCCTCTTTCATCATCTTCAATGTCAGGCTTAACTCTATTTATCATTTTCTAGAACTAAAATCACGACAATAAAATAAAACACAATAACTTATTAAATAAAAAACACTAGTCAAACTAAATTAAATTAATAAAAACGGCATTCATTCATACAGTGAAAGTTAACCAAAGAAAAAGAAAATGGCGCATACAACTAAACTTCGTTTACGCACGCACTCGTGTTTGTAATCGATAAGATGTGACGTTTCATATGAAATAATCGGATTGTGAATGCCAAAAAAAGATAAATTTAATTATTTTCCGCGATGTTAGAAATTGTTTTGTATTATTGGGATAAGAACATAGATCTGACTTTTCTCATTCATTATTTAATTCACGACATGGCTTACTGTTTCATTTGCGAATGCAAATTGCATCCTGTAAAAGTTTATATTAAAAAATATATAAATATAGTTTTCAAGCAAACGTGATATTTTAAATATTATTGTGCATTCATTAACAGTATAAAGTGTTTTTATAAATAAAATTAATAATTTAACGATTCTTAGTACAACTTCCTTTAACGGTTGATTTTTTATTCAATAATCTATAGGTTTGCACATTTTGTTTCTTCTTCTTGTAGAGCGGTCTAGCGTGCATAAAAATCTGCGGATACTCATTCATGTGCATTGTGCATACATATATACATATAAGCAATTGGCATGAGGGCTGATAGTACTTACATTATATTTTAATGCAGTTATTTAGTGTTAGTTTCTTACGCCTGCTGTGTTCATGTGTTGTTTATTGTTAACTTTTCGTATAAAATGAACGCGGGAAATATAATAAGTTTTTGGTACATTAGTTCTTTCATACTTTACTTATTAATTAAGTAATCGTTGAAATGTATTGTAAATAAGTTATCACAAGCTGACTTGTAGTGAATTTATACTGATGTAACAAATTAGTAAGTTTTTACATTATGTTCTCGTATTTGTCGGAAATTTTAATCACCTAGTTTTGATTATTAATTTACAACGTACGTTTCCAAATTTCATTAAAACTCAATTATAAAATAATATAAGATATGAAATAATGTGTACATTTAAACGAGGATCTTGATATTTGATAATGAACGTTTTAGTTATTTCTGACATTTGATTCTCTATTAAACTGAATTCATTATTTGTCGATTGCAAATGTTTAATTCTACAGTTATTATGTGAAAAAAAATTTCCTTCATGCCCTTAAATATAATTTCATGAAAAAATCAAAATATACAGGCGCATTTAGAGATTTATAATTACATTGACTGAATTTCCCTCTTATTGTTTCATATTCATCGTATATAAAAATAAATGGTAGATAAGCCAAGAATTTTAAATTTGTATAATTTTAAACTTGAAAAACTATTAAATTTTATCTCAACAAATTTTAGAATTATAGTGCATAAATAAACTCTTAGCTTTTTTATGTTATTGTTATTGAAGCGCGTTCTCATGTATTAAGAATAAAAAAATAATGCTGAGAAAATAAAGTAATTCAATGTTTTTTTAAAGACTGAATTTCTCTTAATTTCATATTAAGGTTATTTAGACGCAGTATAATATTCTAACATATTTTCGATTTACTACAAAAAATGAAAAAAATGTATTCCGTATCTCAATAATGTTGATAGACTTATTGATAATGAAATCCTGATCAAGTAATGACTATAGTATGGCGATTATTGGAGAATGCATATACATTTTTAAAAAGTCCATAATAATATCACCTATGAACTGATTTCATCTTATACATTTTTTTAAACTCGCGGCTGTTTACATAGTTATAAAATTTACTTTTATTAAAAACACCCATGCAAGTCAACTTTTAACATTTCGAGCAGGCTGATTGTGGAGTGATGCAAGCCCGCTCAAAACACATACATAGTTTTATTGATTCTCATCTTTTTAGTGTATTTTATACAGTCAAGTAATTTCAGTGGAGTGAAGCTTAAAATAATTTTTCGGAATACGGATTTAATTGCAATTCTGGCGTCAAAAGTGTTTTATAATTCATTTTATAAGGTTATCAATTTCTGCAATCCCATGTACAATTAATTAATAATAAACATATAGCAATTGTTAGGTAGTGAGATTCTCTACTCAAGTTGCTTTAAAACGGAATCAGAAATATTTCCATTCTTAAAACATAATCATAAATATTCAGTGAACACGCATTGTTCTATAAAAACAATACTGATGGTTTAAAACCTTTAAAGTCTACTATGTTATATCGTTTTACGATGCTTATAACAATTTTCGTTCCTAATTTTAAATTAATTTTGATTATATTATATATATATGTGTGTGTGTTTGTTTATATGTGTACATGTGTGTGTACGTATTTTATATAGAGATATATATAAACGAAATAACGCCGAAAATTAATTCATTATCATCGTGCTATACTCTTCACAGAGCGTAGGATATCACTAATCTGTTGATCAAACTTTGCGCTTTCTTCCATTTGTCAGGAATTGCTATAGACAAGACTGGTTTGGGCAGCTTATAATATTTTGCAGCCAATCTGTCTCTTTCTTTCAGGATTTCTCTTCCCTTCCATCTTTCCTTGTATTATCATCTGGGGTTTTTCATATTGCTTGTATTAGCCTCCTTTAAAACATCTTTATTTGATATCTTGCCCGTCCATGGGATTCTCAACATCCTTCGATGAAGCCACATTTCTACTGCTTTATATCGATTTATTTGTTTTTTTATTTAAAGTCATAGTTTCGATCCCATATGACAAAATTGAGTAGATGTAGCAGCGAACAATTTCTTGTCTTTTGCTAAGACTAAGTGATCGATTACATGATAAATGTCTATTGAAAGCTGTTCGCGCCTACCTGCATCTCGCTTTAACTTCAGCATCCAATTTTCCATTTATATGATAACCAAGATATGATCATCTTCCAATAATCGTATTAAATCTGGTATCTGATCTGGTCCTATTGCTTTCCTTAGTTGTATTAAGTCAATTGCATATTTTACCTCTGTTTCTAAGATTGAAGAGCCGTCATCTATGGAATATCGTCGAGAGGTATTACCTCTATCATCATGAACTAATTTATGTAGGTGATGTTTCCATATATCTTTTTTGGCTTCTTCCGCAATAACGGGTCAGTTGTTTTTATAATTTTATTTTTGAACTTTGTTCTTGTTATGGCTTTGATTTACTTGTGCATTTGGAAATGGTCATATTTTTCTGCTAAAGCTTTTATTTCTCTACATTTTTCTTCCGTCCAAATACTTTTTGCATCTTTAATCTTTGTCTTAATTTGTTTATTTAACGCAGTATATTTGTTCGCGTCCTTACCCTTATATTTTCTTTGTTCATTCATCAATTCTAGAATTTCATCTGTCATCCACTTTGACAAATTGTTTGTACATTTTGATTGAGCATTGACAACTTTAGAGTTGTGTAGTTGAATCACATTGTTTATATTCTCTTGATTGAACACATCAAGCTCTTCTGTCGCCTTTTCTTTTATTTTTTGCGACCTTAGCATGGTTAGATCTACGATTTTACTTTATAACTTAATTTAAATTTTACAACCAGTAAAGTATAATCCGAATCAATGTTTACTCCTGGATAAGTTGAAGATTTCTTGATCGCATTTCTGAAACGTTGGTTAATCAAAACTAATCGATTTGATTTCTCATCAGAGTTGTTTCATTATCTCTAGGAAATTTCCATGTGTACAGACGACAATTTGATAATTTAAACCACGTAGATTATTCTGTTGACAAAAATCAAAGTTTCACTTTCGTTGTTGTTACCCAGTACGAATAATTAGGATAAAAGAATTACTATGCAACGTTTAGCCTTCATAAAAATATAATAAATAAAATAAAAACAAATACATGCTGGAATTTATCAATACTTACGGATTCAAAGAAACAATGTGATCGCGATATGGGCTATATACATTATCTATACATAATAAATGATTGGAAAATAATTCGTTTTAAGATCGTATAAATGGATATGTTCAACGTGTATTTTTCTACTAAATTGAATAAAATGTGCTAAATAAAAACGATATTTTATTAACAACTTGTAATCATCCGCCTTTTTGTTTTCACGTGTTTGAGTTTGGTCGCAATTTTGTATTCAGGGTCTATATTGGTTTTATGTATTTTTTAATATTAGATACAGAGGTACGCACGTTTTTCGTTGTGGTATTCAGTTATACACTGCGAGCTTATTTAATTTTAACGAACCCTATCTTTTTACTACCTGCCAATTATAATAATAGTGTTGCTTAGTTGTACTTTTTAAAGTGGCACATTCAGTCACGTCAGCGTCTATTATATCACGCTGATTCCTTAAACTTGTAAATAATTCTGTTGTTATTATGGCTCAGTAATCATAAAACGCTGGCACTGTTGCTATGACCCGGTTAATAGACAACATTAAAATTTAAGGAGTGTGTGTACTATCGTGTCTAACTTACTAACAATCAAATTGTGTTGGTTTTCTCGTGTATTTTTTTTTTTTGTTGTATTTAAACTAAAGAATTCTGTTTTCAGTAATTAAATAGTCTCGATATTTGTCAGTCGTGTTATGCGATATTTAATCATTTAGATATGTTAATGTGTTATAAGAATATTAAAAATATGGAGGTATATGATTTTTGTTTTAATAAATAAATAAATTTATGTGTATATATATATATATATATATATATATATATATATATATATATATATACAAATATTATCTTTAACGAAAAATCGAAAATAAAAACATTATCTCATCAAGTAAGTAATATAGAATAGATTTTATAATGTTTTCAAAAACTGATAATAGCCGATGTTTTAACTAAACATGTATATTTACTTACATTTTAACAATGAAGCGTTGGTTGAAAATTGTTCAAAAAATTATACTATTATAAATTTTTTGTAATAATTTGAACATTTTTTCATGAATAGAATTTTAATTGTATAAAATAATTTCATTTAATAAAAAAATGCACATGGTTAATTTAATAATGACTATGTTTTGTTATTCTAACATTAATCCCTTCTTTTCATAAAATCAATAAATTTCATTTAAAATAATAAACTTCATTCCAATTTATAAATTTCGTTCCGATTCATCAATGTGCTCATATTTTTTAGGAATTTAATTTTAAAGAAATAAAAAATTGGAAAGAGAAAATAATCATATTTTAAACTTTGTTACAAAATACGTATGTAATTTAGGAATGATTATGTATAAGTTATTTGAATGATTAGGTGTTATTTAAAAACAAAAAAACTGCAGTCTGGCATTTGTCAATGTATTTTTCAGACTAATAAACGATTATCAAATATTTTGTATATGAGTATAACAAAATACATTATAATATATTCGTTAGTTTTTGTCGAAAGTGCCAACCCATGTACACTTAACAATATGTAACGGATTAAACGTTGGTCAAAACAAAAAGCTAATGTAATTCTGTGTACTAACGTTAGTGCCGAAAGAAAAGCGTATATGGAAAAATACAATATACAAAAATTTGAAAACTAGTCATTTATGATAAAAATTTAAAAAAAGATAATTATTGCCTCCTTCATATCTAGAACTGACCAGTGTAGCCATTACTAGATTTTCGTGTTCATAGGACCATGATTTTCAAAATCTGTCCATCAGCACGATCTCAATTTAATTTATTAATCCGTCACGCTAAATCAGCAACGTTTCTCCTTTTCAACCTTTTGCGACCTACTGGTTGTTGTATAAGGTTTCCTGTCAGAGCGTTTCCATTCCGAGTTTGGCAAGTGATTGGCGGCAGCTGGTTTTGTTTCTTCTGTAATGTATTTGACTTATAGATCTGAATGTGGTGTTTGGTTTGATATATACCACTGTGCTCCTACCCATCGACCTCAGTATCTTTTCCGCTATGTGCAACCATATTGGTTTAGCACCATGTGATGTAACAATATTTTATTTGCAAACTGTAACTGAGAGCCTAGTCCAAGCAACCAATAAAGTTGCCTTGATTTTAAATTAAGTTCTGTTATTTTGGTCTCAATATGTTGAAGCCCTGTAAAGTATTTCATCTAGGTGTACTCCAAGATATACCGATGAGTATGTGTGTGCTTGTTTTTTATAGTTATATGGTATTTATTACGTTCGATTTTCTTTTTTGTAAAGATAATGTAACTGCTTTTATTTTCATTTATTACAATTCTCCACATATTCGATCATTCAATTATGATGTCACCAGCAAAAGTTACTGTGAATGCATCATTAGTATCTGTCATATCAGATACAATAGTGGACTGAGTACACCTGCCACGATTTTTTTTTTAAATTCTGTTCCATTTACTATCACTCAGGAAATACCTGTTTGTTAAATAAGATTTCAAGATATTGAAATACTGAGTTGGTAACAGTTTTTTGCACTCATAAAGAATTACCGGATGCCACATTTTATCAAATATCTGAATGGAAGGCAGCCGAAGTTACTGGGTTTTTTTAAACTTTTCTTGAATCTTGTTAACAAGTCGGCGCACTATTGAATACCCAGTTCAAATACAAATTGAGAATTATATTTTCCCTCTCTATGCACGTTTGTATTTTTTTCAGTTTTTCAAACACTTTGGTTAACATTGGGAAGAGTATAATTAGACGATAAGAGGTTTACCTGGTTTTAAGATCATCGTAACATTGGCGAATTTTCACAATAATGGGGTGTATTTAATTTGCTAGCGCTTTTCTCGGCAACTTTCAGAATACGTCCAGTTACGCGATCATACCTGGGTGTCCTTTTCTTGCTCAACTTCTTCATTATCCAATTATTTTTGCTTAGAGGAGTTAAGTTGATTTTGTTTGGTGAATTATTCGAAAGTTGTTTTGAATATTCGTGACTATTAGCGGGCGATTTTATACTATGCGATTTAAAAATTCCTGATAGGTGTA
This sequence comes from Coronaproctus castanopsis, assembly GCA_032883995.1. Lineage (NCBI taxonomy): Eukaryota > Metazoa > Arthropoda > Insecta > Hemiptera > Monophlebidae > Coronaproctus > Coronaproctus castanopsis. Next base: position 213,993,917 of record CM065052.1, read on the forward strand.
ATGCGGACAAATCTGCTTTAGTGGTGACATCTATAATAGATTTTATAATATTATTAGAATCCTATTTATATAACCGTAAGAGCTATGTTGTGTATAATGGCTACCATTCTAATACATATTCACCTACTTCAGGGGTTCCACAAGGTTCGAATTTGGGTCCCCTTCTATTCCTAATTTTTATCAATGATATTGGAAAGAACCTTTCCTCAAAATTTCTTTTATTTGCTAATGATCTCAAAATTTATGCTCCTATATCTTCACTAGCTGACTGTGAATCTTTACAAACAGATCTAGATAAGCTGGTTCTGTGGAGCAAAGAAAATCATTTACCTTTCAATTATGATAAATGCGTCCACATGAGTTTCTGTAGGGATAGAAATAGGTACGCGTTCACTTACACGATGAATGGTAAACAGATAATTAAAAAATCTGTGGTCCGGGATCTCGGAGTTAATATTGATGACAATTTAAAATTTTCAATACATGTAAGCGATGTTGTTAATCGCTCTTATAAAATGCTAGGTTTTATTATAAGAAATTCATATGTGTTTAGAGATCCATGGACGCTACTGTTGCTTTATAATGCATTAGTGCGTAGTCCTTTAGAATACTGTTCAATTATTTGGGATCCGTATTATAATAAATACATTAGGTTAATTGACAAAGTTCATTGTAAATTTTTAAAATATATATATTACGTGTATCAGGTATTTACCCTAAATATATGAGTTACGATATATTAAGATATATAATGGATGTGAGGTCTTTACACTATAGAAGGAAAATACCAAATTAAGGTTTCTTCATAATGTATGCAATGGTAGAGTTAATAGTGAGTATTTAACATCAACCGTCTCCTATGTTGTACCAAGACCAAATAGGCGATCGAATCGTTTTTTTAGTGAGTCGCATGCACGAACAAACCTCGGTTTAAGTTCTCCGTTGCCGTCAGCTTTCCGCTTGTATAATTCTCTTTTGAACATATTTCCCTGTATGGATATATACTTTGATAACAGATATTTCTTTAATAAGTTGCTTCCCGAACATATTTTGCGATGAGGAGTTTCGCTGTTGTCTATTCCAATGGTTCTAGATTGTTATTATGTGGTGGGTGTTTGGTATATGTGTTCCTTTACTAATGTACATGCAGTATATACGTTAAGGTTTATATTGTATTTATTAATTTGTTGAAGATTATTCATCCATTTATTTCGAGTAAGATGGTGTGAATGATGTATGTTTTAATGAGTGCGAGACTTGTGAATGCGTGTAGTTTAATGGGTGTGAGGCTGGTGAATGTGTTCAATATATTTTTTGTATTTTATTTTTTTTACTTTTAATTTTATAATTCAGAAAAAATTATTCATTGTATTATTTTATTTATAAGCCTACACTATAATTGGCTTTTATCTGTTGTGTGGCTTCATTAAATAAATAAATAAATAAATAATCCAATTCCCATAAACTATTTTTTCGATTTATTTATAAATTTTGGTTTATGCCCATACTTAATTGCATATAGTTCCGAAGCAGCAACTTAAGTTTTTAAACTTCTCAATTTAAAGCTATTTTATCAACTGGGCATCTCTTGTTTGCATCCAATATTTCAGCTGTCTTTTAATGGTTACTTGTTCACAACACACAATTTAGATAAGCCAAAGATTGAAGATGTGTGATTTAACAATAGTGTACTTTTAAAAACTGTTTTTATTATTTGTGCTGTGATGTTGTTAACAGCGTCATCTATATTTTCTATCACTTTTAATGGAATTGACAGATTTATAATCTTCCAGCAGGTTTCTAAATTGTGTAAATCTATGTTCCTTCAGACATATTTGTACATTCTGCTTTATTAGGACGATTGAGTGGTCAAAAGACAGATGATAGATCATTTTTAAATGTAATATAATTATTGGAGATATCTTTTGTAATAAACAAATTAAGTAGATCTGGAACTTTATTCATGTCTGTCAGTCAGTATGTGGGCTGGCCTCCAGATATTACATTGCATTTTTCTGAGTCAATAACTGATTTTAAGCTTCTTCCTCTAGGGATGGTTATGCGGGAGTTCCAGTAGGAGTTCTTTGCATTAAAATCACCTCGGATAATGAAATAGCTTCCCATTATTCCAGTGAAGTCTATAAATGACGGTTCTTGAATGTTTAATATTTTTTTTTTATTATTATTATTGTGACACATATTACCTGCAAATATCTTTATTGTATTTTTGCTCTACCCAATGGAGAATGATTTCTCTAATAATGGTGGCAGATCCTGTATGAGCTGTCTCATGTGGATGTAGGGTCGGTTCAATAAGCTGCAAAACTTAATATTTTTATGTAGATTTCTTGGCGAACTGTGCTTCCTGGATAGTATTACATCAATATTATTTGCATTCAAGTAATGCTCCAATCATGCTTATATGTTGTAGTAGCCCATTTGCATTCCATAAAGCAATTTTGTAGAACACTTTCCTGTATTATCCATAATTTTTTATTGACAAGAGCAAACTTGATAGTACTAATTATATGACTAAACATTTCATTTTGTTGGTGAATCATTTCTTTAAATACAGATTTTATTTCAGCAAGAAGATGCTAGTAGTGTTGGCGCAGACAGTGTTTTAATTGTTTGAGATTACCTGAGCATAGGTCGGCATGCTTGGAATGTCATCCGTTCATTGCCCTATCGCAGTTACAGTTTGCAGCTTGAATTGATTTACTATTTGTTGTTGTTTATAAGGGTCATTGAGTTGTAGGATCTATTGCAACTAAGTAATTTGATCGGATTTGTATGGATGCATTGTGATTGTATAGTTCACAACTTTTGTAATTGTCAGGATGATCATCTCCATAATTTACACATTTTGCGGGTGTCTTTTCTTTTGTACATTCATTGGTAAAATGTTGTTCCTCGCATTTGACACAAGTGGCTTATTTATTACAATATTTTTCACAACTTTTGTAATTGTCAGGATGATCATCTCCATAATTTACACATTTCACGGGTGTCTTGTCTTTTGTACATTCATTGGTAAAATGTGGTTCCTCACATTTGACACAAGTGGCTTATTTATTACAATATTTTTTTGTATGTCCATCTAATTGACAGCGTACATATTAGACTATTTCATTTTTTTACATAGGGAGCTTCAACATTGATTTTTGATATTTAATAAGTATTGCAATTTGTACATTTCTTTGTTATTAGGATTTGGTTCGATATCAACAAAAAATATGGGTGAGTGTTGTTTAGTTACTCGACATTTAATGTTAATAAATATCCCTGACAAAATGAGTAATATCTTGCAGTTACAGGCTATTATGGAGGTTCCTGATAACAACTCGGAAAGGTCTTTTACTTTTAACTTGATACATGTATTTTCTAAGTCTGTACGAACGATATTAATCAATCTCATTTTAACTTCAGTTTATTATTTAGAGATCTATATTTTATTTTGTCTATTGGTAATATTTTTTTAGAGTTGACTAACATTTTATTATAAACTTCATAAACCATGACGACAAGTGGACGTTTTATAATTTTAATGGTTGTCATTAGTTTCAGTATTTTCACTTTCACCTTTGGGAGAAAGGTTCCAGGATTGATTTCTGATCGCTACAAATATTTTTCTCGTTCCTATATCAGTGGAGCCGCTCAATATGCTCGTTGCTATTACAGACCTGTTTCTCTTTTTGTTTTGTTTATTTCTTACCTCCTACCAACCGTGTTTTAAATCGGTTCCTGTGAATATTTTCAGTATTGATATAAATATGACCTCTCAGGTCATATTTATATCAGTATTTTCGAATAATGTATTTAACGAAGATAATATAAACATGTAATCATAACGTTAGTTGTTACTTGTGCTTCATCTTTTATCAAATGACAGGTACACGGAATGTTTAACGAACCTTGATTTCCACCAAGAATTAGCTTGAGACGCGTACTTATCTCTTCTAGTTTCGAAATTATTAATCTTACTTTTATAGATTATTTTTTCTTACATGTAAAAATTTAAATAAACCATCGGAAAAAAGTGTAATTGATCGAAACAAAAATAGAAAACAATAATTTTTCTATCATGTGACAAAAACAAGTTACAATGATACTTGAAACTTTTTAGTCATTTTGTGTAAATTCTATAAAAAATAATATGGTTGACATTTCTTCGTATTCTGAACTACAGATTTAACGATCCCACTATACTTTAAAGTCCTCACAACTCGATAAAGTTGTAACCGATTTTCTTATTCTACCGATAAAATCTACTATTTGTGAGTAGATTATATTTTTGAAGATAATTGTGTAGAACGACATATTAAAATTTAAAAATATATAAGCTTCAAATTAATAAAGTATAAAATTTCATTATGCTATGCAAAAACGGAAAGAACCAAACGTTTCAAATATAAACAGGAAATGAAATAAAAAATAATTTTAGTTTCCATGACATCGATAAAAGTTTGAAATAATAAGTAATAATGTGACTGATCTTTATGAACTTACTGAGGAAAAAGAGATGGAAACACAACGTTTTTTTGTTATCAGTAATAGTCATCAAAATGTTCAGAAAAAGGTTTATTATGTGTAAAAAAAAAATGTATTTTTCGGAAGATATTAGCATACGTTTCAACATTATCAATTTCCTTTCTTACACTTGCTTTATTCTCAATCAAAACGAGTAAAACCACCGTCTTAATCCTTTCAGTAATACATTATAAAATTTTGACACCAAATTATAAATTTTGTACAAATGTTTATTATACAGTACTGCTTCTTAGGTAAACTGTAGATAATTTTCGATGTATTTATGTAAATATGTTTAAAATTGAACCATTTCTCGTCAACCATAAAATGCAAAATTTCATGCACCATATAATGGACATAGTGACTGAAAGGGTTAATTTTATTTAAATTTTTCCTTGAATTCATATCTTATAAAATTGTGTACAAAAATAAACAATAAAGAAACATAGTTTTGATTATTAAAAAAAAAGTTTCAACATTTTCTGTTTTATAAAAATAAAATGAACTGTTTAATAAATAAAGTCGAAAGTATCCGTTAAAAATAAATTATTAATTTATCTATTAAGCAGCAACTATAAAAAAAAAAAAAAAAAAATAGAACGATTATCCAGCAAATTCAAAATGAACCCCCACCCGATTGTAAATGTCTCCCGGTTCATTAATATTTCATGAAGGCTTTGAAATGAAGTATATAAACTAGTATTCGACAATGCTAAGAAGTATGACCATAAGTTGCAAACAATACGACGGCTGGTTTACTGCAACGAAATTTGATGGAATGATACTATCAGAGATCTACCCATTGTAATAAAAAAACAAAATCCTTAACATTTATCACTGGGACAGTAGACTGCTATTCAGCCCACGCATATGAAATGTTTAAAATTGCTAATTACTATTGTATAGATTCGAATTAACTATTTAGGGAAAAATTTGTATGTCATTACCACATTCTGAGAATACCACATGCAAGCAAGGTTATGCTCCACATTATACATGTATGGGTGAAACCGTATTTATTACCACAGCTACCGCCAGAACAAGCGGGAATGCTGGAGCAAATCCTAAACATAAAGCAAATAATTGAAAAATGCAGGGAGTTTAATGTTAATGCATACTTTTGCTTTATAGACTATGTGAAAGCATTTACTCAGTCCGATAGCAAAGACTAAGGCAGATACTAAGTGAATTTGGGATACCACGTCACTTGATTTATGTAATAAACTCCTTGTATGCATCTAACAGTGACAAAGTAAAAATTAATTACAGCCTGACAGATGAATTTAAGTCAGAAAAAGGAGCAAGTCAAGCATGCATATTAAGTTCAATCCTTTTCAACATATATAGTGAATGGATACTAAGAAAAGTAATGGATGGATGGGATGATGGCATTAAAATTGCTGGAAAGATAATAACCTACAATATGCAGATGATATTGTGATAATTGCTTCATCGAAAGAAAAATTGCTCCATTTATTTCAAAGGCTGGATAGTATAAGCAAAGAAGTAGGCTTATTAATCAATAAAGATAAAACTAAAGTAATGACCATCGATGGTAAACAAAATAGATAATCTGCAAAGCTTAGGCGGCCTCCAAGTAGTTGATAAATTTGTTTACTTGGGGTCACTTATCACAAATAATGGTGACTCAGTAGATGAAATTAAAAGGCGAATAATAATAGCGGAGGTTGCACTAACTCAATTAAGAAGGATTTGGAAAAGCCATGACATAATGATGACCACCAAAATGTGTCTAATGAAAATGTTAGTGTTCTCTGTATTCTGAGTGCTGGACATTGAAAGAGACAGACGTTCGAAGAATTGATGCTTTCGAAATGTATTACTGGCTTCGAATGCTGAAAGTACCAAGGACAGCAAGGAGGACAAACGTGTCAATATTGGAAGAAGTTAACCCAGATGCTCGATTATGAGATATTGTTAAAAAACGTGTATCCACTTTCTTTGGCCATGCAACAGAACAATCTAAAAAAACTTATAACACTAGGTATGGTTGAAGGTCGCAGTCAAAGAGGAAGGCCACCATATGGTGACAATGTCAAAATGATAACTGGCGCCAGTAAATGGTCAGATGCGCCCAGGACAGGGATAGATAGCGATTAATTACACAGAACAATTAAAGTGAATCATAATATCACGTTGCTCAGACTGAGCCCAACGACTATGATGATGATTATATATATATATATATATATATAAGAAACAAAACTATACTATTAATCCCCAATAGGATCTGTAATTCGCTGCAAATAAATACACTTTTACATATCTATGCTGTAACAATATCAGCATCACATTGATGCCTCTATTCTACACCATGTGCTTGAATGAAGTTCAGAAAACATCACATGTACATGGGTTAGATAAAGGGCGCCAGCTAGGTTTCTTCATAGTCAGAATCTATCAGATCATCTCGGCGTCAAGTTCTTTTTAATCTTTTGCACAGATTTACAGGTAAAATTTAGTCATAGATGCTTATAACATTTATGCTCCGCTTAGTTATAGTTTCTCGATAGTCCACACTGAATTCCACTACATATGAGCAGGTCATGATAGATGGTTCATTATTAATAATTCATGATATTAGTTTCTGCCGTCCATCCATAGGAGAAATGACAGTCTTGTAAATAAGTAGTCTGTGGTAAATTAACAGCTGATCGAATACCAATTAAATTTTTAAGAATTCTACATTTAACATAAGACATAATATGTGAATTTATTACTCTATTTCGAAAAATTATCTACACTGTCCATTTGATAGGGAAAATGAAAACATTCGATAAGAAAAGTTAAGAAATCATACAATGTTGTAAAAGAAAATGTAGTTTTCTTTAATTAATCATCTATGAAGTTTCATTTAACTTGTCGAGGAAACTGAAACAAGATGTATTTATTTATCAAAAATAATACTAAAATATCACCATTGCGGAACCAGGTATCCAGTAGAAAAACGTTTAATTTAACAATTAAATAACTGGTAAATGAAAGAATTTTGTTCCTTGTTCATACAAATGATATTCTCAGTTTGATGTGGCTCTAGTAGTTGTTATGAAATGATATATTATAACATGAAGGAAAATGGAACGAGAAAGAACAAAGATTTCCTAACTCAAAAATAATGCCACACAGGTATATGAATTTAAATTGTGACAAATTTCCAACGAAGATATTTGTCTACCGCTAAAATTTTACTTGTCCGGACTCTATAAATGATTTAGTTTTCTAAAGAACATTCAGATCATTCACACCGCAAGACACTTCTGGATCCATTATTGTATTTCATTTATACTGCAGACATGCCAATGTAAGTCTTTGACATATATCGTTCAAATCAACTAAATGTCGACACATTTTATTTATTCCCCAAGAAATCACTAAAATGCCGAAATTTGACATTTATTAACATACAAATTCCACAAGTAGATTCCGTTCGCTACCTCAAAATGCTTATGAGTAAACGTTTAATGGGGCATAATCAGGTGAAAAATACGATATCTATAATAACTAGATATAGCCGTTATTGGGATATAAATTATTTCTAAACCTAGCCGTAAAACAGAATGTCTATCGATTATCGCTCCAGCATGGAGATATGAGTTAGAATTATATGAAAGTGTAACCTTCACAGAATACAGCAACAGCAACCCATAATTCCATGTACAATGATATCTGCAACTTATTTTATATTGAACGACACATTGCATGCCGACTTGAATGTTCCTCTGTCCTTAATTTTCTTTTTCCTGTATCCAAATCCAGTTGCACCAAGAAGAGAAATTGTTTTCTTTTTTATTTGCCAATTTGTACCCAGCCTTGTAGGATATCAACAAATGTTTGAAAGGAGACTCGTGTATGTGGAGCACACCCATTGGTGTGTTCTGCCCTATTTATTTACACTATCTTGAATCTTTATCCTCTTGAAATATCTTCTCACCGGTTTGTTTGGGATCGCTGCTGATAGCTCATTAGAGTGCCTGTACAGACGCATCATGTGATTTTGAGTTCACCTGTCGATGACCTCATCTATGGCATGAATCCTCAAATCTTGATGACAAGTTCATTGGTGATGTACCAAGGCATATAGTATATCAATCTGAGGGCTTTGTTCTGAAAGTGCTGAGTTATCATCCAATTCGATTGTTTTGCACATCCCCACAGTGGTGTAGCATAGGTCCATATTGGTTTTAGCATAGTATTGTACATTAAAAGCTTGTTTCATAGTGACAGCTGTGATTGATATCTTATAAACCAGTATAGGTTTCTTAGCTTTAGGTCCAATTCTTTCCTCTTCTTCTGCATATGAACCTTCCACTTTACAGTGCAATCTAAATGTACTCCGAGGTATTTCACCCCTTTACTTCTAGGTGCCAATATATTGTTTAAAGTTAATTGCGTATTATGAGCATTTCTATTAGAGAATGAAATGTGTGTTCACTTTTCAGGATTTATTTGGAGATTCCACTTTTGTGTCCATTTAAGTATGGTGTTTAGGTTTACCTATAAGACGGCAACGGCCTTATTAGCATCTTTGTCAGATGCAAATAACACGTGTCATCTGCAAATGTTGCTACTTGTACATGTTCATCAGTTAGAGTTAGTGGTATAGATAGAATATAAACGGAGTCCCAATGCACTACCCTGTGGCACGCCAGCATATATAGGGTATATTTCTGAATAATCATCATTATATATGACTTGAAATAGCCTGTCTGTTTTAGATAGGATTGCAGTAATTGATAATATTTTTTGGTGAAAATATTTTTAATTTTATATAACAGACATTTATGCTATTGTTTGTCAAAGACTTTGAGATATCGATAAAAATTGCTTCATTGTATTTTTTATTCTCAATAACTTCAATTATTTCCACAACTCTTTGTATTTGATGTTCAGTAGAATCATCTTCTGAAGCCAAATTGATGTGCAATTACTTTTTTCCTCAACAACCTTTATTTAGTCGATTTAGTATTAATTTCTCTAGTAGTTTACCAAGAGTAGATGATATAGACTTAGTGCCGTCCTTTCCGTGCTTCGGTATCATAATTATTTCTGAGACCTACTATTGAACTGGGAAATGTGCTGTCCTGACATTTTCATTATATATATATATATATATATATATATATATATATATATATATATATATATAATAATAATAATAAAGCCTTTATTTCATTTAAATACACCAAAAAATACATGCATAAAATAATTTAAATTAATGATAATAATGAAAGCCCAAATTGAGCAAAGGTCTCTTTCATTTTTTTTTTCTTTGAAGAAACATATCCAACACCCATTTTCTTCCAAATCGTTCTATCTTTTACTTTCCGCATCAACATGTTTAACAATGTCGTCTTTTTGGTCTTTGAATTTTTCTTTTCCTATCCAGTAGAATCCATTCTATACATTTTCTGGTCCAGCTATCTGCTTGTTTTCGCATGACATGACCACACCATGTCCTTTGAGTTTTCTTGCTATCTCCATTTGGTCATCTGTCCTTGACTGTGCTCTTAATGCCGTGTTATATATATTAGGTGCATTACTAACCTTTTATGTAACTCTTTCAACAGTGTAATTGGGGATTTTCTATTGTTCAATAAATTTATGTGCTTGTACACTTTTTGAGGAGAGAACATTTTAATTTTCGTTACATCCTGTCTAGGCTGGGATTCACATATTTTGGTTGTAGTGTTAGAAACATTAAATACATCAGATAGTTATTTTGCTAGGGTGTATTTAGCAGTGACTACATCTTACTGGTCTATTAAATTTTTTTGTTGCTTTATAAATTGTACCAAGTTTTATATGTAGGCGTTAAGTTAGAAATATAAGTACTGAATTCTTCATTTTTAAATTAAGGTGTCCATTCCTTACTCTTTTAGTCAGGGCATTTAAGTGGTATTTGCTTTCAGGGTTTCTGTTTCATTGTTACTGTGTTTGTGTTCTCCCTGTCTGCGCTATGAAATCTTGTATGTATTTAAGACAGCTGCTGCTGTGGGTGTTTTTAGATTGACTAACAAGTCAGTTCTTCCGGAGTCTGTTTTTCTGTTGCGAAGCAGTTTTGTTTTGTGTTTATTTAATATTTTCGTACCTATAATTGCTATTATTGGTGTGTAGTTTGAGAAGATGAAATCATAGCTTGAAGCGAGACAGTTAGTTTATAGGTTGTCCTTTAACCAAAAATAAGTCTAATAAGTCAGGAGTGCGGTTTATATCTGATTATGTGAGAAAGCTGCAATTATTGTCTATAGTTGCTTTATATAATTTATTTCCTCTTTAATCTGGAGTTGTAGTGTGAATGCTTTGCGTTGAAATCGCTGCCAACTATAAATTTTGGTTCTAATGTTGACAGCATGTTGCAAAAATTGGATTCGATTTTATGTTTAGGAGGGGCTATACTGCTTGTTAAAGAGTTTTTCAACAACTACCGCAGTGGCCTGTATCTCAGCAGTAATATATTTACTACTTTCATGATGTTTTATTTTCCGTAATAATTATGGCGCTACCTCCATGAGCTTTGGCAGAAGGATGTAGAGCATTATAGCATAGGGATGTGGATATAGCTTTTATTAGTGAGCCGGGTGCTTTTTTGCTTTCTCCCCTCCAGACCGATTTCAGTATATTTATCTATACGTAAAAATATGAGATTATTTTTTCGACTGCTCTTAAATTTTTAACAAAACACTAAGATATTTGTTAATACATAAAATATAATTTATAAAAACGTATCTTTATTTTTTATTCTTCATCATTTTTACGGTAGGGCTTGAAATGCAACGATATCGGAGATTATTTTTTCAAATAAATCATGATTTCTATTTCTTTGACGCCACATAAACTCACATAAATAGAAATCCAGTTGACTCCTTCTCGCTCCACATTCTCGTTTATTTCGTCTCTTTCCTTATAACCACATCCCTAACACGGAATCTTAGTTTGTCGAATGGTTCACAGTGGTACGCTTTCCAAAAGGTCAGAGATTATTGTTGTTCCAGGACGAATGCATTTACGGATCATCTGAAGCAAAGTCGCTGCAGTGCGACCTGGTACAATGAATAAAAAGCATTCATCAGTTTCACGACAATACCCACCAAAAAACCGGCAGCTACGGGAATATTCGTCCAACCTGATTTTTTCGTTTTGTGATGCAGGATTCATCGATTCACTATTTGATTCTTTAGTAACGAATCAGCACAAACTTCGTGTAAATAGCTTTTCCAGTCTGTAATAGCTTCTGTAGCCATATTTAACTCTGACAAAATTTTGTGGTAGTATATTCTTCTGCCCACGATTTTATGAATAGAACCACTTTTTCCAGTGATATTACTACCTTGTAACCACGTTCCGACTCGTAAACCTACTTCGTAACGGCATTCACGTTTCATACAACGCCAGCGATCACTCTTATCGGATAACGATAGAAGCATTTCATGTCCAGGAGGGCATAATCGTTGAGGATGGAGAATTCCGTGATAGCGTAAACAGCCTTTTCTTCACTATCGATTAAACGCACTAATTCAAACAAAGACGACGCGATCAGCGGAAATAACTGAATTTATTAAGCCACCAGTTAACAATGATACTCGAAATTAGAAAATATTTGGAACGCTCAGTGACAAAACGCAATAATATTCCAGTTGGAAAATGCTAACACGCATCTGTCGACTGATTCATATTTTTACGTGTGCGTGTCTGTATTGAAATCGGTCTGGTGGTGGAAAAGCAATGCGTCTATCGACTGTTTTATATTTTTATGCGTGCTTCTTTGTTTTATCAGTAATAGGAATACTCGAATAAAATTTAAGAGCAACAATAGGTACATATTTAAATAAGTACCACAGACCGTTTCATATTTTTACCTATGTTTGTTTGTGTTATTAGTAATAATAATACTGTATAGTGAAATCGGATTTATTCGAAAAAATAATCTCTCATATTTCTATGTGTAGATAAATACTGAAATTGTTCCAGAGGGGAAAAAAGCACCGTGAGCCTAGCCAAGAACTGGACTAAAATAATATTTTTTTTTCATCGATAATAAAAAAATTATTCAAATCGAAGTTAAGTTTTGTTTTTTTAAATGTAACACCGTTCTTTTCATAAAACGATAAAAATAAACATAAATCTGATTTAAAAATTAAATAAAAATACTTTTCACGTTTTAATCAAAACAGTCTACTAACTGGTTACAGGAGACTGTTTTGATTTTATATATATATATACCCCCTGGAATCAATCTAATAATAAGAAAATATATACTTTGTTAAATGCAGTTTTGCATTTGTTAAACCTATTTTGTTTTTTTCATTTATTTTATTTAAATTTCGTTGTTTTTGAAGTAAATAAATAGTTTTGTCAATAAGGCTGTTGCCATTTTACAGGCAAACTTAAATACCATACTTAAATGGACACAAAAGTGGGACCTCCAAATAAATCCTGAAAAATGTACACACGTCTCATTCTCCAATAGAAAGGTTCATAATAAACAATTAATGTTAAATAATATACTGGTACCGAGAAGCAAAGGGACGAAATACCTTGGTGTACATTTGGATTCCACTCTAAATTGGAAGATTCATATACAGAAGAAGAGGAAGGAATTGGACTTAAAGCTGAGAAACCTATACTGGCTTATAGGATATCAGTCGCAGCTGTCACTACGAAACAAGCTGTTAATATATAATACCATGCTGAAACCAATATGGACCTACGCTGCACCGCTGTGGGGATGCGCGAAACCATCGAATCGGATGATCATCCAACGGTTCCAGAACAAAGCCCTCAGATTGATATACCGTATGCCTTGGTACGTTACCAATAAACTGATCCATCGAGATTTAGGGATTCATACCATTGACGAGGTCATTAATAGACGAACTCAAAGTCACATGGTGCGTCTGTATGGACACCCCAATCAGCTAGCGGCAGCGATCCCGAACAAACCAGTGACAAGACGTCTCAAGAGGATCAAAATTCAAGATAGTGTAAACAAATAGGGTAGAACACACCAATGGGTGTGCTCCCCATACACGAGTCTCTTTTCAAACATTTGTTGATAGCTTTATCAAGCTAGGTACAAATTGGCAATAAAAAAGAAGAAAAAAAAAAAAAAATAGTTTTGTAATACAGGAGGTACTAGAAGAATTTTGTCGAAAAACGCAAAGAATAGATTTTAAATAATTTAGTTTACTATGTATTATTCCTTCAAAAAATATAAAATCATTATTTATCGCTTATTTTTTCGCGGAATTTATTGTAACCATCTCCCTCTGCCCTCAATAACATACTATTACTATGTTCCAGTGACGTTATATATTTCTGCCGTCTATTTGTAATAGAATTATATATTCGACGTCTAATAAGTATAAAAATAACTCTGGCGAATTTGATTAGGGCTTAACCTACTTTAGTTTTGGTTATTTACTTAAAGTTCAATTTAACTTGGGTTTACTGTTATAATTTAATTTTGTTTGAACCCCCTCTTCAACCAAGTCTGGCTACGCCACTATATATATATATATATATATATATATATATATATATATATATATATATATTGTAGTGCGGTATAAAAGTATTTTGATTTTATTTAATTTTTAGAATAAAAATATGTATCACCAAGAAAGCAGTAGAGGAATACTTCCTGATTAATCTATACGATTGCGTAAACATAAATATTCTATTTTTATTACGGGAAAAATGCTCCATGTCTAGATATACGATAGCATCTCGTATTTATTATACCCCTCTAGCCGAAATGTATAAATCGGGCGGTAGAAGCGAGACGTTTTTGTTGATATTTATTACGGCAGTGAAGCTTGACACGTTATAAACCCTTTCAGTCCTACATTATAAAATGTTGACGGGAACTTATAAATTTTATAGACCGGCTGTTTATTATACAGACTCCTTATTAGGTGAACTGTAAATAATTTTCAATGTATTTATATGAATATTTTTAAAATTAAGCCATTTCGCGTCAATTAGAAGGTAAAAAGTTCTGTTCGCCTTTTTGATTTTAACGTTCCGTATAGTAGACATCGTGATTGAAAGAGTTGAGAAATCTAAATAAAAATACGATCTCGATAATAAATTGCGACTATCGCGTTAATTCGAACGATTTTATTCGGCTTAGCGCGATTTTTCGCTATTTAAATAAAATTCGTTAAATTTACCGAATAATAAAATTTCATCCGTAATATTGTAATAGGAAATTTTCTTCGTTTGAATTAATCTTCGAACCTCTATATTATTCATCTAATAATAATTTTACAATAAACGATAAAATTTCACAGTCTCTCGTGCGTAGTCTGTTGAAATTCCGACAGAATTGTATATATATTTTAAATTATTTTAATTAATTAATTAATCGCTCGCGTTATCCTTTACATTTGTTATTCAAGTTGCGGTAAGCATTCGTCGTTCTTATTCGTGTCGTATGTTTTGTTATAATAATAACGTTCAACGCTATTATTTACCTTCTTATAACGTCAACATCGTCGTAGTTTTTCTTTCTCTCTCTCTCTCTCTCATTTTCTAGTCACACGTGATGACATTTTATCGATAAGGGTTATAGTAGTTGAGAGAGAGCAAAACACTAGAGACCACTGTATTGAGCATAACTTTTAACCGAGTTCGAAAAAGAATGTAAGGACAATTGACAATGAATAAGGAGGGAACGAAAAAGAGATAAAATTCTCCCTTGAAGTGGAGCAGCATAATTCACGAAAAGTATGGTTGGCGTTCTAATTTTTATTGCCGGCCGTAGTTTAAACGGTGTGCTGGTAAGTTCTCCTAGTTGGTTCGCAACCTAACGGTTTCACTATCGGGGGTCGGTACTCTTAAGAGTTTTTATCGGTATATACCGAATTAATTTATCATTTAGCCGGTTACTCGCGCGTCGGTTTAACGTTGGTGTCTCACGTACATCGAACTCCCATGGGTAAACGGTGAACAGGTAATAATAATAATTACTATATTATTATTATTATTGTAGTAGTAGTAGTAGTAATAACGAATAATATGATTAGTAAGAAAATTCTGTTTGTTTTATTGACAGGAAATTGTCGTGTATAGTTGTCCTCGTTAAACTTTCACTCATGATAACTGCTAAACTTCAGATTTACTACTTTGACATGTTTGATTATCCATGGGTAAAAAAAGATCGCGTTCTGTTGCCAGTAGATTTAAAGGTAAACGCAAATTACTATATTATTATTATTATTATTATTATTATTATTACTATTATTATTTGTTACACGAATTGATTTTTCAAAGTTTGACGTGTGTAATTTTTGTTTAATACTTTTTACGTTCGTTTGAAAAATATTTAAACCCGTGGTAGTTTGTTTATTTATTCTGTTGTCGATTTTCCAATAACATTCACAACTGATTGAATTTTTAAAGAGACAAAAACAAGTTCACGTTTAAAATATATTTTTAAAAATTTGGGTAAATAATAAAGCGGGGTGTGCGATAAAACATTGAGCGATGAACACGAACAACGAAAACAGCTCAAACGCGTCTATTTTGCGTGATGCGTTTAAATTGAAGCGGTCTGAGAAAATTACGTTCTTCATTATCACGTCTCCGATACGGGTGTCAGCTGTAGGGCTGCTCGAAAAAGAGTAACTTATACAAAGATTACAGAGCTCAAAGAATCATTGTAAATGATCCACACAGACCTAAAGATAAATTACATAAAGAATGAAATTGTGCAAAAAAAGTCATGCTTTCGAAACCTGTTAATCTTTAGGCCCTTATACAACAGTATCGTCCAAACGTCGTCTTATTAGTCTTACTCGTAACTGACGATCTAAATCTTTTCTAACCATCAATTTCTTCTTATTTAGAATTCGCTTCCTTTGTTCGATTCTGGTGCGTACTTTAACAGTCTGTGATCGATGATTAATCAGGTCCCCGGGTACTTAACGTCTGAACGCGGATTATTTAGCGTTTTATTCGTAGTTCTACTTCCTGACGTTACTTTTTTACGAGCTTCTGCGAACAGCGACTCATTTCGTCTGATCTACATTGAAAATTTCGAGGCTGCAAGAAGTTCGGCTTACTTGTACTCTGTTCGCCTCTGCAATTAACACGTACCGTCAGCGTATCTTATTCATCCATTTTGTATTCTGTCAATTCTGATATGACCTAAGCGAGATTCTGATTCTGAGCTATAATGACTGTTGGCAACAACAATACCAAATTGATTCCGCAATCCATCAGTCCAGCGAGTAGGCACTCTGCCTCTTACTGTTAGTACTTTACCAAGCAGTAATATTTCTTCTAGATTTTGCCCTCTTACATAATGTCCAAAAAAAATTGGTTGAGACGATTTTCGTACAGTCTGTGTAATTCTATCGATTCGTCTACTTCTGTCTCTATTAAAAAATTTAACATTCGTCTTCGTATCCACATTTCAAATACGTCAAGACGTTGTTTATCCACTGTTTGTCCACGTCTCGGCTACGTATAAGGAAATTGGGAGAATCAATATACTTTTGAGATATATTTGTTGTTTATTTTTATAACGTCCTAAAAAATTATCTTCCACAAAGTATTAAACTACGCTGGGGATATATTCCTGACGCATCCTTTTCGCTTTTTAATTCCTGTTGGCTGCGAATGATTATTGTTAAATTACATCGCAACGTTAATATTAACGCGTGTACTTGATTTTCTTAAACTCTATTTAAACAACATGCGTACAGTACGTCACGCGCGATTCAATTTCGATAAATTCCGAGAATTTTCAAAATCTACGACGATATCGTTAAATTTTATAATAAGTGTTTAGTCGTTATCCCGAGAAATTGTAATTACGTCATATATTTTTCGAGCGTATATTTGTATATTCTCAAGTATCTGTATAAGATAATTATTATTTTATTTAAAGAATTTCTTGTTGTTCATTTTTAATGCGTTTAAAATTATACCTGTAATAAATAGTTTTCCAAAATTTTTACGTAGGTTCTTCTTTAATCGGTTATTATTTTTCCCATTTTCCAGTTAGCTTTACAGATTTTTTTTTCTTATACATCGCCAATATGAATAGATTTCTTATAACCTACGTGATAGTGTGTGCGCGCGAATGTATATATAAAAAAATTATACCGAGCTTTATAATCGAGTTAAAGAAATTATTCTGGTTACGTTGGTAAAAGGAATAAAATTTCGACTTTCTTAATTCTAAACGTAAACATCGCTTAAATTGAGACGACCGTGATGGTTTTTATGATCAAATCGAGAAGGGATGGTACAAATACCGAAATTCAATAAGTATCAATCCAGAATTCAAGCTATCTATAAAGGTGCTGCAATTTATAACACGTTACTCATGTATGTAAAAACCTACTTAAAAAATTTTAAGAAACGTCGCAAGCATTTAATGACGCACATAAAAAAATAACAAGTAAACCCCGTTAGTTTTTAGCGTTAGGGTTTTTCTACAAATTTATGTGTATGCATGAAAATTATATGCACGTACACCTGTATCCTAAATTACATTAGATTACACTTATGCAACATTTATAACATATTTATTATTTTTGTTTTTTATCAACAATCGCACAATTATTTTATAAGCTTGTTTAATTTATTTTTCGTAATAAACACCATAGTATATTTAAGAAAATAATTCTATTGTTTATGCTGCTACTCGCGCGTTACATTTGCAGCGTGTTATTGTAAACTGTTATATATAAGAAAGTAAAAATAAAGCTTGATTTGATTTGATTTGATTTACGACGTCTAAACGGGCGTAGAAATTTAAAAATGTCGAAAAAAAACACGACCATACACACGTTCCTGAAAAACCGTCGATAATTCTCCGAATACTAGTTTCCAAATTTCTAGCGAAGTTGTTAATGTGTTAAAAGTAAATTTTCTCGAATAAAAGTAATAAAATGAAAGACAAAAGTAAAATAAACTATTAGTGCACAGTATTTACAGTTATCTACAAAACTTTATTCCAGACAAAGTAGAAAAATTTTATTTAATAGCAGGATTATACACGGCAGATTTTTTTAAAATATTAAATACGGTAATAGCTCTTAATGGTTAAACTAGACAAATGTTAGAACTAATAATAATAATAAACAAAATTTTATATAAATTGCTGTATATATATATATATAGGTGTGTGTGTATGTGTATGCTATACAGAGTTATCTCGAATTTCATAATGACCATAGTAGTATGTTTTGTTTTTTTTTTAATTACTCCGTCAAGATAGCATATTATATATATATATATATATATATATATATATATATATATATATATATATATGTATAATCACCGTGCATAATATTAGTAATAAATAACAAATTCGATGAATAACATATTATACAATCTTTAAAAATATTGTTAATATGCAACTTTATGCGTTACAATGTTGTATACATTTAAATTTGCAAGAAAATTGTTATAAACTGCAATCCTGTGTTTTTAACTATAGGTTTAAATGTAATCCTCTGATTTTAACTACGGGTTTAAACGTAATTGTTGTGTGCTTTTAACTGTAGGTTTTCCCATTATGATTCGCATATATATATATATGTGTGTGTATATGTATACATATGCTCAGTAAACGTCACAATAATTTTTGTTTTGTACTCTAAAATGAATAATGTTGCACATATGTAAAAACATAGTTGTTGGGACATTCTAAATATTACATCGATATGATTGCACAATTTTAGTTTTAGTTAAAGCATTTTTTTTTTTTTTCTAGAAAATAAAAAATTCAAGCGCTATTATAGAGTTAAATTGCTATCTTGATACTATTTTAATTAAACGAAGTAGAATACCGTTTACAGCTTTACATATATATATATTAAATAAAATAGAAACGTTTTAAAATTGTATAATAATGCAATAGGTCGTAGAAAAATTATAATTTTAATCTCGGCTATATTTGACGAATACGTCTCGTATGGATCGATATTAAAATATCGAATCTTTAAACGATTTAATTAAAATAATCCGTATGAAAAAAGGCGATGATTAATTAATCCTATTTTCGGAATTTGAAAATGAACATATCTCCGCTTGCGTTGCTATATAAACGTTGTCGATATAGACTTCCGTGTTATCCTGAAGTACGTCGTACATGTAGTTGTCGATGAGTAATAGTTAAGCAAACAAAATTACTTTTAACATTTCGATAAAGGAGCAGAGCACTACTCGGAATATTTTCACTCCTCGAAAAAATGTCAATTACTTTTATCTCTATCGGTATCTGCTTGTCTGTTGTAAAAATAAATCTATATATGTACAAATAACTGTTGAAACAACTTCATCCAATTCGTGTGTTATTTTTTAATTTGTAAACGCGTTAAAATATTGTTTCGATTCAACTTTTAAAAAATTTAATATATATGTATAGTTTATTTATTACTCGGAGAAATCTATCGAAATGAAATGGCCTACGAAGGTAAAAACGTTATCGTGATAAATGGTAAAAATATAAATAGTAGGCAAAAAATTACCCAAATTCTGAAATATAGAAGAAAGAAAGCATCATTTATTTATATGGTGACGGGAATTGTAATATATTTTACAATATAAGTATCGATTAATAAACGTCTCTCATCAGAACGACGAATAAATATAAACATAAAAAAAATAATAATCGATAATTAGCGGAAAAATTAAAAAAAAAAAAAACGCGATTCTTAAAAATAAAATTACCGAAATAAAAATAAAAATTATATATACGCAATAACGTTGTTAAGCAAATTACAGTGTATAAAGAAAATTAAAAATAAATTTAAAAATTAAACGGAACGAAACTTGCATATTGAGATACATTTAGCGTTAACTTAGAAATAAACGAAAATTCACAATTAAAAGTATTATAAAAATCTACGCGTTAATCTTTTACGTTTATATTTAATCTACATAGATTGCAATAGCCCCTGGAATCGTACTTGCCAGTAGGGGTATTCAAATAATTATCGAAAAAGAAAGAAAAAAATTGGGGAAAGCGAAAGAAGGTAAACCTCGTAGGTTTGATTCACACTATAGATTCTCGGTCCGAGAAAAATGTGAGAAGTAATGTGAGCATTCACACTATCGATGATGCTCGAGTTTTACTCCAGTCTCGCTCTAGTCACGATCAATTCAAATTATATTTTTAATGAACAATAATTATTACGAATATAATAAATATAATATTTTGACTAATTTTAAATACGAATAAAAATATTTTTTATTAAATGCAGAATACAGCCGAAATTTGATTATTGACTATTCAAGACTGACTGAAGCCTGAACGTCATATGAATGTGACCATATCTATATTAAGCCTTATTATCGTCCGTACGCTTTATTCCAGCGAATTGACTGAAATTGAACGGAGACAAAACACCCGAGAGAACGAGAGTTTAATACTTTATCTTTTACAAGATCAACTTATTTTTTCAATGTTTAAATGTGATTTTCGATTGTAAATTTGTTTTGTTAGTTTAAAAAATTCTCCGAGAAGTGGCGGTATTTTATCAAGAACATCACCCAAATGTCTGATTTCAGACCGTCTAATTCTTAAACCGGGAAAGTTAATTAATTCTCCTACGGAGAAAAAAATAATAGCTTCAGGTTTTACGCAATTCATAGCGATTCGTAAGGTAAAATAACGTATAAGTTTACAGAGGATTGAAAACTATCGCGGACAGTAGATGGCCTATATGAGGAATAGTATAATGCAAATCCCCGTAGAGAAGCTGTTGATTTAAAAATTATCTTTAATAACACCAACTTGTATACCGGCTTAATTAATTAATTTTTTCTTTTTTAGTATTATTATTATAAATAGGAAACGAAAAGCTAAAAATATCGGACTCCATGTAGATACATTGATACGTGGATCCGACTAGATATTTCTGCGTGTAGTATGGTAAAAGAATAAAAATACAGATCTTCAAACTGCGTTTAAAATGGCGCGTAAATCGATGAGACATTTTTCTTCATACCGACGCGAAAATTTTTTTAAATTATTACTTAAAACGTGTCCGTGTGTAAAAAAAAAATAAAAGGAAGATAAATTATGCCGTTTAAACAAGTCTCGAAACTGTAATTATCAAATCGAAGTACAAATTAATTTAAAATGCTCGTTAGATAGTTTCGACACGTCGTGTTTTTTTTTATATTACGCGTATTTAATTGTTTTCGATTAAGTTGACCTCGTTAATTAACCGTTTCAATCGCAATGTCCATCGGTTGCTAAAAAATTATCTGTTTTTATAATAAGAGAAATTTGGTTGACGTAGAATATTTCAATATAATAACGCGTTAAAAATTATCTAATTATTTAAAAAATCGTACTATACACAAAATATTACTCATCAAAATGTATAATATTCCGTGAAAAAAATAATAATAATATGCGACCGGACACGGGTTAAGTAAAATTGGACGATAGTCGTAATTTTAAATAAAAATTTTCAAACTGCTATTTATATCGGTTGAAATTTTTGAAGGCGTTAAAAAGTGTGTACGTTTGTAATTCAGCTTGAATTTATATTTCGATACGGCTTAATATAACTTATAGGCTAATTTATTTTTAATTAAATACGTCGTCAAAATTTTTCGACCTTAGCTCGAAATCAGTTAAAATAAAAATTCCAACCTAGTTCGGCGACTAAGTTAAAATTTCATCGCGAAAAACTAATGATAAGTAATCGTTAAATAAATTTATGTGGAATAAATTATGCACGTTCGACGAAAGAAAACGAAAAAATTTTTTTTCTTTTTTCAGTATTATTAAAATACTGATTTGCTGAATGATTCCAGTGAAATACGCAGGCTGTGGCGAAGTAAGCCTCTAGACTTTGTCCAACCAGCATAAGTTTAGAGGGAGTACTGCTGAGTACTGCCCTTCCACAAAATATCACCCAACTCATTAAGTCAATCACTAAAAGATTGGTCAGTTGTGATGGAATAAAAAAAATCGACATTCGCGAATTAAGGCCACTCATTTTTCTTGATGTTAAAAACTAAAAAAGAAAACCGAACTTACAAAAGGATATATGACAAATTTTCGGCCGATTAAAACTAATATCGCGTAAAAAAGAGATTATGTAAAAATATTTAATTATGTTGTTAAATTATTTAATATTTTTAAGTCATTCCGTTAAAAATATTATTTTAGCGATCGTTAAAATTTAATTCGTTTTTACGTTTCCCGAAAAACCGTCGATAATTAATACTTATTTCCAAATTCTAGCGAAATTGAAAATATAAAAATTAAATTTTTTAAAACGAAAGACAAACTACATACACTGACGTTAATATTTTTTACGTGCGAAATTTAGAAGAGGGAGATGGAATCCGATTCTTAAATATAGCTTAATAGTTAACTTTAAGAACTACCGATAATAATAAAGCGCTTTATTAATATTAGGTTATAGGAAAAGCAAAAACGAAAACTATGTTTTTAATATAAATTCATATATGTACGTGTGTGTGTGTGTAAATAGTAAAAAAATAAATAGCGGTATCAAGTTATACATTTTTAATATTTTTTCGACATAAAAATGTCGATTATTTTTTGTTCACAGTCGTTATAAAATTGTGATACTTAAATTGAATTTCGTCTCCATTTTATATTATGGGGTAATTTGAATACTCTGAATTATCATTTAAAAAAAAAAAAAAAAATGTTTACTATGTTGACTATATAATTATTGTCGACAAAGTCCGAAAAATTATCTTCGCCTACCAATTTTTTAGAAATATTAATATTTCAGTACTTTTCCAATTTATTTATTTTTTTTATATGTGGAAAATTATTAAGAAATACACGGTTCGATGAAAATTATTTACGACTGGTGAACGTAATAAAAAAACGGTTCGTACATCATCGCACGTGTTTAATAATATTTTTGTACGATAGTTAAGTAGTAAACAGTATTTTAGCGTTTAGTTTCAACTGAAAATGTACTTTCGAGCTCAACCGAGCTTTAATAACAACGTCATCGCTGATAACCACTCCATACTAATACCTTTTATACTTACGGCGAAGTCAGAATTCAACGCAATAGCGAACCAATTATCTTTTTCTGCATATAAATTAGTCTGATAAACTGCGTTGTGCTTATGAAATTTTTGTGTGTGGCAAACAGTTTTTTTTTTTTTCTATTCAAACTTATCGCAGAACGTGCGCGTTGCCGTTTTAAATAATAACTTATTTTCGCTTTTTAATAAAATACGTCACCTTCTTAAAAACAACAATCCGTTAGAAATTGACTGTATTTAATTGAATTTTTTAAATAGCGTAGTCGTATTGATTTCACTCATGAGCTACATCGCAGATACTTTTAGCGGTGAGTACGAACTTACGTTTACATTACTCTCGTCATTGATCCGTGAGTGGTTCTGTCCGTAGATATATTCTATAGCTACAAAACTTATGTAAGCACAACAGTATGTGTATATTGTTTATATATATATATATATATATAAATATATGTACATGCCCTGTAATATACATAGTCTAAACTCTTACAAAATCGCTGTATTAAAAAAGAAAAAAATCAAGAACTGATGAAAATAAATCATCGTATAATTGAATTTTTTAGACAAATAAATATGAACATAGAACAGAACTAGAAAATGGTTTTTACATCAGATTTCTAACTCTTTTTCATTTTATTCTCCTGTCAGTTTCGTTGTCAATCTCGGTAAGTGACAGCGAGCTGTTAAATTAACTTTATGCATGATGCATCTCACTTGTAGGTGGATGTGTTAACAATTGTTAAGAGATATACCCCAGCTCCATAACATAAAACTGGTAAAGTAAATTGCGGCTAAGTAGAACATATACTGGTTCTCATTGGGGTAGGCTCATTTGGTTCTTCCTCATCATACCATTAATTCCTACGCAGGTATCATGACCGCCTATTGATTTGGCATATTAACTTTATTCAGTCAAGTTAAATCAATTTTGGTAGCGAATCATGGCATTTCTCTTTCTTGTATGGAGCAATTGTACATTAACTCATCCGGATCCCTACTTATCCTGCCCTAGTTTATTCATTGACCATCTTAATTAAGGTTATGATTAACTTGTTTACATAGTTAAGTTTCATGACTCACTATTCTTTCCTTTGATTCCTACTTTTCATTTCATTCCTTTCTACAGATTTTGTGAACGATTACTGGTACAGTCCCATGTCTGTTTGTGAAAACTAAGATAAAATGTTCTGTCGAGGTGTTATGTAATCCATGTCACACAGCCAAAAGCGCCTGGACTTTTAAAAGGGTGTCTTTTAATTGAGCCTACCAGTGAGGCTACCCTCTGTTGTGCAAGAAATTTAGTAAGTCCATCACTTGTGGGATTCGTGTGAAATTCTTGATTAATAAAAAACGAAAAATTTCTGGTCTTAAGGAAATACCATCAAAAGACCCTTCAGCGGTCACAATATACTGTCAGCGTTTATTTTAGACCCAGTTAAAATACATCCTGGCGCGTTTAGGACATGTCTTGACCACTATTTTCTTTTTTTTGCAGTTTTCACCTTTTGGCTAATTCACTTTTATATTATTAGTCTTAATGAAATTGTATAATTTACGCGCATTCAAGGTGATAAAATCCGCAATAAGTTTTTCAAGTTTATTTTTGTAGTGCACTTCCTATTAATAGAAGTTCACTATTTATATTTTTGTATTTGGGCCAAGACAAAATCTGATCGTTATTATCTTCAATATTACATACTTCACCAATTCAACTTCTGATGATCGCTAACTTTGGCAAGATAATTAGATAGCTATAACCACTTATTAATATTACAAGTACAGAGATAAAATCTTTGTGTGGTTTTCCCTGAGTATAGGACTGTTTTGGAATTGCCTTCTGAATAGTAGAATATATTTTACCGTTTAACGAGCTTTTGCATTCTAAATATAACTGCAGAGATTGATAAAAAATTTCCTTCAGCTTTAGCATTAACCGTCCCCATTGTAATTTAACATGCTTCTCAGTGGTTGGGGAGTTAGGTCTGAACGATTGCATTCGCTATCTCATTTCCATACCCACTTAAATTTCATCTCAGTTCTACGCTTGTGAAATTGTCAAACCATATTTGTGAGTTATAATATATTCATTGTAAATTTGGGGAATCTAGACAGTTTTAAAACAATTTTCCTCCGTATAATTTAATAAAAGAAACAGCCTCATATATGACATCTGATTCTGGTCAGTCTTCCGGTGATGCAACCTTTGTAAATGGTTCTTTGATTCGGTAAATCCATAATTAGAGAGTTCACTCTTTCAATGTGTTTTATGACTATGATCTAATTACCTTCAGTAGTAGTGGTTAGGATATGAGCCGATTGAAGAGTTGTAAAGAAAACAGGTGGTTTAGCTTAAGAGCTGTATATTTGTGACACACCAAACCTTATCTTTCAGGGATTGCAGCGGGCAATTTTTCCTCTGAAGAACCACGATTCCATTAATTTGCAACCAGTCCTAGTACACGCAAGTTGTAGCACCTCTGAAGACATTAAGAAGGTTACATCGATGAGCCTAGAACTTGGAATTACCAAAATGGCATTGGATCTTAAAATTTATAGGAAAAACCACTCTTGGGGGCCATTTTTTTTTACCTACAAATTGATGGGGCCCCATCAGAGCGGTAATTAGTATTTTATGTGGTATAAATTTGTGTCATAAAGTCCTTGATAATTGAGGAAAACGCACTCACTCATTCTGAACTATGTCCCTAGCTCTATGGATTTAGTTTTGAGTGAGTGAATGTTAGTGGCAGAATATATTTTAGTAATTCTCTAGTGGTCACTAATCTTGGCAATAAGCTGGATTCCACTGTTGCCTGCTGTAAAAGAAATGAATTGATGGAATTCCTATGCAGTCTTAAAGGTTGTCCATTTTCAAAAGTTTCATATTGTTCCACATGTGTGTTGTGTGTTAGATATAATGCAGGAGTCACCTGTGAGAGAGGAGTATTTTGCTCGTATGATTATGATTCATCTCTAAGTATAGGTGTCACTCTTGATGACTGGGACAAGATAAAGGTTCAAGGCCACAGACCATATAAAGTCAAAAACGTAGCTATTATAGAAAACGTCTTTATACAAAGGACTGAAAAACAAGTAGTGCCTTATGTAAAAAAAAAATTATCGTACCGCTTGTATGAGATAAAACGTGATGATGCTGTCAAGACTATTGCCTAGTGCACTTGATCGTAGTTTGTACTCTTTAGGATGTTGACATTTTTTGGAATCCACCATGGCCCACTTGTTTGCTACAAGAAATGTTTCCAACCTAGGGAAATAGTTAACTTAAGGAATGAATGAGCAGCCTACTCCTGAATATACTTGTCGCCTACAGCCAGACAAATTGTCTTCAATCGGTATCATCAAATTTTGTATATATCGACAGAGATCTTGACAGATTTCTTCCATCAGAAATGTACCTATTCAATCTCAACAAACACCTCCTGTGCTTCTTGTATAGAATTACACTTGAAAGTGGAAATGCGGTTTGAATTGTATAACATGACTGCAAACTTGTGATCCAAGATAATGTCATCTAGAACTGACAATTGCAATGTTTGCTTCTTATTGAGGGTTTCACTAAATTACAACTGTCATTGATTATTAACCCAATTTTGGACCTGAAGCAATGGTAGATGGTTAGTTTGTACAAACCTGAAATGCGCCACCAATTTATTGACTGTCGGCGATATAAACATATCAACGAGTTGAGAATATGCAGGTTCAGATTAACTGTTTGTTTTTGCGCTAATTCGCTCTATATTAGTAGCGGATAGGCATCTTCATATTTTAGTTGCGTACAAATTAGAAGTTTTAAATATTTTATAGAATAGTAATTTGTTATTGATATGGGTTTTTTTTTGGTTTTTTTTCCTTCATATTAATTGCAAATTTATGACTAGCCATTTGAGAGGCTATTTAATAAAAAGTATCTATTAACAATCACGTGAAGAAGGTGCATCCAGCGATGCTTTTACAAACTATAAAACTAAATTACATATCTTTGTTCTCTTCAGCCGCATAGTTGTCACATTTGTATGCACAAGATGCTGCTAGCTGATTTGGATGAACCCGTAATCGGCTAAAGTGCTTCAGAGCTTGCTTATGGATAGTCTCCTCAACGGTATCTAGTTTTTAGTCCCGGTGGATAGCTTCATTGGTGACATACCAAGGCATTCGGTAAATTAAACGCAACGCCTTGTTCTGGAACCGCTGAATTATCGATCTATTTGACTTCTTTGCACATCCCCAGATTTGTGCGGCGTAACTCCAGATTGGCTTCAATACGACTTTGTACACTAGTAGTCTATTTTGTAAGGATAATTCGGAATTGTATCCTATGAGCCAGTATAATTTTTTAAATTTTAGATCCAGTTCTTTTCGTTTCTTTTGTATATGAGTTTTCCATGATAATTTTTTATCTAGGTGTACCCCTAAGTACTTTACTTCGTTTTGTCGTTGTATTACACGATTTCCTATCGATACTTCATTATCATGGTCTCTTCTATTGGAGAATGACACATGTATTGACTTCTCTGAATTTATATTCAGTTTCCACTTTTGGGTCCACTGATATAGTCTATTTAGGTTGTTTTGTAGAGCAGAGATAGCAACTTCAGCATTTGAGTCCGAAGCAACCAGTAAGGTATCATCTGCAAACGTTATGTGCACTGCATCATCTGCGGTATACAGTGTATACAGGAGAGGTCCTAAAACGCTTCCCTGTGGAACACCAGCCATAATAGGGTACACCTCAGAACGATCAGTGTCGTACTTGACCTGAAATTGTCTGTTAGTAAGATATGATTTGATTAATAGATAGTATTTTTCAGGCAACATAGGTTTGATTTTATGTAGTAGACCGTCGTGCCTGACTTTATCAAACGCCTTAGTAATATCAATGAATACTGCTTCATTGTATTTTTTACCCTCAAGGCCATCTTCAATAATTTCTACTACTCTGTGCACTTGTTGCTCAGTAGAGTACCTGCTTCTGAAGCCAAATTGGTGTTGAGGGATAGCCGACTGATGGTTAATTACTTCGTTTAGTCTCGCAATAATTAATTTTTCGAATAACTTTGCTATCATAGGTAGTAGCGAAATCGGCCTGTATGATGCTAGATTTGTGCCATCTTTGCCCGTTTTTTGTATCATTACTATTTGCGACAGTTTCCACTGATTCGGGAAGTACAATATTCGCAGTACTGCCTTAAATATGTAATCATCATGATTGCTTTCCTGGATAGTTCTTTTAACATTCTTGCCGTTATCATATCAAACTCGGAAGATTTTCTAATATTTAGAAGTTTTATATGTTTTTTAACCTCTGTCGTGGAGAACATTTTTATTCCATTTGAATACGGGCTCTGTTTGGTGTTATCTTCTAAATCATGAGATACCATTGTTACGTTTGATTTAAATATATCTCTCAGATATTTTGCAAATGCATTGGCCTTTTGCCTGCCAGTTCAAGTCCATGATATGTAACGGCGAACAGATTTCTAGTAGCCGATATATTATTTCGTCTGACTCACTATTTTTCGATTTTATGGGTTTCAGTCGGGTTAATATATGATACAAATGAACTCTGAGACACTTAGTAGAATTATTTGAGTTCATTCACAGAATTTATCACTATCTTAAACTTTCCTCGATCAATTTATCACTTAGTAAAAATAACATGATTACGCTTAAATTTATTCTACACTTGCGTGACCATTCACCATTTTATCAACAGAGCAGCTTGACGAAAGAACTGAGTTGACGACTATTCACCAGTGTCAAAGACTTATATAATTGTCTAAATAATCATCCTGATTTTCAAACGTGATAATTGCGAAGCACTCAAATCCTGATTCTAGTAATATTGGTTAGATATTTTTCTTTCAATATCGCCTAAGTCCTAAACTCTTCTACAAAAACATGGTTAAGTAAAATTCACGTGAAAATCATGATTATTTTTTTTTATTTAATCAGTTTGATTTAATAACATTATTATTATTATTAATATTAATAATAGCTGTATTAGAAAGACACGGATAAAAATCTATAATAGTAGATCATCTATAAATAACTACATCGGTTAAACGAGATGACCCGATTGATAGAAATTATAAAATACTTAAAACTCGAATTAAGATGTATTTCGAAAGAAAATTGTTCGAGGTCTAAAGATTAAAAAGTAAGCAAACAAAAAACGTGGGTTCAAGATCTTGAGTATCGGTGTTTGAGGAGTGCAACTTCGATAGAACATATACCGCGATGGTGTAATTGGAAAGCGTACGATTTAATTAAAGGAGAAGAACGCCATATAACATCATGTACGTGAGATCGTGCGTTGCGTATGATTGGTACCTTGAACGCTAACCCATTTCGTACGTAAAAATAACGTACAACGTGTTTTACTCCTTCAGTCCACCGTTAATATTAATATTTTCCTCTACATTCTGATTAATGTATCAAGTGCGTACGCGCGCATACACTATATATACATTTGTCGCGGTGGAGTAGTTAGTTCTCGATTATCAACTCAATGGTCGAGGGTTTGAAACCAACACGTGACAGAAATTTTTTCATCATCGTATAATTCTTAATTATCACAGTGATGACAGTGGCACCCCACTTCGTGTAAGATCATATGCGTACGCATCTGCGTCACACATAAATAGAACCTTGAATGCTAGCTCATTTTGTACGTAAAATAAACGTACAATGAACAACATGATGATCATATATATATATATATATAACATACATAACGCGTATGAAGTGTGGTAAACCGACAAAAATTATAAACTTTTATACGAAACTATACAATTACGACCATTATTGATTTTTTTGATATTTTTGTCCATTATTATTCTCGTAAGAAATGAATGTTTTCTTCTTCCGCTATTTCCATTCGCTAAATTAAAAATCATAAATCATTGAAATAAATAAAATTAAATTAAACGTAAACAATTGTATTTGATTTTTCGAGGAAATTACACATAAAACACGGTGTAATCTTGAATTATTTAAAAATCTGGCTATCTAAAGACGATGCCGCGTGACTCATAAAATGTTAATGGTTGTTAAATTTGATCGTGAGCCAAAATACGTAAAATGACATTTATAAAAATATCGTTATGTATGAAAATTTAATTTGATTATATATACATATATACATATATATATATACATGTATATGTGTGTGTGATAATGATGAAATTATTTTCCCTTAAAGGACTTGCCAAAACACATAACCCGCGATGTAAATGCTTAGGGGAATTGCCTATTTTTTTCAAAATAAACGTGAATTTTTAAAACAATTTTTAGATGATAAATTTTTCATTTTATTAATGTAACAAAAAAAAAATGTCCTGTTCATACACGCGTGTTTAAATAATTAAAAACGTGATATTTGTATTCGTGTAATTAGTGAAATGAAATTAATATAATTGATTATTTGCATTTCGTGTAATTCGATAATTATTCGCTACTCGTATAAATCGTAAAGATAATTACATTAACCACGTTTATTTTTTTTTTATGCAATGAGCGAATATTATAATTAGTGAGGGGACGCGCGTATGTATGTGTGTGTGTGTAAAAATAAAGAGATATTAAGGGAAAAATTCAAGGTCGATGGTTAATTAATAAAATGTCATTACGGTACTAGAATACTACTGGTTGTCATAAAATGATTAGCCTTTGTCGATTATTACGAAGTCTCTCCCTGTTAAAATATTTCTTCTATCCATATGCGATGATAATTATTATATAAAATATTGTCGATCAAAAAAAAAAAAAAAAAGTGATCTGCAAAAAACGATACAATGACTTGAAAACAACAGGTAAATCATCCGACTCGCAATCTAATTAAAACGCTATCCAGATTCGTATAGCTAAATATACTGTCCAGCTTAGTTTAGCGCTGTTCGTACAAATGTAATTTATGTCGCGCTAAATGCGACTAAAGAAATAATGACAGGTACAAAGTAACAACGTGACTGCCAGTAATATGTAATTTCGTATACCTCCCGACTTAAATATGGAATTTAGGAATTCGTTGATGGACAATCTTGATAGAAGAAGAAGAATTCGCTCCCGGTTTTAATCTACGACCAAGATTATAATTTGAGGTATACGACCGGAACACGGAAGATGTGAACGTTGTCAAAACAAATGTGAAAACCAAAACGACATGTCGTAGAAGAAGCAAAGAATGTGGAATAAAAGGTTTCGGAAGACGATTGGAAAAAGTGCGTATCCGAAGGTGGATTTTCTTTACCCCGTAATAATAAATTCGTATTGTTTTTCCCTATACAAGTAATGTATAACGTCTATAGTAAAATAGTTCGCAGAATTTATCATTATCTTAAACTTCGCTCGATCAATTTATCACTTCGTAAAAATAACACGATTACGCTTAAATTTATTCTACACTTGCGTGACCATTCGCCATTTTATCAACAGAGCAGCTTGATGAAAGAACTGAGTTGACTACTATTCACCAGTGTCCAGAAAAGACTTATAAAATTGTCTAAATAATCATCCTGATTTTCAAACGTGATAATTGCAAAGCATCGTAATACTGGTTAGATATTTTTCTTTCAATATCGCGTAAGTCCTAAACTGTTCTAGATCGAATACAGTTGTTTCAAAATGTATGTTATATTTTAAATTAGGAATAAATCGAATTTCGAAATTTAGAATACAAAATATTGCAGTCCGTATTTTATTCGGATTTATTTTATATTTACTAATGATAAATTGTGTTTCGGTTTTTAAAATCTCGCGTAGAGGGTGAACGACGAATTAAAGCGAACGACCAGCCATTCAATTCTCAATTTAACTATGCGGTAAGTATATTTTTAGAGATTATTTTTAAATATTTGTTCTAACGAAAGAAATTAATTACGGATTATTCATAACGTTCTATTATTATTATTATTATTACTTTAAATGTACGATATTAAAGAAACCTAAATACAAAAAACAAAAAAAATGAGAAAGTAGTTAAAATGGCTAAATTTTTATATAAAAAGATCACAAAACTTTTCGTCCATTAAACCATCATCTAATGGGCATAAAATAAAATATATATCTATATACAATTTATAAAAACCTAAAAAATAATTACATTTGAAAAAAATACTTAATTTAAATTATAAAGTGAAGAAATAGTGAATGTGGGGCTGTCGGATTATTTTAAAAATAAACATGTTTTCTCACGTGGTTATTTTTTATAACATTGTGTACGTCTAAATGAAGTTTTTTTTTTACATTTCATTTTATTTTATATTTTTCATAATTTGTATATATTTTTATATTTAATTTTGTTTACGTTCACTTGATAATGGCTTAATAGCCGAAAAGCTTTATTATCCTTTTATATATAAAACTTTTAGTTTTTTGTGGTTTATTTCATATGGAAAATATAAAATAATCTGATGGTGAATAAATTATTTTATAAATAATAACTATTTTTTGTAAAATCGCGAATCTAAATTAAGTATTTTTTACATTTTATTTTATTTGTCGTTGTTTTTCCTTTTATATGTTTTATAAATTGTATATATTTTTATATTTAATTTTTTTTTATGCCCACTTGATAAAACAGCCGAAAAGCTTTCTGACTTTTTTATATATAAAAATTTTACTGATTTTAACGTTACTTTATGTTGTTTATTTTTTTTTTTTAATTAACACTACATTTCACATTATTCTAATTAAAGGAACCGTATGGAACATTTTAAATTAGTAGCATTTTCATGTAACAAGTTGGTATTATATTTACTTGTATTTAGATTTTTCCCTTGTACACGTGTAAAATATATTTATATATATATATATTTTTAATCTAATGTATCGCGTATTGATAATATCAAATATTTCGTAATAAATGATAAATTCTGATACATGTCTCAGTATATCGAACGTTAATATAAATAGTCATTAATAATACTTGTTTGTAGGAAATAATTTAAATCATAAGTAGACCCCCGGTCGGCATAGTGTTTAATAGTATGCAACGTTTACCGGCTCTAATTCAATAATCGTCCTCGAAATTCGTCCTTGACTACTCCCGATTATCTAATTATTAACGATTCGATTGTTTGAGTTTTGGAGTCAAACCCTTCACGGAAAAATTAGTTGCGCTTAATTTTGTTCAAAATTTGCCGCACCAACGAAAAGATAATTTTTTTTACATATTCCGCTCTAATATGTTAATTATTTGATAACAGTTTGCAGACTTATATTTAGCGGTGTTAAATTAATATTTTATATATATACATTAGTCGTGGGCATAATCGATTAATTAGTAATATCGTTTTTTAAAAATCGAAGTCGCATTTCATATTGTATTCGATGTTTTCCTCATATGCAATGTTGCAATGTAATGTAGTAATTATAAATCATTAATTATTTTCAGTTAATTATAATAAAATTTTAGTTTAAATAGATGTTTATATTTTAAATATAATTCGTTTTAAATTTAATTATTCGAACTCGCGACAGGTTTTTTAAAACAAAAAAATATACAAAACAATATATGTTACAAATGTAAGTATAAAAAACATTTGAAAAGTAATAATGAATAATGTAAATTACAAAAATTATTTTAATGACAATTTATTTTAAACGTGTACAATTAAATCGAATGATGTTTGGAAATGAAATAGTTGTTTACTGACTTATTAGTCGGTTCAAAGCAGTCACAGTTGTTAAGTCGTTAGTCGCAGAAAGTTGGTGATCGATTAAATAATGTATAATTATTTACAATATTAATGAAATAAAATACCGATTATAAACATTTTAAATTATTTAAAATTCATATTTTATCTACATTTTTTGGATTCGTATTTCTTTTCAACTGTTCTTTTAAATTAGAATATTGTTTATTGGCTTATTATTCGTTTTAGTTACAGAATTAATAGTATAATCGATTTATTCGTATTTTTCACGTTAGCTGATCTATATCGCGTATGTTCCAGTGGAAAGCCTATAAAGAAAAATTAAACCGAGTAACTAGTCGGATTTAGATTTTAAAAATCGAATTAGTAACTTTTCCGAAAAATGGCATTAGTTATTTGTTATTATTCGATTATGTCCATCTGTAATTTTATATATATATATTATATAAAATATATGTTAACGATGAGTAAAACACCATGTGTAATAATATTAATAATTGACAATTACGGTGTGTAAAAGTACAAAAAAATAGACAAATGCAACTAAAATAAAAATCGGAACATGAATAAAATTAACGTTCAAAAATATAAAGACCGCGAAAACCTGATAACCGTGTTTAGATATTTACTACTTCGTTTAAATTCCTTATTTTAAAATTGTTATAATACGGTATAAACACTTTACTCTCGATGTAAACGATAACTACCAAGAATTGTTAAAAAATTACGTTATATACGATTAATCTTTAATTTTAAACATCGGTTAAATATTATAATTAATTGTCACAATTCGATCTAAAATTGATTACGAAAATTTGTCAATGTGCGAAAAAACAATAAGGTGCAGACCATTTATTTTTTCTCATGGCACCCAGTAGTATTGACCGTATGGCGTATTAGTTTTTCGTGATTAATTTTTGCCTATAACTCGTTAGTTGTATTTGATACAATTAGATTTGTTGTAACAAGCTGAATCATCGATTTGTTAAATTTCTATTCTATTCTTTTAGTTCGGTCCTAAGACTGGTCTTTTTCCGAAATGATATTTTTCCAATGTTCCCGATTTTCCGCGACTCTTTTTATACAACTACCGAGCCCTGTTAGTAAAAAATAAGACAGTTTCTACTAAAGCGTGGTACTTTTTTATTCGTATTCCGGTAAAGTTTTGTATTGCGAATATTTCGACGTTAAGACGATTTAACTCTGACATCATCGTCTACAGTCGTCACCCTAGATTCAGCGTATAATCCGCTGATGAATTTATGATTTTTCGTAATTTTCCGCGATTTCCTGATTGACGTACGCATTCTGAAAATGACAACCTCCTATGCAGGGCAATATCTGTTCGTCTTTAGTTAGTGGTTATTTATCATTAATTTTTCCTATACCCATCGTACGTTCAATTCCCTCCTGCTTTCTTACTATATGTCCAAGGAATTTCAACACCCTTCTTGTGACAATTGTTGGTAATTGTGGAATTCTAAAAATTCATCTTCAACGCCGCAGTTCAAAACTATCGATACTCTTTACCCATCCGCAATTTTTTAGTTATCAATAGAGCTGAGGATGATGGAACATGCAAGCGTTTGAACAAGCTCAATATTTCTATTTCGATATTTTTATTTTTGCGTTATTAAGACGATATTACTTTTTTGTTTACTATTATTTTTAAGCGTACATAAGAATATCACAAGCTTTAATGGTTAAATGATTGCACATTATAAATGTAGTAAACGTGATGAAGGTCATTTTGTTCAATAACCAAATTCCTCTATGAGCAATAATACCCACAATGTCGGGTCTTCAGACTTAAATCGTTTTAAGCGATGTATAAATGTGTCAAGAAGTTTAATAGGTTCAACGTTGCAACATCGGTGAAGGCAACCGAAAACTCTAATCAGATCATTGATCAATTTTACTCCAAGGTCGCGGTCATAACACTAACTCGAAGGATTATATACTTTCGATATGTTTCGTACGTCCCCGGGATGCAATTTAATTTTAAAAAATTTTCTACATCAAACTGATTTTCGAATTGTAAATAAAAAATGATGTATATTATATGTATTTTACGAAATATGTTATAATAATTATTATTATTTTTTTTTAGACTAATTATATCAAAACTTCGAAGTATACATTATTGACGTTTCTGCCGTTGAATTTATTTGAACAATTTCAACGATTGGCCAATTTTTATTTTTTATGTTTGACCGTCTTACAAATGATATCCGTTATTTCTTCATTAACTCCGATTACAACCTCTATTCCACTCGTCGGCGTTTTGACGATCACCGCTATAAAAGATGCCTACGACGATATTGTAAGTAATTTTTCGATCGATACATCTTATATATATATATATACGACGACGAAGGACAAATCGAACTCGTACGCTATAATTTGTGACGAGAACTTAATTTAACCGATAGAAAACGTTATTTATTAAGAAACTCGGGGCCGTCTTTGGATACCAGGAGGCCCTAGGTCAAAAATAACACCGGGCTCTTTTCTAAAAAAAAAAATAGAAATCGTTTTATTTTCAAATCTTATTTAATTTTAAACGTGTGAAATGCAGTGATTTTTGAAAAATAAACAAACAAAGAAGAAGCTAAAATCACTAAATTTTTCTTTATGAAAAATTACAAAGCTTTTCGGCTGTTAGGCCATTATCAAAAATGAATATTAAAAATATATATTAATTTATATTACACAAAAATCACACTATTAATAAAATAATCTGACAATGAATCTTATAAGATAATTTTATAAATACTGTGATTTTCGTAAATTGTAATCCAAATTAATATTTTTTTTAACATTCGTTTGATAATAGCCTATCAGCCGAAAAGCTTTGTGATTTTTCATTTAAAAAAAAATTAATGATTTTAACTTCATTTTTGTTGTTTATTATTTAATTTGGGCGTCAATCTTTTTCAATAATAAAATACACCCGTTTTGTGTTTTTTTTAGAAAAATAAACCTACTAAGCTTTTTCATTTCTAACGTTGTTAAGAATATTAATATTGTCAAAATAGAAATCAAATGAAATCTCCTTATTTCGAGAAGCCAAACTATTTTAAAAAGACAAAAAATAAAAAGTTTCCGAATTTCATCCGAACCAAAAATAAAAGTAATATTGACACGTCTTAAAGTAACAATTACGAATCCATTTTTGGCAAAATATTGTTCGGCTCCTATCTTAACAATATTATTTTTTCTATTAGAACTTCTAAGTATACAATATCCGACGTCGTCTGCTGACGGTAATGGAAAAACCTGATGAGGACTATATGTTATTTTTGAAGTTCCCGCTAGTATGTTAAACTTACCGCCACTCAGTTGTACACGACGTGTGTGAAGTTGAACTTATATAAAACACGATCGCGATTTGTTTTGTCAAGTTGCGTTTGTTTCGTCAAGTGCGTTTACGCTC
Source organism: Coronaproctus castanopsis (assembly GCA_032883995.1). Classification (NCBI taxonomy): domain Eukaryota; kingdom Metazoa; phylum Arthropoda; class Insecta; order Hemiptera; family Monophlebidae; genus Coronaproctus; species Coronaproctus castanopsis. The sequence goes on from CM065052.1 coordinate 214,031,597, forward strand.
ATTCACTGCACGAGTTATTATTTTTTAAATTCGATACTTAGTTTGTCTTTATTCAAAATATCATCAGGAAAAAGAATATTTCATAATGGTGCTCAGAAATCCTAGATTAGATTATTTTATAAGATTCCAATAAAGAAGCTTATCTAAAAATTTTTTTTAGTAACATTCATAAAATGAATGAAATCGAAATTGAAGAAAACTGTGACATCATTTCTAATATAATTCAAACATTGTAAATTTTTAACTAAGCAAATGCAATTACTTCCCCCGTTAAAGGATCCCACAACTAGTCAACTGGTTTATAAATTAAACGATAAACTAGAATTGCTCGCTAACAATTTTTCAAAAATCAGTAAACAAAACAAGTTAGCGCCAAGAACGCATCATTATAAAGTAAGTAGAGAAATTAAAAACAAATTCCAAACTATTGCAGCTAGCTCCACGGAGACACCTCACTACGCCTTCAGAAGTTAATAAACACATTAAATCCTTGAAAAATAAGACATCTTCTGGTTTGGGACGAAATTTCTGCAACAATGGTTAAAAACTTACCCCGCAAAACAATTGTTTATTTAACCGAAATAATAAATAGTATTCTCATAAATTCTTACTTTCCGGTTAGATGGAAAACATCTAAAGTTATTATTCTACCTAAACCCGGGAAAGATATGTCAAATATAAATAATATTCGTTCCATTAGTTTATTAAGTATTTTAAGTTAATAGAAAAAGTTATACTTAGTCGGTTACAAAAGTTTTCATCGGAAAACAATATTCTTGTAAATGAACAGTATGGTTTTAGAACTAATCATTCTACAGTATATCCGGTTTCAAGGATAGCTGACTTTATAACAGATAATTTTAACGTGAATAAACACACCCGATTATTATTAATTGATTTAGCAAAAGCGTTCGACACGGCTTGGCACGATGCTATTTTATATAAAATGTTTCAATACAATTATGCCACACATATTTAATTACAGTAATAACATCATTTTTATATAATAGAGTTTTCTATGTTACTCATCACTTTATTAGCTCCTCAATGGGGTCCTATTACGCTGGTGTCCCACAAGCTAGTGTGTTAGGTCTTTTCCTTTTCATGCTCTTAATAAATGCTTTACCCTAAAATACCTTATATTAAAACTGCTCTTTATGCAGACGATTTAGCTTTGTATTGTGATTCATACAGACCCGATACAATTTATAGTAGATTACAAAAGGCCGCCTTCATTGTATGTAAGTACTATAAACGTTGGAAACTGAAAACAGAAGCCATTCTTTTTTCCCGAAGGTACCCATTACCCTTACCAGAAATTGTAATTAACGATCAACGTATTAAATGGGTTAAATATGTCAAGTATTTAGACGTCACTCTGGACTCACGTTTGTCGTTCGATAATCATATTAATCATCGATTATAAAGCTATTCGAATTCTTTCACCTATATTTCAATAATATGGCCAGCTTACGTAATATACGCGTTACAAACATCGTCGACTAAAACACCGATTTTTAAAATAATTATTGTTTATTTATTTATTAAGTAAATTAACTGTAATCAACTTTTTTTTAAATTTAATTTATGCTATTTGTATTTCCTTTCTCTTTTTTTTTGTAGCAATTTTTTTCAAATTTTCCTGTATATACGTTGCACCTTGTTATTATTATTATTATTGTTGTATTTGCTACTAAGGGTAATTCGGTGTACTTAGTATACAATGTGTTGTATTTCATGTTTACAATTTAAATAAATATTTCTTCTCTTAAAAAAAAAAAAAACATTATATTAAAGAAACAAGGAGTGAAGTTTTGTCGATCGAAGATTTGTAGCAACAAAAAAAAAAAATGTCTAGCTTCCACATTCCCTAATGTCGAAATAATATATTTTCGAATTTAGTTACGCACGATGGTAACTAATTGTAGTGTGGTGAGGTCATTTTCTGCGTTAAAAAATTTGAAAAATGAAATATACAATGTTTAACGATTCAATTATTTGGAAGTAATATATATTGAATCTAATATTTTAAATAAAATGTCCCTATTAATCAGTTAATACGTGATTTCGCAGGAAAAAAAGACAAGAAATATGTTGTAAAATGTACCGAAATAAAAAATACGATAAAATTAGTTTTCTATTATTTTATAATTAACTTCTATTCTATTTTTTATATTAGTTTATATTATTTTGTAATTACTCGCACGACCTGTATTTGTATAAAAAATAAGTTTTTTTATTCGTTAACTTTATTATTTTTATTACTATTTATTACCGAAGCTGGTCATTTAGTCCGGAGGCCTGTTTATGCGCAAAGAAAATTGATAAAATAAAAGTCGGTTTATAAAGGAAAAACAAAATTGTGAATTCCGTAATGAAATAATTCAATGACTAAGGAGATTTTCTCATACGGAGAGATAAGATTTATCATGACGTAAACGGATAATTTTGAAGTTATAATATTAGGTCTAGAAATTAAACATTCAACATGATGCATTATATACGAGCGTGAATATCGATTACGTAATGAATTAATAATTTTTCACTATTGTATACATTATTCGCATTTACATAATAATGATGATAATAATAATGATCGAAACTGTTTTTTAAGAACGTTTGTTTCAGTCGTTTACATGTAAATTACCTATTCGTATAGCTATGACCTAATTATACGATATGTTTCATGCAGCAAAGGCACATAAGCGATAAGCAAGTTAACAGTCGAAAATCGAAAACGGTTAGAGATGGTAAAGTGGTCGATGTAATGTGGTCCGACGTGCACGTAGGCGATATCATCATGATGACGGAAGGTCAATTTATTGCGGCAGATATTCTCCTCTTAAGTAGCAGCGAACCGAACGGTTTGTGCTTTATCGAAACAGCTGAACTCGACGGGTAAATTACTTACGAATAGCTCTGTTTCAGCCGCAGTACTCCCTACGCGATACGTGAAATTTAAAAAAAAAAAAAAAAAATTATCTATTTCCAATAATAAGAACCATTTAGTTAACGTGGAATATTCTAAAAACATTTAAATAACCCATTACAAAATGATCTACATTATAGAGATCTTCGAGTCACCAAATTCGTCAAATAATAGATAATAAATTACAGTTTTATTGAATAATTAAAATACGAATTTGAAAACATTTTTTTTAAATTACTCCTTTAAATAAATTTTTCGCCTGCTAGTTTATAGTAATCCAACATTTTTGTTTGGTTGGTTTTTATTTAGAGAATGAGGTTTTTATTTGACTGTGTTCTTCCATTAGGAGTTATATATCCACTATGCTATACAATTAGGTAGTCATATAGAATCGCTGTATTAGACTATGCTTTCGCTGATTGTTAGTAAATACTCTTGTATCGATTCTAATGCAACGCATATAGAACAACAAATGATCGAGGACATTCTGCGACATAAAATTATGCATTTTTCTCGTTTTTAAATTGAGTATCTTGAAGAGCAGATAACTTGTGCACTTTACTTTTTTGTAATCACGTTTTAACTTGTGTGGACACATTACTATATCGACCTACTGCTGGACTTGGATTCTCCACGATCTTTTCGATTTGTTCCGGTTCTGAGATTTCTGAAGTTCTACCCCACTACCTGAGTTATACCGCCATACCAACGAGTCAACGCTCTTCTCTTATGAAGCGCTCATCATTCCAATACTCGTTTTTCCCATTTATTATCCTTTCCTCCGGATAAGTTCGCTGGGCTTCTTCCGATATTCAAGTATTTCGCTTTATCTTATCTTTAAAGGAAAAAATAAGAAGACAATTAGTTTTAGCAAACACGTGGATTGGAAAACTGAACCGTTCGTAGGAAAATCATATGAAATCTTAATAGTCTTACGTCATTCACGGGGAATAAGTATCAAGAAAAGGGGTCGACGAGTGGTTACATTTATTAAATCATAAGGATGCCTGCATTAAATACATTGTAATGTATATATACGTGTGTTGGCTGGATTCTAGTTTATGCAACTTATTTTTATAGAACTATTTCAGTGAAAAAATAGGTAAATTTACTCACCGATATGCGCGTACAATTCTCGCCTTTCTTGAAAAAAATGATTTTAAAATTAATTACATCTTTCTGAAATTTTAATGATTTCTATGTTTACGAACATGAATTAGAGAGAAATTTCGGCATTATAGCGGTCAACTTTCGACTTTCCCGGTTATATCGATAGCGTCGATTAATTAATATTTTATTTGAATAACGATCCGTTTAAAAATAATTTAAATTATTTTATTAAAATAAAATGGAAATTATTAATTTTAAAAGTTATTTTGTTAAGAAACATTTAAAGTTTATTATTTTAGTTGCAAAATTATTCATAAATTATTCCTCCATGAACTGTTGTTTGAAATTATGTTTCCCGCGTTTTTTTGTTCCTACTTCCTGTTGTGTTTTTGTTATTTGTTCGTAAATTAATTGCTTTTATGGTTTTTAAATTTATTATATTTCTTTAAATTTATTAATTATTTTAGTTACATTTAAATATATCACTAATGTTTGTTATCTTCATACTTTATGCGCTAATAAGAAAACTTATTAAATTAGTTAAGGGTATGGAATTTTATTCCTAATAACGGTTATAAATGTACGAAATGCAACAGCAATTTAAAGTTATATAGATAGGTGTTCATTATTTTATATTATAGAATTCATTCTATTAAAAATAAAACACATTTTCATAATTTTGACTTGCAGTGAAATATTTCTGTGCGGAACGTAAAATTTTTTATACGTTAATAAGCCTCGTTTGTTGGTTAGGTTAGGTTACATTCGTTTTTGTTTCAGTTAGTTACAATTAGAATTAAAGGAAAAAACGAGAATGGCACAATACCTGGCTGGATTAGATTCACATCCCTTTACAAAAATTAGTTTAATATGCTGACCTTGCATTGCAATAGGTTAGGTTTAATGTGTTTCGGCTATTAAGCTAAACAGATAGTATACACTTTATAATCTTTTCCAACGGGCCAAGAAGCGATATTAAGTTAGGTCTATTTCAGCTAGTTCGAAGTAGAATTAACGGAAGAAAAAGAGAATAACTCATGAATGATAAATATTTTCCGTTCATGTAAATAGCTGCACTATCGAAATCTGTTTTTTCAAAATTTTTATTTTCTCGAAAAATTTCCGAAAAAGAAATCCTAGTCATTTTTATCGAAATATGGTTTAAAAAAATCTGGGTTTTTTTGGACATCCTTGCAGAATCTTCTCCGTGTGTTTATGTTTGTGAAATTTAAAAAGAAGGTTATTATTTATAATGAGCGAAAAATGATTATTTGATTAGAATATTGCTAAAACGCGTTTCTACATACATTCAAAATAAATTTCAAGTAAAAATTCGTATCTTAAATTTTGAAAGACTTACTATATAATATTAATCAGCGTATATCTCTATATAAGCGGAATTATATGTTAATTTTTGAATTAAGCGTTGCGGAAAATAAAACGAACCAGTTGACCTATTTCCGTATTTATAGCGATTTTGACGAGGAAGGAAAAAAAACTTGTTTTTATACAACACGCCTAGTAACTTCGCAACGTTGACGTTATTTTTATTATATAACGATATAAATTCACTCGATTCGGTTTCAGAGAAACGAATTTAAAATGTAGACAGAGTTTGCCAGAAACGGCCAAATTAGGTCATAACGTAACGTCCTTTAATGGGGAAATTGTCTGCGAAGCTCCAAATAATTTGCTGAATAAATTCAGCGGTATTCTGCTGTGGCAGGGTAAACAGTAAGTATATATTTGTAACGTGTACAAAGTACTAATAAAAAATTACATACGAACGCCTAACTATTAGTATATAATACGATTTTATTTTTGGTAATTTATGTTTTATTTACTTTTACGCGCCATTATATCGGCATCATTACTATCTGAAATTTAACTAATTCGATCGCGAAGTAGTCGTTTATGTCCATCACTAATATACATATATATGATTTTAATCGAAAAAATGTTATAAACATATTTCTAAATAGTCATAATAAATTCTAAAAATCACTTTCTCCTATATTTCAGAAAAGTTTAACGCGTTTTGATTACATCTTCAAAACTAAACTTCAGTTATATCGTTAATGCGGCCTAATTTTTCTTCAACTCATCTAAATTTCGCACAGTTCTTTCTTACATTTGATTTTTAAATAGTCCTACCGGATATAATAATCAGTATGGTGAAGACAAGGACTTTTGGTCTTGAAGGATTAGTGACGAGACGGTCGCCATCAAAACTTTAACTTAAAAACTTGATTTTTTTTTTAATTAATGAATTAACGATTGTTTATTAAAAATCATTACGAAAATCAAAATTTTAACTTAGAGACTTGTTTGTTTTTTTTTAATAAAAAATCATTAAAAAAATTAAAAATTTTAACATAAAAACTTGATTTTTTATAATTTCCACAACAGAGTGTGTATGTGTGCATCTTTGCGACGTCTTATTGAAATATGCAGTCGCGTTCGGAAACGTTTAACGGGGAAATGAAGTCCATTATAAAGTCGCGATTTCGCATTAATTATAAATTTAAGAAATAAATACTTCAATTATGCACCGACGTTGATAAATGTTCGCCAGCATTTTCAGGCGTCGATCTATCACGCAGCAACGTGTCCCTCTCCTATCTACTGGGCTTTTTCTCGCGTGTCAGAAGTTGCTTCAAAATATAACTTGCGTTTTAAATGAGACAACAGATATATTAGCTACCACTCCCTCATTATAAGTATTTAACTAATTTTTTTATTTAATTTTCGTTCGTCGTTTTTAGTTCGAATATTTTTTTGTTTTTTAGTGCTACTGAAAACTTAATATTAAAACTTACTGTTTGCGCACTTAATTAATTTAATTCTGCGAGATGTCGGTTTAGGTTCCATTCGCGAAGAGGAAAAAATCATTTAAACTTGAAAAATTTATCCTTTTAAAAAAAAAAAACTGTTTTTTTCATAGGTATATCCTAGATAACGATAGAATTTTATTACGCGGTTGTATCCTCCGGAATACAGAGTGGTGTTACGGTGTTGTAGTATTCGCGGGGAAAGATACAAAATTAATGCAAAATTCCGGTAAATCAAAATTTAAAAGAACAAGTATTGATAGACTTCTCAATTTTTTGATTATTGGCGTAAGTATACGTAATATCTTTTTATACATAATAACCGAAGTATATACTTATTATAATTTAATGTACCAACGATATGTTTACACGTGTAAGCACACGCGCGTATAGAATGTATATATATCTGCGCCGTATGTGTAAGGAACAAGAGTGTATTAGCGTTTCTATTATAAAATAATCGTTTCTTTTTCATCGGTATTAACTAGATATTAAAAATTTATGTTACTTAAATAATTTAAAAATATTCAAATAGTTTCTTTCGTTCAACAAAACAAAATAAAAATACTTTACACTAGTTCTAGCTACAGATTGAATACATTTTGCGATAGGGTATAAAAGTACTTTTAATTTAAATATGTGTGTCATTTCAATGAAGAAATACCTTTCTGTGCGTTTTTTTCTTTTGTATTTAGAAAATTATATTGACGTTAAATTTTAAAACTTAAACCACAGTCATATTTTCTTTCGAAATTTCTCGTAATGCTCGTTTCGCTGTACTTTTTTAATCGCGTTTTAATAGTGTGCGGAATACAATTCCGTGTCGATTCGAAACATGAACTCCGAACATAAATACATGGATTTCCTTTTAAAATATTTCTTACTTTATTATTTAATAAATATTTTAAAAACTGTAAATAGTTTTCATTCGTTCGTCGAATAAAATAGTCTCATCCTGAAATACTGTAAAATTCGAACGAACGAAGAAGAATTGCATCCGGAGAATTTCATTAAAACTAATTTAAAATAATATTTTTTTTTTTTTATAAATTCCGGTATTGTATTCCAGATTGTATTATTCCTGTTATCGATATGTTTGTTTTTCGCAATGGCGTGCGGCATATGGGAGACGCAAGTTGGTCAACATTTTCAGATATATTTACCGTGGGACTCGATTGTTCCCACCGAACCATATTTGGGCGCCTTAGTTATAGGTATTCTCGTCTTCTTTTCTTACGCTATTGTCCTGAATACTTTGGTACCGATATCGTTATATGTCAGGTGTGTATTTTTCTTAATATTTTAAAAAAATCTTCTAAATTAATATTGTCTTCCTATTTTTAGTGCGTTAACTTTCAACGTTTTAAAAAACGAATAATAGCGATGCGAATATTTTCGAAATATTGCTGCTACTTTAATTCGATTTATGGTGATAATTATATTTTTACTATCAGTGTAGAAGTGATGAGATTTGTTCAAAGTTTCCTTATTAATTGGGATAAAAAAATGTACTGCGAAAAACGGAAAGTGGCGGCTAAAGCGAGAACCACTACTTTAAACGAAGAACTAGGACAGATACAATATATATTCTCCGATAAAACAGGAACGCTTACACAGGTATATTTAATAAAAAAAAAAACATATTATTATTATTATTATTATTATTATTATTATTATTATTACACCAGTCCAGTCAGTATTTAACTGACCACCATTATCTTATTCCTATGATATAGTGTGAAATACTGATCACTATTAATAGAATGATCTACTGAGAGAGAGAGAAAGAGAACGAACTAAAAAGAAAAATATACGAAACAGTTATAAAGAAAGGCCAAGATCTAGTAGAGTAATATTTTTTATGAATCGCTGGACTGCAGTTATAATGTAAGATTAACTAATCCTAAGAATGTCCCCGGTTCAAAGCCGAGCCTTCTTATCGAACTACTACATACTCGAAATATTGCGGTCGGAACTGATCCGCAGCTAATTAAAAAATTTGTTGTAACGTCTAACGTGGTAATCATCGTGTACATATTCAACGTTATGCCCGACGTTTTGTTTAAATTAGATGATGTCATTCTTATTTCTCGAAAATTAGACGTCAAAATATCGTCGTTATTTACTCGTTCAAATGAAAGGTAATTCATAATGTTCGATACTATGTACGTGTTTTGTGTTTTCTTTCAAGCGTGTGACTTGTATATCAAAATGACTTTCAATCAATCCTATAGTCTACAGATAAATTGTCCACTTTTCGACGAACTGTTTAGTATTCAATTAACGTTTTATCTTTCTGTGTATTTTATGTATTCCGACGATGTAACGCCTTTTCCAGAAATTAAAGTGGCTATGTCAATTTTCGCAGTCTTAAAAATATATCATTAATTTTTGCATTATCGATAATAATTTATAATGTATTTCGGCGTAATTTTAGAAATTATTCAAAATTCTCCCTTTTAATTGTTTACTCAATCGACATATTTTAAAACGACAACTGTGTTGTATTTACGTTTACCGATAATACATCGATTAATTTCTTTCAAACGAATTTAATATTAAATCTTGTATAGAGCTAATCAAAAATTTTTATATATTATTTCACCAAGTGTTAGTCTCTTAATGAATATAATATCTACTATTAAACACTTTCAAGTTGGTCGGTAATTCAATCTACAAAAACAAGTGTATCCATTCATTTTGTTACATTCATCAGTAGTGGAAATATCATTATATTCATGTTAACATTGATCGAATACGTCGCATTTACAAAAGTTGTAGAAGCGAGTATTAAATTTACTTAATGTAAAATTATAATTTATTTACTATAAATTGAAAGTAAAGTTCCATCCATTCGAAAGTTAGTTGTAAGAGACATTAATAGGCAAATCATAATGAGATGGTTTACCATTATCTACCTCGGATTCTTTATTTCCTAATAAAGCTAGCATGCCAATTGGGTGGATAGGTGAGTTGGCTAGTGGATTTTACTGTTCAGAGTTCGAACTCAGGTCTACAGCGAATATATATATATATATATATATATATATATATATATATATATATATATATATATATATATATATTAGAGTTGGTGGTGTGTGTGTGGGTAATTTAATGTAATTAATAAATGGTAATAATTTTAGAATATTATGACGTTCAATAAGTGCTCCATCAACGGTGTTGTATACGGAAGTGTTGGGAACGCAGAAGAACCTTACGAAGTTCATAAGGTAAACGTTTATCTGAAATATTTGTTTCAATTTTTAATGTGTTGAGTTAATTGATATTTGTATGTTGCAATACATTAAGTTACCATTGAATTTTAGATTTGTTTTATATTTAAACTACATAAACATTATTTAACGTTAATATTTTATAATTCGCATAAAATCGCACAATATAAAATGAACAACATAGCAACAATTAAAAAACTATCGACTGAATTTTGAAAATGTTTATACTATATATTAGTGAAAACTAACTATTATAACAATTAACAATTATTATACATCAACCGCGAAGATTTAATAAATTAACCGTTAATATATTTATGTGAAAAAATACAATTTAACACGACATTTATATATAAATAAATATTAAAAATTGTACATATTTCTTCTTAGTTATTACGTTTAGAATGTATGTACACACGTAACCAACGTTTACATCCTCCGGTGTAGTCTTAAAAATATACGTATTAATTGTGTGTTAGTTAGAACCGGTTAATTTTTCGTTTAATCCGGATTACGAACCGAATTTTATATGGTACGATTCAAATCTGGTAGATGCTGCATATCACAGGCATGACCCTACGGTTCATACGTTTTTTCGATTATTAGCATTATGCCATACGGTAATGCCTAATATAAAAGATGGTAAATATTTTTTAACGTTATTTTCGTTGGTTTTTTTTTTAGTTATTATATGAACTCGATTATTTAGAAGATATAAGTAAATGCTATGGTCTACAAATAAATAATGGAAAAACTAAGTTAATGGTAATTGATCGGAAGAATACAATAAAGGAAAAACATAAAACCATTCCTGGTTATGAAACGGTAGAAAATTTCGTTTATTTGAGATCCTTGTTGGAAAGTAAAGGCGGATCTGAAGGTGAGATCAAGAGAAGAATTCAACTAGCACGGAGTGCGATGGTTAAACTAACACGGATATGGAAAGATTCCTCTGTTACGAAAAATACAAAAATTCAACTTGTACGCATTCTGGTTTTTTCAATATTTCCATATATGGTGCAGCAACGTGGACGATCAGAAAGTCCGAACAAACTCGCATAAATAGTTTTGAAATATGGTGCTGGATCCTTCGGGTTTCGTGGATGGAAAAGCGTACTAATACGTCTATTTTAGAAGAAATTCGTCCAACCCGCAGATTAACAACGGAAGTTCTCGCACGTATTATGAGATTTTTTGGTCATATCATACGAAAACATGACGGAATCGAAAGAACAATACTTATCGGAAGAATGAATGGTGTGCGGCCAAAAGGCAGAGTACCAATTAAATGGACAGATGCAGTGACTGCTGCAGCTCGGATGTCATTTTCAAAATGCGTTCATGATGCCGAAGATCGACCAGGATGGAGGCAGAAAATAATGAAACTGTTACCTTGATCACGATACTCCTACGTGGAGTTACGACTAAATGATGATGATTATTTCAAAGTTGCTTAATAGGAATTAGTATAGCAAATAATAAATAATTCTTTCATAATAACGAAAGTACTAAATGCGACTAATAAAAGTAAAAGAAAATGCTACCTTTACAATAAATAATTTGTATTTGGTTAAGAAACATTCGAGGTAAATTTTAATCATTTTAGTAATGAGACTAGTAACCACTTAAAGTAAGTTGTTCATTTTGACGTTTTCGTAGTTTTGTAATTTCAGTTTTTCATAATGACAGAAAAAGTTGTATAATTAACCCGATAAATTGTAACCCAAAATTTTAATTATATGGTATAGAAAATTGTTTTCAAATTCGTCAAAAAGTTGTTAAATTTATAACAGCTCTGAATTGGATTTGAAATCTTTCGTGTATATAAGAGCCGACGTGCTTAGATTAAATGATTTTCAAAAACCTTAAATTTTCCATGTGTACATAAGAGTTGACATCTTTAAATTACGTAGATTTATTTGTATAAGTAAATTCCATGGGGTTTTTTTTGTGTTTTTCTTTTTGTTTAATGTGTATTCAAGTAATAAAATTACTTAAAGATCAATCGAATTATTTAAATACAAGGTGCGAACGTTTTCCGCATATTTATCGAGGTTTGTGGTCATTTTTGAGGATATATTTTCCTATAGATATGAGCCAAGACATAAAAACAAGAAAATATCTCTCTAAATTAATGTCAATTACGGCTACCTATAGAGTAAATTGGGTTTTCGAAAAAATTCTTTTTCTTCTTCTGGTGGCATCTCCTTGACAGGAGTTAGCCTACATCATGACGGACATCCTCTAGTAGGCTAACTAAATTATATTTGAAAAATTACGTTCTAACTATATGAGATTACTTTTTTCTACACTTCTCGAAGCTATATCGTTTTATACAAGTGAACAATTTTTAAAAAAAAAAAAAAACGAACACGATTTTCGCCAGCCGTTGTGTTTTTGCGTAGTCGTGACTTTGAAGTTAAGTGTTTTTTATTGCACAGAAAAAATCTTCCGCGTGTATTTTATTTTTCTTCGCTTCATCTTATTAACTTTTTAAATTTATTCCGATTACATAATTTGAAATTATTTTTATAGGTAAATTAGAATATCAAGCGCAATCGCCGGATGAGGCAGCGCTGGTTTCAGCAGCGAGAAATTTCGGTGTTGTATTCAAAGAGAGAAGCCCGAACAGTATTACTATAGAGGTATTTTAATAAATTATGAATAATGTTTATACATTCGCACGTCGATAATTATTAAATATGGTTTGATGCACGAGTGATTTTATAACGTCTTCCCGATACTGTAAATATGTTAATAATCTAATCGAGCGAGGCGTGTTAGAAAAAATTTAAATTTTAAATCTAAGCTTGTCGGAATATAGAGATGATATGCACTTTCTTTTTCTTTGCGCCATTTGGCCGATTTAAACCTTTATCTATAGTTAGTCTATTTTAAATCTCGATGCCGTTTGATAAATTGGAATAAAATAATTGTAATAGAAGACAAATGAGTCACAAACAAGTACTTCAATACTCACAATGTGTGTGTGCCACTTTTGTAAAATACTCCAGAACAGCTCGTCTCTCAGCTATAGAAATTTCGGACAAACCCAAATTCGATGCTCAATACATCAACGTGGCGCGTGTCACATGTTCCATAAAAAATTACGCCTAATTTAGCAAGATTTCAGCGAGAGAGGTTAAAACTTTTGATATATAATCCCTCGAAACATGCTGGTATAATTGAAATCGTCTGAAACTGTAAGCGAAGTATTTCCTGCCCTTTATTCTGACTTTCGATAGTGTAATACTGTTGAAAATCTATTAGTAAAAATTGTTTAATCTTTCGTAATATATCAGCCCGATTTCTTTTAATATTATTCTCGTAAGGGATAATACTCGATAAATTATATAACGCGTTAATTCATCGTTTCCAGTAACACCGCAATGAGAAGGAATTTGACCAACTTTGTCTGCATTTATAACTTTTGCGATGACTCGAATTTTTGGAGTTAATTTTTGTTTGTAGCGTAATTTCTATAAACAAATTACAACGATTATCATTGCCTAAGAATAGTATTGAACAAACCCAGATACACGCCCATTAAAACAATGCGTGACATTTTAAACTAACCCTATATACGAGAAATAATAAAAAACCGGACCTTAAAATTTTTTAATGCATAATGTCTGCTGACCGAAATGTCAATGAAATTGGAAACTACGATTATCAGTCTCTACGACACGGGTATAAAAAATCTAAACATAGACGAATTAAACGTATCTAGGTTTATTAAAATTCAACGATATTATAGATAAATTTTATTTGATTTATTTTTATATTCTTTTAAATTTTATAAATTATTTAACCATTGCGTTTCAAATTTACTTATGAATTATTGCAGGTTTAATTTTTCTTGTAAATTTCATTAAGCAATGAATGTTTATAACTATCACTCGTGTATATATTTTTAAAAATTATTATTAAGTTTATCAGTTAATTTTTTATATTTCGGAACGATAGAACGCTATATATATTAAAAGTTATTCTTTTCTCGGGTAGAATTTAATTAATAGAAATATACTTTATTTCTTCTTCTTCTAGCGTAATTTCGATTATCGATGTTTATTTTAACGTAAATATTCTAGTTTATTAGATCGTATTTTCTTTGAAAATGTTTGCTTACATACTTTTTATATTTCGCTTTTATTCGACGCGTATGTTATTTTAAAATTTTTTTTATTATTGCTTAAATCGTCTTCCGTACTTTTTAGTTGATTATAAATCATTTTAACGTAGTTGTGTAAATAATAATACTACAGGTCATGGGTAGACGAGAAGTTTATAAATTACTTTGTATATTGGACTTCAATAACAGTCGAAAAAGGATGTCCGTAGTCCTGCAAAGAAACGACGAATTAAAACTATATTGTAAAGGCGCCGATAACGTTATATACGAACGATTAAAGGAAGGAGACGAACATTTAAAATTTACAACTTTGGAACATTTAAACGTAAGTGTAACTTGGTCGTTTATACGAAGAATCGGTTAATTTCCATAACGCGACCCAGAGAAGACGGACGGTTTTGTTGTGGGTTTTTTTTTTTAATAATAATTCCAAAACTACTCGACCAAATTTTTGAATAAAATTTTATTCAAAAATTGGAAAACGATAGATTTGCAATAATGACATTTGCACCAATACATTCATTCGGGCTTTAGAAAACTTTTTCGAGCGTAAGTCGCTGAATTTCCGAAATTTCGTCAGAAATCCGAGTTTTCAGGTCTTCCAGACCTCGTGGACGGTGTTGCGTCTCTTAAGATATTCCCGCGAAAAAAAAATCGCCTAACTTTAAATTATTTTTGAAACTGTCTTCGCACTGTCGTGATCAGAATGTTCCACGTAATACGCGCGCTACTTCTCGTTATAGGATTGCCATGATAACTAGATAAAAGCGAATTCCTCATGTATAATCGTGAAGCACACGGTTTTTGCTTTATAGCGGTGTTACCAACTGCGCTATTAAAAAAAAAAATGTTCGTTTTCTCTGGATCACCCTATACTTACTCAAGTTGTGTAAATGTACTCATTTTCTTTATAAATTTACGCTCTATCGGTAATAATAAATATTGCGACGACTTCCGGTTACGCTTCGCAAATATAATTAAGACAGAAAATTTAAAACCTCAACTGTTGTGCTGCAAGTGAGCTTATCCGAACCGAAATACAGAATTACGAAATAAATGAATAAAACTGCAGCGTCGAATTTGATTAACGGTTGATTCTTATATTTTCGAGCGTAGTATTCGTCGAAAATTCCACGACGTCTTCCAACCATTTCTGCTTTGCACTTTCGCACCACGTGAGCTATCATCACCATCTTCATCAGTCCATTCACTCCACTACATCCTTCCTGATCGTGTTTGTTCTCGCACCTTCTTTTAATTCGGAGTAATCATTTATATTTCGAGCGGGGTATATTATTGCGATCGATAATAACGTAGTTTAAATTATGTTAAACGTTAGTTTATAGTTTATCATAAAGTGAAAAGATAAACACGTTATTCGAGAATAAAGCATTATTAGTCTGGATGTTTATTTAAAAACGAAATTTATTAGAATAAGGACGAAACACCGTCAAAACAAAATATCCGACTTTTACCTAAAACGTTTAATAGTAAGTTAAAGGGTTGTTCGTATTTTTGTTGTTCGTTTTCTGTCAAATCTGAAATAACCATTTATTTTGCGGGACGTGCGAAAATAATACATATACCGCTTTATGTAATATCGGTTTTTATATTGATTTCAGCAATTTGCCGGTGACGGACTAAGAACGTTGTGTTTAGCTGTCAGAGATTTAGATGAATCATTTTTTATAGCGTGGAAAAAACGTCATCAAGAAGCAGCAATTTCCATAACACAACGAGAAGAAAAATTAGAGGCGGTGTATAATGAAATCGAAAAGGATATGACTCTCGTAGGTACGTATGTAGCGCAACATCTCGGTAGGCAGAATTTTAATATTCGAATGCAAATTTATACGCGTTTCTAATGCCCGAAAATGAATTAACACCCAGATGGCAAAAACAAAACTAAAGGTCAGATTATTCGGCGGACAATTATTGAGGCATGAGGAGAACTCGAAATATTTGGGAATTACGTGAGACAGACTGACATTCCGCAAACACGTCGAAAATACGACTGCAAAAATACGTAACGGAAATAACGTTTTATACAAAATAACTAACGCCCGCAACCACACTATGTACTATATAGCCTTAGTATTGGTCTATTCAGTGGCGAAATATGGGGCTCCAATTTGACTAAGTAGCTCTATGAATGTTGAGCACGACCATGAGAGTAATTACTGGATCAGTAAAATCAACCCCTGGCTTCCGGTACTTTCTAATATAATGCCAGCCCGTATAAGACGAAGCAAGCCACTGTAAATGAATGGAAGAATTATGTGGAGAATAGTAGGCTAATAATAAATACATGGATATGCTGAAGAGACTGAAATCACGAACACCAGTATGTAATAACCCAATGAAACTTAGGTCAGAAAAATTTGATGGAACTAAAGCTTGTAAAGAACGTGGGATACCCAGAAGGTGGATAAAAGAAACTTGATACAAGATCCAAACGATAAACTATTTGACTTTGATCTGAATAGAAAAGTTGCACTAAGTAGGTTTAGAACGAGTCACGGTCATATAGTGGTGAATATATTACAAAATGAAAAATAAGGGACAACCGAGCGTGCGACTGTAGGGAAAAAACAATGAACCACATTTTAACTGAATGCCCTTATGGGCTTTAAAAGATGTATGGATCAGATTAGAAACATTGTCGAATGTCGCGCAAGATCGGTTAATCAAACTGGACATGAAAATATGACTCATAATAATAATGATGCAACATAAATATTCACGAAATACATGTAAAATAATATATAATAAAAGTAAATATTATATAAAAATTAGAACTAGGCACGAGTGATTATGATAATAGTGATAATTAACCGAATATTGAAATATAGTCTTCCGTTGAAATATCACTGATAAATATATATATATATATATATATATATATATATATATATATATATATATATATATATATATATATATATATATATCCTTATACGTAAACTTCTAATTCCAGTATATCAACATAGTTTTAGTAAACAAAAAACGGAATAATTATATATATATATATATATACATATAATATTTATTTATTTATATCGCTATTATTAATTAATTATGTTACAATGACTATCCCACTGTAATTACAACATTGCACATGATATGGTAAACCGAGTCCGCGGAATTATACGGTCTACAGTTCTCCATAAAATCACGCGTTATAAAAATTAGGAACGAAACGGTTATTATCAATTCTGTCGTTGTTCAAATTATGAAAATATCGTTCATCCGTTATATGTGTATTCCACGTGATTTGATATTGCTTATAAATTTGAACTGTTTTACGCTAAATTGTTTATATATATATATATGATTTATATAATTCCCTCGACTAAATTCTATTAATATTTTTGTTTGTATAAGAAAGTGTATGTACAGGTTTACGTATTTCTAAATCTATTGGGGAAAATTTCGCATTTCCATTCATTTATCCTTAATTTTATATAATACACTAACTTAAACGTATTTGCATTCAAACAGATGAGGAAAATATTGACAGCCCATAATGTTAAACGGAAATCGAAGATTCGAATTCTAAAGTGCTACATGTGGTCCATCTTATTCTACGACTGTGAGACGTGGACTTTCGAGAAAAACATCTTACACCGAATTTTGGCGTTATCGGCGAATCTTGAAAGTATTCTGGAAAAAAAAATACTAAGTGATATGAAGAAAGACCGCGAATTGATCAAATTAATAAAAATTCGGGAACTGCAATGTTTCGCACACTCTGTGAAGCAAAATATACCTTATTACAGGTCATTTTAATGGAAAGAATTGAAGAAAAACGAGGAATTGTTTTTTGTGATATCGAGACTTGGACAGAAGACTTGTTGGTACACTCCACATACAATTGAAAACGATACCAAAATATAGTCACGACTTCGCTAGATGACCACTCATGACCGAGTTCGATCGAGACAGCAAGAAGGTCTTAAATGTACGCCTATATGGCTAGCAAGTTGTATATTATCTAGTGACTATCAAAATCGTCCAATTTGATCTATTGCTTACTATCTGTACTATACGATCTACATTATGTCAAACTGTAACCTAATCTATCTTTGGCCGAATTTCAAAGTAATATATGATTATCAAGCATGCACTTTTTTCCCGTAACAAATCGAATATTCTATAATGTTTGTTATTATATTTAAAAATTCTGTACATTGTTCAATTTCTTAATTACCCCTGCTGAATTGTGCGTGTGTATATATACATGTTATGTGTAAATATATATATATATATATATATATATATATATATATATATATATATATATAATCATAGTTAATTTATACACGCTGGAAATTATTAAGAAATTTTTGTATATGTGTGAAAATTGTCCATCTTCTGCTATGACTTCGTTTGTTAAATAATGTCATCATCGTCATATTGTTCGTTGCCGAACGTCGTGACTAGCTATTGTACGTTTATTTTTACGTTCAAAATGAGAGCTAGCATTTAAGGCACTATTTATATGCGAGTAGATACACACGCATATGATGTTATACCTTCTCCGTAATAATTAAGAATTACATAATGATGAAAAACTTACTCTGTCGCGTGTTGGTCTCGAACCCGCGACCGTCGAATTGACAGTCGAGCACTCTAGCAACTAATATATGTTAAATGATATAGAATATAATAAAATATACTTTCTCTAATAATTACAATAGGTGTTACCGCCATAGAAGATAAGTTACAAGAAGAGGTTCCTCATACTATATCTAAATTGTTAATAGCCGGAATTCGTATATGGATGTTAACGGGAGACAAACAAGGTATGTCAGAATTAAAATACGAAACGTATAATTTATTACGTGAACTATGATATAATATGTTGAAATTTGGTTTTTCTTTATTTATAGAAACGGCAGTTAATGTCGGTTATTCGTGTCATTTGTTAAACGACGATATGGAGTTGTTAGTGGTCGACGGCTATACGCAGGAACAAGTCGATCGGCAAATGAAGAAATGGGAACGTTTAATATTCGAGCAACATATCTCGACAGAAAATAATGTGCTCTATTCCGCTTTAAATAATATTCACGTGTTAAATGATCGCAGGAGGTTAGTGTTTACTTACTCTTCGTACTTCATTATATATATATATATATACATATATATACATACATATATATATATATATATATACATATATATATATATATATATATATATATATATATATATATATATATATATATATATAAACGTAAACTGCAACTTGGCAATAAAAGAAGACAACAAAATTAACAAAACATACCTAAAATTAAGTAAATAAAAATATCTCACATTGTGAATGATTCAAGAAGAGGAACGTAGATTTCAATGAGGAATACATTGTCACTATATTAGCTACAACAACCGAGCTGTAATAATTACTTAGAATAGAAACAATGCTGTTTTATCTATTAAAACAATATTTTATATATATATATATATATATATATATATATATATATATATATATATATAATTGAAGAGGTTAAAAATCATGTCGTCTTTCTGCCTCAACTGATTCTGATTATTCTTTATGGAAGGGTACAAAAAAAATGAAAACATCACAAACCCAGATAAAAACCTATCCGGAAGGTAAATGGCACCTGGACACTTTGTGAAATAAGTGGAACTGTTCGCTGATCATCTTGAACTGGTTTTTCAGCCAAACGAAGGCATATGGGATTTAGATACTAATCAATCATTTGAGAAAATAAACGAAAATATTCAGCACTTTTCCATTGTAAAGGTAGCTAATGAAATTGACGAAAACTTGACTGTGAAAAAAAAAACACCTGTATATGATGAGATTACACCTCAAATAATTAGGGAACTACCAAGAAATGCGATTATTCTTCTTACACATTCAATGCCATATTACGCATAGGAAGTGTTCGTAGTCAATAGAAAAGAGCGCAGATAATAATGCAGTTGAAGCCAAGTAAATCGCCGTTTATCTTCGTCGTGTCGATATATATCTCTGCTTCCCACGATGTCCAAACTATTCGAAAAACTTGTATTAAAGAGACTTATACCTGTCAGTTCAACAAAACAGCTAATTCCAGATCATCAATTTGGTTTATAGTACAATTGATCAGATGCATCGCGTCTGAAATGAGATATACAAAGCTCTTAAGGAAAAGAAATATTGCTGCGGAGTATTCCTTGTAGCCCAAGCGTTTGATAAAGTTTGACATGCCCGTTTGTTCATTAAATTACGTAAACAATTTTCATATTCATTCTGGAATCATGCTTAACTAATCGGCAGTTCAGAAAACGACGTCTGACTGGAGAAAGGCCTATCCTTTATCACTTTTTTTTTTTAATAAAAAACAAACAATCGTACATGTTCGCTGATGACACAGAAATTCTAGCTAGAGACAAAATCAAACAGCGTGCTACTAAACATCTACGGCTAATAATAAATGAATTAAGTGTTTTAGTTGAAACGGAAAATTAAATTGAACTTCACTTTGCGCAAAACAGAAAATATTCCTATGACACTGAATCAGTAGATAATCCCGCAAATGAAGTCAGTCAAGTATCTTAGAACGCACTTCGATTCCCGTCTAAATTGGAAGCGCCACGTCCGCCAGAAATGTTTGGAAATAAAAGCAAAAATGAGAAGTATTTATTGGTTAATAGGAAAGAATTCAACGCTATCTATTGACAATGAACGACTTTTATATATATGACCATTGTTAAACGGATTTGGATTTATGAAATACAATTGCGGGGTTGTATTTCCAACATAGATTACATACAAAGACGCCATAACATTGCATTTCGTACGATCATAAATCGATTTAAACGCAATAATGACATACACCGGGACTTAAAAATTCCAACGGTCTTCGGATGAATTTACCAGGTTTCAGTTCCGGGATAATCTGATGATTTAAGACGGCTTAAACGTCGAAAACCATATGACTTAATGAAGTATGTGCTTTCAACTTCCTCGTAGTTATTGTCGAAAGAGTACATAGTCATCACAATAATCTTAAAGAAAAAAAATATATATATGTATATGTGTGTATGTGTGTGCTAGGCATACCCGTAAGATATTCCCCTACTTTACCCATCGACTACCACATAACACTACAAATATCTCTATTATTTCTTTTAGTATGTCTTTCTTATTTTAAAATTTTCCAAATCTTGGTTTTATCTCATCGATCGACCGTTGTCAGAAGACACGACGAATCACATAATAATGTCTATTTACGCATATTTCTAATATGTGTTTTGTTTTTTTTAATTTTTATATTTTATTTAATTTATTTAAATTTCTTACGTACACCTCTACCCTAGGTATATAATAATATGCTGATCCAACTGATTTCACAAAATAATCGTTCATTTTCGAAATTAGGGATAATACTGAAACATTTTAAATACAATTCTCAAATTCATTAAATAATAATAATAATATGAGAAGAAAATGACACAAATATCCAAAATTCGAAATCAAAATTTAAATAATTCTAAATCATCTAGCGGGGATTAATAATATAAAATTAGAATATATAATGCATCGTTAGCAATGATAAATGCAATTTTAGAATTTCCTAGTGATTACCGTACGTTAAAAAAAAAAATATGCAATACTTGCAGTTTTCATAAAAATTTTAAACGTAAACTATTAATCTTTTTTAACGCTATTCGTAGTAATTAGAGAAAATGTTATTAACATTCGTCTGCTTGTTTGTCTTCGAATATTATGAAATTTTGACACAATTTTATACAGTGTTTATTATGCAATACTACTTTTTAAGTAATTTTCAATGTGCCTATATAAATATTTTTAAAATTAAAACGTTTCTTGTAAAGCGGATAAATATACGATCTTGTTAGCGTTATTAATTTTATACACCATACGGTGGAAAACGTTGTAACTAAAAGAGTTTAAAAAGACGGGGAAAAAAATGTTCGAACAAATCAATAAAAATTGACAGAATAAATGAAGTATTAATAAAGTTATTAATTAAAAGCCTGTAAAAAAC
This sequence comes from Coronaproctus castanopsis, assembly GCA_032883995.1. NCBI lineage: Eukaryota > Metazoa > Arthropoda > Insecta > Hemiptera > Monophlebidae > Coronaproctus > Coronaproctus castanopsis. The sequence continues at coordinate 214,053,862 of CM065052.1, forward strand.
GTTTCAAAATTGTATACGGTATATCTACCGAAAAGCACTCGCGATATTTATTTATAATTTATTTATTGCGAATGTTGTTTCTGTATATAGCGAACCTGATATTAAGCCCGACGACGCTGAGGAAGAAACCCAATTCGCTTTAGTGATTAATGGACATTCGTTAGTTCATGCGCTGCACAGAGATTTAGAAAAATGTTTTATGAATGTGTGTACTCACTGTAAGAAAAATATTTTTCTTTTAAAATTTATTTTTAATTTCCGTGTTTAGTAGTCGTACACGTACGCATGTTGTATCGGTTATAATTCATATTCTTTTCTTTTTTTAAAGAGAGAAAAAAAAAGAAAAACATTACAAATAAATTGTGAAATATTCGGAAAGAAATATATCATTTTTTTTTTTAAGCGTATTATTTTAAGTATTCCTTATTCCTATTCATGCGCCCTTTAAAATTTGTTAATTATATACAAATACTTCTTTTACTGCTCTCGAACACAGCACGCATACTAATTTCGTATAATTTAAATTAAATCCGAAATATTAAATTTATACATTTTAAATTCGATATTATTCTGTACCTACACTAAATAATTAAATGAATAATTATAAAAAAAAAAAAATGTCCAGAAAAATCTTACAACTATATATAATACGAAATATTTCGCATTTCGATCGAAATTATCGAATTCGATTACCAAAATTAACGAATCACAATAATGTCGTAAATAAATTGTTGAATACAAATAAAATTCACTAAATATCACATCGTGAGAACTTTCTTCTTTTTTATCCGCCATTGAAATCAGAACCATTTTTCGAGGTTGTCTATCCATTGTTTGAAGTATTTTTAACCATTAATTTTGTACAGTATATTTCATTCCTCTCATAATATGTCTCAATCTTTTGATAGTTTCCATATTTTCACACTTTTTCCCAATCTATTAAGCACTTCAATGTTCTCGACTTTTTGTACTCGATACGTGAGACTTGTTCGATATTTCCGTCTCTTATTTTGATTTCGCAATCGGCTTCTTTGAAAATACAATTACTTTTGTTTTTGTATTCAGTTTCAGTTCATATTAAGAACTTTTTTCTACAATCTTTAAGATTCGTCGAAACTCATCTTTACTATCCGCTATAATTATACAATCATCCGTGTATCGTAGGTTACTATAATACCATTTTTATTGTCAGTTGTCCGTCTGGTTCTTCTAAAATATAACTTCCGCATATATATTAAATAATGTGAGAACTTTACCTAAACACAAAAACGGATGCCGTGTAGAAAATACTCATAAAAAAAAAAATGCTAAACTTTGGACTTGATTTAATTTTTTGACTTATTTGCGCGTTACCATGTTTACTACTTTACGATAAATTATATTTCTTCAGCTTTCCAGCGGTATAAAACTTTTCTCACGCGTGCGAATTTCGAGAGGTCCGATTTTGACGATAGTTTGTACTCGTATGGGTCTATATTTTCGCAAAACTAAATACTTGACTTCTCAGGTACGGCCAAACTTCGTATATTCTGCGAAAACTAAAGATTTTCTTAATTATTCTAATATGACTGAGAATATGCCTGTAGTCGATGATTGAAAAGTATATTCCACTAGCGGAAATGGAACACGATGAAAATTTCCTAATGAAAGCACATAAACCTTTAGTTATGTAATGAAGAAATAAAGTCCGATATAGTATGTTTTACGTGGTTTTCATATGCTTAAAAAGTAATATTCCAGAGTTGGAGGTAGTAATTCTGAAAATCTATGGAAAATTACTGAAAATAATTATTTTTTTGGATTTGTTCGCGTCGAAATTTCGGTAGTGAAAAATATTTTTAAGTTGAATTTTACGGTCTGTGTTTTTTATTTATTTTTATTTATTTTTTTTAATTTTAGTTTTATTTTAAAGGTAAAGCCGTTATCTGTTGTCGTGTTACTCCGTTACAAAAAGCGTTAGTTATCGAAACGATTAAAAAACATAAAAAAGCGGTAACGCTGGCAGTTGGAGACGGAGCTAACGATGTGTCGATGATTAAAGGTAAATTTAAAAATACGAAAAAATTTTGTCTATTTTCGTTTTTCTTGTAGTCGGTCATAATTTTTTCACGACGTTAAATTTTTAAATATATTGTTTTTTATGTTTTTCGGACTTTCTTGTTTTTCCCGCGTATCTATAACTACTATAAAAACTATTAATCGGTCGTCGATTATGTCATATAGGCTTTCCAGCTCATATTTACCACCGAAGGAACATATAAGTGATCACGATTCTACACTTCTCCGCAGTTGCATCTATTGCAGTCTGTCGTACTTCATTTCCTCGAATTATACTTAGTCCGCGCTATCCCATTTCTTATTTGGTTCAAAAGACTGTATTTTAATTGGTAGCTGCTAGGCAGCGATTCACCCTTTGTTCTTCTCGGCTCCCTTCTATTCCATGTTTGATGTTTCGTTAATGTTTTTCAGTTGCTAGACAGTTCTTAGAAAACTATGATTCAGACTTTAATCGTGGTTCTGCTAGTTCGTCACATTCGTGTAATGGGTGGCGGCTATCATTTTGAACTTTTGATCTTTATTTTCTCGCAATCACATCTCGGCTTATCTCTGGGGCTCATATAATTTCTCTAAAGGCGTTGATCGCAAACAACCGGTTATCAATCTACGGTTTAAACCTACATCCGCTTATTTTGCACGCGCTGAACGACTACGAACAGGACACGCATATCCTCCAACAGAGTAACGCAGCACGTATACATTAGCGCGCCGGCTACTGTCTACTAATTTGCGTATTAAAAACAGCGTAGAGTATGCGGAATAACGGTTTTATAAATTAATAGCTTCATCTTCGTTATTTCGCAGTGTTTTCTGTAAGGATCTATTCAGAGTGACTCCTCGATATTTTTTTAGGACGATCAGTGTGCTGTAATTCTATTCACTTCCGTGTCATTTTCAGCTGACATTTAGCCTGGTGGTTACGAAGATGGAACGTGTACATATTTGGGTTTTTTCTGGATTCATGAAATTTTCTTCATAGTGTGTATCAAGTTCGTTTACGATATGGTTTAGAGATTTTTCTACTTTTTGGAAGGTTTTGTGTTGATCTGTTAATGCAAGATCGTCAGCGTATAGAAAGTGTTAGGTTGTGTTTCCTACCGATGGTCATATATATTAAATAAAATTAGACGCTGGCTTCCTCGTGGTAGGCGGTTTTTTTTTAACTATGCCCGTCATTTAGTGCAACATAAAAACGTCTGTTTTTTGATAACATCGATATTATTTCTGTTAGTTCGTAAATCTTGTAAATAATTTTTAATTTTCCTTTTACGTTATTTAATACGATTATTTGTAATATAATTCATTAGTTCGAAATGTTTATTACCGTTGTTGTTTTATCATCCGCGAAGCTGCTCACGTAGGTGTCGGTATTAGCGGTGAAGAAGGTAATCAGGCTGTATTAGCTTCGGACTATTCGATTGCGCAATTCAGGTTCTTACAACGACTTTTGTTAGTGCACGGCAGATGGTCTTACTATCGCATGTCGAAATTCTTGCGTTATTTCTTCTACAAAAATTTCGTGTTCACGTTATGCCATTTTTGGTTCGCGTTCTTTTGCGGTTTTAGCGCGCAGGTAAGAGTGTATATTATTATTATTATTATTTTTAAAATTTAAATTTAATTTTTTTTTTTCGTTTTAACTGTTCGACGTTGACGATTGATAATTATAAAGTTTCGTTATCAATTCTGTATGAATTAAAATGTATTTTATGTGTTACGATTAGAGTTTTTTATTTCTGAGTATAATTTCCCATAATATATATATATATATATATATATATATATATATATATATATATGTATGTATAATCATTATTATCATTGTGGTCGCGTCGCTTGAGGCAACGGATTACTTGCATCTATATTTTTGGTTCTGTGACATATATTATAATATCTTTCAGATTTTTGCATGTCGGGTTGGCTGACATGTTGGTGGTTATGTATATATATATATATATATATATATATATATATATATATATATATATATATATATATATATGTATATTAGATATTGTTCTTGTTTGTATCATTTTAAATATATATATATATATATATATATATATTTATTTTATAACTTTTCAAAATGCAATTTACCATTTAGTTATAATATTAACGGGATGTTATTAATGAATGCGTATATATTAATTATATGATTAATTTTATACATATTTTTGGAAACTTTAAGCAATATTATTATTATTAGAAATGTTGCTTTATAATAATTCTAATACCGTGATATTGTAAAATCTTATTTTAAAGTTCGCGTTTAATTACTTAAGAAGAAGAATAATAATATAAATTGATTCGACGAGTGAGTTATATAAATGAAACGGATAAAAATTACAATTTATTTTTATAATAAAATGTAAAAAAAGCAGACTTGAAACTTGAACATAAAAAAAAAATCAAAATTTATAATCAAGTATCTGTGAAATTACTTAAAACACGCTGTAGCTATGTAATAAAATGATTTATGAAATGACGCGAGTCTAAACCCCGAAGAAAGATAAGACACTTGTATTGTAATAAAATTTTGAAAAAGAAAAGAGGAATGTGATCTAATCGTAACGATTACCGAATATATACACTAAACGATATAAATTTATTCGTTTAGCTGTACAATTACATTTCTGTGGTGATCCATAAAACGTGAAGCTGAACATGAAATCCTATAGAAAATAGTAATCACCCAGTACGGATTCATTATTTATAATGTTATTTAAAAAGAAGAAAAAAAGGTAACCCGAATTAAAAACGAAATTTGAATTAATAAAAAAAATATATATATATAGATTAGTAGATTAATAAAAATCGGGTATAATACGATTTTTTCAATTTGCAATAAGGTTTTCTATCAGGATGTCTTAATGGTTGAAAATTCGGCCAATTTATAACGTACTAACCTATGAGAGGATCGCCACGTTATTACGTTCCACCCAAGAGAGCGAAGTACATATATTCTGTGATTGCGGACAATTTACAACGTTCTCACAAAACCCTCTCTTTGGTAGAGCTATGAACTTGGAGGCTGGTAATGTACCAGATAAAGCTAAATAAGAAATGCCGCAGTCGCCAGCACAGAATACTGTGCAAAAAAAAAAATTATTTATTTTATTACGGAATGACTAGCATACGTTACGAATTTAATACTATTTATTTTAATTATTATCATGGTTATTTTAATTTTACATGATTCGACATAAAAACAATTTACTAACAATTATTCACATTACCATATAACATAATTCACAAAATATATATACATAAAATTCATTAAGACGTACAAAAAAATATAAAATATAAAATAACGTAACCTGGTGGTACCACCGGTGAGATCGATGGCGGCTTTCAAATCGTGGTCACTTATCCGATATTCCGCTCGTTGTATCTCCGCAGTAAGATAGTATTCAGCTGTTCGGAATTATTTTTTACTATTTCAAATTTAATTCATTATTTTTATTTTATTTGATCGCGGACGAATGTATTATGTAATAATTATTATAATTAAAACAAGCAATTATTCTCTTTATTATTCCGTTCGATCTCGTAACGGACGAGCAGTTCGATCCATTTACAACCTTTCGGACGAAGGTACGATCTCTTCCTAACAACGATATCGATTCTAATATTAAACATATACGCTTATCTCGATCTGGCACGTGCCTACTTACACATACATACATATGTCTATACATATACATATATATATACACATAAAACGCGATTATCGGTTGCTGGCTCCACGTGCGACTTGTTTCCTGGAATTTCCCCGTTTAATCTGGGATTGATCATTACTATTATGTTCTAGTTGTAACTTAATAGACGGATAATACTGATATATATATCTACACTAATATGTCTCGCACGAGCCTATAACCGTCGCTAACCTGTATTATTTTCCAAGACTTATTTTATTTTTTTTTATTTTTTTTATTTATAATAAATTTCTACAATACCCCCTAGATATTAACACGCCATAATATATATATAATCATTTCCGGTTTTTTTCTTCTGTTCTTTTCCTCAATCCGTAGATTGGTGGATAATTTTTATGACTCATGATCCTAGTGAGTTCAACTAAAATTGTCTTTTTTCTGTCCTTTTAAAGTTTGCATCACTTGTTGTTCTCTTCTATTATTTTATCTATATATTTACTCCTTGGCCTTTCTCTGTATCGTTTGCCTTCCCCATTTTCCCTTCAATTAGTTGTACGAAACTTGGATTATGTCGATATAAGTGGCCTATCCATTTAATTATTCTACTATTTATCTCCTGAATTAAGCTCCCCGATTCGTTTATGTTTTTAAAAACTATTTCTCGTTTTCCAACTTTTTCTGTCGCAACTGATTTTCTGTAATCTACGCCAGCACCGAGTTTCGAATTTTTTTTATACATTTAGAAGTATGAAAACTGAAAAGGTGTACGTAATTGATTCGTATTTTACAATTCAAATAAATATCTATGTTAAAATTATTAATGAATATTATCGCGTAAATATTTTATTTTGAATCGGACAACAATACTATAAAAAAAAAATCCTTTCTCGCCGTTGTAACTAATTTTTTTCCTAATGAGAATATACATCGTGTCAGATCGCAAATATCCTCGATTTTTCTAATTCGTGATTTAACTACAAGTAGAGATTTATCTTGCGGGGGTGGGGGTACAATTTCAGATGAGGCTTGGTTGAGATACTTGCTGGCGAAACTATATATCAATTCCATCGGTTGTGATACTGTACATCGGGCAGGCAATGGAAAACCACCCGATTATTTTTCCACGAGCATGTTTCACTCTACAGCCTCTAAAAGTATGTCTGAGGTAGAATTTTTAAATTTAGAACGAATTTCATCGGATTAATATAACGTAACGTATTGATTTATGTCAAAAATGTACACGTCACAACGACCAACTAAAAAAAATTGTCCAATTTTTATATTATTATTATTATTATTATTATTATCGTGTAATTAATGTACAAAAATTTTCAGACGGTATTCGATCCCATGTACATTTCGGTGTATAATTTATTCTATACATCATTACCGATATTAGCTGTTGGCGTATTCGACCAAGATGTGAACGATAAAAATAGTCTTATGTATCCTCATCTGTATACTCCCGGATTGGTTAATATGCTCTTCAATAAAGCCGAATTCATTCGTTCCGCTTTAATGGGATTTTTCGCTTCCGCGGTGCTTTTTCTTATACCGTACGGTGTGTATATTATTATTATTATTATTATTCCTATCGATTATTTAATTGAGGTCGTTGACTTTATTCGTATTAATTTTTTTCTGACCGTTATGTTTCTTCAATTTGCACAACAGGTGTTAATATGTACGGTATAACATCCAAAGGTCACGTAATGTCCGACTACACTGTGCTTAGTAATATAATCGCCGTTATCCTCGTTATTTCTGTAACCATACAGGTAAAATAGAAATATATTTTTTTTTTTTTTAAAAAAAAAAAGAGTAATATTTATAATTTAGAAAGCTGTGTGGTATATAAATGTTTGTTATAAATGAAAATTATCGAATTATTATGATTTCCTATAAAAACTACAGAATGTTTCTCTTTAAATTATAACGAACAAGTGGAAATAAAACGAATTTCAGAATACATTAAATCGAGAAATCTTCGAAAGAAAGCAGAATAAAAAGTAACATGTAAGTAACTTAAAAAATTAATCTGTTTAATAATTAAAAAAAAAAAAAAATTATCCTACCTTGTAGTCTCTATTAATTCGTCGCAAATTAATATTTAATTAGTACATTAGTCGTTTACGCTTGTATTTTTTATACCTATGCCTTCTAGTATTTTAGAGCACGATTTTTCACAATTAGCGGATATTTTGAAGTTTATTTAGTTAGTATTACGGTGATTCTGTATTTTCTGCAAATTGCCTATATTACTTACAAACTGGAACAGCGTAGAGTATGCGGTATAACGGTTTTATAAATTAATAGCTTATTTCGGACGGATAGAAGTGAATCCTGATAAATGCGCCCGTATCACATTCACCAATAGAACAGATCATTGTACCAAGAAGCAACAGCATCAGATATCTAGGAGTACACTTAGATCGCACACTAAGCTGGAAGGTGCATATACAAAAAACAAGAAAACGACCAGATATTAAATTAAGATCTCTCTACTTGATAATAGGGTATCATTCGAACCTCAGCCAATAGAGTATTAATATACAATGCAATAATAAATCCAATATAGACTATGCTGCACCAGTGTGGGGATGTGCGAAAAATACTAGCAGAAATACAATATAGTGCTTTCAAAATAAAACTTTAAGGCTGATATACAGAATGCCGTGGTACCAACAAAGCTATTCATCACGAACTTGGAGTCCGCATGGTCGACAAAGCAATAAAGCAGCGGGCCCGAAGACATGCAATGAGCTAGTCGTTGCGCTTCCAGACGGCACGACAACCCGACGATTGAAAAGAACTAGAATTCGTGACCTAGTTTAAGATACATCAATGGATGTACTCCCCATACAAGAGAAGAAGATGACACCCTTCATAGATAGTAAGAAAGAGACCATATACTCGCTGCAGTGTTCTGTAAGTATCGTAATTTACACGAGCAATATCGAGCAACGTTTCAAGATGCGTAATTTAGTTATTCCGCTCTATTATATTATTATCATTTGCGGTAACATGTTTATCAGTAATAGGCCTACGTCTAGTAAAGAGAATGAATTCTGTTTTTGTGTCGTTTATTTTTATTCGCCATCTACAAAAATGACGGAATAGAGAAGTAATTACAATTGAGAGCCTATTACATCTGTATTATTCCTTACACAGAGCTGTATCATCGGCGTTCGAGGCTGATGTGTCAGTTTTTTGGCCTTAAAATGTCATTTATGTAGATAAGGAATAGAAAGATCTTGCCGAACCTTCCACACTACAGCCTTTTAAAGAAGAGCTGTTATCTTTTGCATTCACGTAAAAACGACCTGTTCGTGAAATATGACCGAATTAATAAAATAATGTAGGCTGGAAAATTGTAATTGATCATTTTTTTTCCTTCTTTTATTTATAGACGCTCGATTGCTAAGATCATTTGCGTCTGTTGTTGAGTTTATATTACGTTAATTATTCCGGTGGTTGTAATAAACTTTAACAAGTATTCGATATATTATCCTGTAGCAGTAGGGTGTCTCTATTTTATAATCCGTTAGTTTGTAGGTTAACCTTTCTTTTTCGTAATTTTTGCACTCTAGTAATGTGTGGTGTAAGCTTATTTAGTCGTTACACGTTGAGCAGACAGGTGGAGGATCTCCGTGTAGTAGATGTCGGGACGTGTGTATGCCCCATGCGTAATCTAGTTAAAGCCACTTCCTCACGTCAGTTTTTTTTCGTGTGCTGTAATCCAATATTTTAACTTTGGTTTTATTTGATAGAGGTGTTGCAATGTGTTTCCCACTAGTTTTGATACATGTGATTTTCTGTTATATATAACGCCGTTATAGTCAAATGTTTTTTCAACGTCTAATAGCACTCTATACCGGTATGTTTTTACTTTTATTAAACCAAGATAAAATCGTACATTCGAGCAAAGAGTAGTGGATAATTTCAGTATAAATTCAAATTGAAATGGTTGTAGTATATTATCAACATCGGCTGTATGGTTCTATTTAGTGTCGTTAGGATGATTTTTTTCGTATACTTATGTTCGTTAGCGTGACTTATCGGCCGGATGTTCTTAATTTGCGACGAATCTTTAGTTAGATAGTAGTACGACTATGGATATTATCCAAAGCGTAGGAAAATATGCAACGCGTAATGAAGAATTGAACAAGCCCGCTAGGAAATTGTTTAATAATTTCGGTGAAAACATTATCAGGACCAACTGATGTCTCATGCTTTAACAGTCTTTCAAAGTGACACAGATTTTATAGTATTGAGGGTAAATAGCGAGTGCGAAAGTATTGGTCTAACATGATTTCATAAGCGATCGTATTTTTACGAATTTTGCCCAATTGCTCCGCTATAGTTCGGTCGAATTATAAACGGTTAAAAGACGTGTACACCATTCAACCTGATAATTCATTAAAATAAGAAGTAACGTATTATCTATTATCCCCCTCTACAGCTGAGGGCAATTTATCTTGCAGACCAATATATCCTAAAGGGCTATGAACGAGTACCTGATAGCATATACAACAAATTCTTATGGATTTACACTAATTGGAGATTTGCTCATCATAGAACTCCCCTCTTAGCATTGAGGGCTAATTATTGGCATCCTTAACCTTATCATTCCTAAAGTCCCCTTAAAGTATGCCTCCATTCCCTTTGAATGCAGTCTTTTAGATCCAGAGGTACATACTAATGAGTTTCATTCCCTAATCGGACAGGGTAATTCTAGGATAGTGAATAGCCTTTTCAGGTCAACTATTATGCATAAGTGGCCGAATCATTTGCTAGTTTATACAGATGGGTCTAAGAGTAATGCCTTACCCTTCGCAGGCGCGGCATTCTTACATACCTCAACTGGCAATCACCAAATCATATCGTTTACCGAGTTTTTCGACTGTGTTTATAACAGAAGGATATGCAATTCTTAAAGCTTTGCAATTTGCACGAGTCAACATTACACATTCAAATGTACATATTTTATCTGATTCCTTAAGTGTGCTTAACGCCATCCAAAATTCAAATCGTACATTCAAAACTAATAGAGTTATTTTGACAATAATAGAAAATGTAATGTATCTACAACAAAAGAATGTCCATGTGAAATTTACATGGATCCCAGCTCATATCGGGATCAAAGGTAATGAAATTTGTGATCAGGCAGCTAAAATGGGGGCCTCCTGATTCCTGCTATTCCCTCCACATGTTTAGCTGCGTCTGCGAAGGCGGATTTGCGTCATCGCTGGAGCTCCATGTTTTGTGAAATTCAAACAAGTTTACCGAAACAATCTCTCTTTCTAATTAAGCCTCCTCATTCAATACCAATCCGTAAATTTTTCTCTCTTCTAATTCGTATTAGGTCAGGACATAATCTGCTGCCTAGTCATCTCCACCGGATAGGGCTGGTTAGTTCCAGTACTTGCCAGTCCTGTGGTTTGACGGCAGATATTAATCATGTCATTTTTTTATGTAATCTATATAGTGCACACAGAGAAACCCTAATCAAGAAATTATTACAGTTAGGTATCTTCCCTCCGTACTCTATTGCATATATGCTTAAATAATCCTCTTGTGTTAATATGGCCTCTTATATATATATATAAATCCAATATTATTTTGTAACCTTTATATCCTCGTATAGTGTATTTTCCTTATATGTCTTAGTTTAGTTATTTATCTTTCTATTTTATAACTCATTTGTTAGCGTTAGCGTTTAGTTTATATTAATTTATATGTACAATGAGTAGTAATGGTTTTATAACCTAAACTCAATTAAAAATAAAGGGAAAAAAATATTAGATTCGGTTCGTATTATTTATTCTACTTTCTTTCAGGTAATGTTGGAAACATCGTACTGGACAATAGTTAATCATTTCGTTATTTGGGGGTCGTTGATCGTATATTTTTTTACTACTTGGTTTTATAACCAATTTATAGGAGGTAATTATGTCGGAGCATTATCGAATGTGAGTATAAATATATATTATCGTTAATAAGAAATCGTAAACGTTATTTCATTATTTACATTTATCTCTTTTTTTCGTTTCAATCGAACCTTGTGCACTCTATCAGAAGTTGTTGTAAGATTTCTCCAGTTGGTTGAACACCCCGGTATATTTGTTGAAATTTAAACTCTCTGTTACGATGTTAAACACAATCGCGACGGCAATAGAGTATTATTAATGTCCGTAAATGCTGTCGATGTTTAATTAAGTTTCTACAATTGCTTAGAGAGAAACTTATAGGTCCGATATCTCTTAGAATCGAATTGCCGTTATCGGATGTTAATATCATTGAATGGCCTAAGTTATTTTTGACAAACTGTTACAACACAATCAACAACTCGCAGGTGATTACTGGTAAAAAGATCGCGATTTTACTCGTAAACTTTTACATACTGGAGTATGTCAGTATGTCACAGTGCCGCCTGAAGTAACATCTCGTAGTGGATTTTATGTATTTTGTTAAACATCCAGGGTTAATTAAAATTTTGTTCTAAATATTATTTCTATAGATTAATAGAGATTTTATTAATCCATTTAATATACGTCACAAATCCATTACTACTGGGTTTTTTTTTAAATAGTTTTCAATTAAAACATTTTTTTTTTTTAATAATATTACGAATTCATTCGGAATAGTACTCACATTTCTACCAGTATTCGTATAACTGAACTTAGTGTAATATGAAACAGGCTTTTTACGTATATTTTTAGAGACAACATTGTCAATAACATTAAACCTTTGAGTTATGCATGTTGGATGGTATGTTGGTTCGAGAGGAGCAAGTATGTTGAAATTAAATTTAACAGATACATAATTCAGTATCGGCTCTGTTATTGGTATAACAGTTCCAAATTTTTTAAATTCTTTTTTGCGTTCATATCATCCAAGCAACATGAATTTTCGATTAGTTTTAAGTAGTTATAATATCATTAGATATAACAATGCGAGTAACAGGATCTGTAGATTATATATATATATATATATATATATATATATATATATATATATATATATATATATATATATATATATATATATATAAGGTAGATAGATAGTATTTGTTAATTTTATTCGTTAGTAGCGAGATACCAACAACTTATATGCGATAGTGGCGTAGGAATTAGACCGTTTCAAATTGTTATTAATTAAATCCCGCTACTGCGTATGTTGTGATCACGACGATAAACATAGTATCCGGAACATGTTAAATGTAGAAGTTTGATTTCACTTAACCCAACAAGATATGTTTGTTTTTCACAAACTAGACGAATCTAATCCGGGTAACTTAGTTTTAATGAAATTGGCATTTCACGATGGAAGTTTAACGGCGTCATGATTCATAATTAACTGTATAAAAAACGTTGTTCCTACTATTGGTTGTACAATAATAATAATTTTATTAAAACTATCTAGATTTTTACATTCATCTTTAGTTGAAATAGTTTTAATACACTCGAGAGTTTTTTTCTTTTTTTAAATCGAGACTTTTAAGCAGCGTCCGAATTATAGAAATATCTTGGCCTAAAAAATTCTGGTTTGATCGAAATTGCGATTTTTTATAGCCTGCGCAGAGGTGTAATTGTGAACATATTTTTTTTTCATATATTTGCTATTTATAGCTAGCCAATGAGTGAGGCTATCTAATAAATGATATCATCATATATACATATACACATATATACACATATAATCACGTGTAGGAGGAGTATCCAATGATACATCCCCTCAAAACGATTATATGATCAAGTTTTTCATTTTAGTTTGCTTCAATCTCGATGACGGTTCCCAGTGTAAAAGTTTGACTACCAGCCTTATCGGTACAAGATTCTTTTTTTTTTAGATTAGAATTAATGTTTGGCTTATTATTTATACTATTAACTACTTTTTGTAATTACGATCATTAGCATGGTGTCGAACCCTACAATTTTTCACAGTTCACCCCTCCGTTTAGTTGTTACAGTCTTTTTTTGATTGTGAAAACCAACACAAATTTAACATATTAAAACAATTTCGAACGACGTTTCCAAAAACCTAGTATTTATAACATTGTATTCGATTACTTTTCATTTAAATTTTTCCTAGTATATTAAACGATATTAAATGGGTGTAATACTAAATACGTTTCCGGTCGTAATATTTAGAAGCAATACAACTTCAAATCATTCTAAATGCACGATCGGATGACATCTTCTTTTCCCATTAACGTGTCATATACTTGCTTCGAGGCCGTAGACACGAATGAGAAAATTCAGATTAAAAGTCAAAGGGCGGGTAATTGGATGAATCGAAGAACACGATGCATATTATCTGATCCTGAATTCAGTAATTCGTTCAAAGTCGTTGGCAGTTGCGATTAGTAATGCGCTAAGATGATATTGTTGCCGCAGGAACAACGCGGAGGAAGTTGATGATGAAGTAGGTAATTGTGAGTGACAGCTATATGGCCAAGTCTAAGACGACATAAAACTATTTCAGCTTTCCGCGATAAGTCAGAAGGAGTAATGAAACGCGCTGTGTCTAATTTTATTGATCTTAATGTAGGATGTGCAGTGTCTACTCTGCCAAACTTTATGCTATCTTCCTTGCTATCCTGTATATAATTGAAAACCCGGTCAAAGATTTCCCTTAATCTGCGAGATTAACCGACTCATTCTCGGCAATTCTGGCTATCTCTAATTATAATTCCTTTCATCGACATCCAATTGCTATGAACATCATGTTATTGTGGTCGATGGAACCAATACATTGGCCGATAATGTTTTAGATTACTGGCCACTCCCATATTTCAGATAATGATATCGCAGACTGGGCTGCCAAATAAGCAGCAAGCAAAGGTTTATATATGAATAATTTGTTTTCAAACTAATATTTTCACCAATTAAACCGTAAATGGCAGTCTCTCTGGGCGCATATGCCTGTTACTAATAAATTAAGATCAATAATTTCGATTTTAATATGTACAGTGAATGTATTATCAGCTAAACGTCTAAAAAACATTTTAACTGGTTTATATTCTGTCGGTGTGTACGTGTAAAATTTTACTCGATCTTTTACTTCTAATCCGTTTCATTTGATGCGTAAAAAAATACTTATTCCTAATCCTAATTCCTAATCCTAATTTTAAATTCACTTATTAATTCTACATAAAATTTATCTACAGCCGAATTACGATTATTAAAGAGTCCCATTGCCACGTATAATTGACAGGAGTTTCTAATTTTTAGTATACTGCGACACGAATAGCTTCTTGAAGATCAAAAGAAAATTTATTAGAACTACTACGAGCTTCGACTCTCTTTTTTTTTTTTTTAAAAGTATTACTTCAGAAAGGTATTATTTATCCCAACTTGTCTTGAACAGTGTCATCGAGGGACATCGGAAACCAGATAGAAGAAAAATGTCGCGGAGAGCTGATATGCGTCGGTGGTACAACAAGACATCTACAGAGTTAGCAAAGGTGTCCAAGGACAAAAGCCAGAACATCTATGTTGATCGACAAACTACTTCGGTCGGAGGTGGCATGAAAAGAAGACTACTTTTCCTTTAATTCGTTGCATTCTCTGGTCTGCGATGTATTGATCGATTTGAAACATTACAGGCATTATTTCTCTCCCGATCGGTCGAAGGCGACAAAGAGAGGTTGTTAACATACTGTCGTCTTTCTCGGTAGTGACAATATTATCTAATTTAAAGTGGTTACCTGATTTTGATAACGAAGCGGATTCCAACTGGGTGTTCCGTTTAAATTAACCAGTTGCCATTTAACGGGCGAGCGATGAATAGGCATTTTAGAAGAGGCAGTATCAAGAGTCTAATTTCAACACACAGGAACGTGTCGCGCAAGACCAGCAAAAGAGGAAAAACCCGAGAACACAATGAACGACAACCACACGCAAACATTAATACCGTAAATAAATTGTATAACACTTAAGAAACAGGAATTACTAATGCGGTCTTCTGTTTACGCACTGAATTACATAAACAACAAATGTGCTTAACAAAATTAAATTAACGTTAATAACTCAGTAATAATATATAATAATATATTAAAATTAAAAATTTAAAAAAAAAAAAACATAATCCTAAAACTACACGATGTTGCTCAAAACCTAGAATAAATTATTCGAAACAACAGTCTCGATAACTGAGCGTTGACGATCACTATCACGTTTATTCGTTTTTCTAGTCAACTTGCCTAGACTTTTAGTTCAATCATTAATATGTTATTCGCGGTTTTTACTTTAATGTACTGGAAAATTTGAAGAACTCGCGATAAAAATATTTTAAGAACGTGATATAATACCGTCTGATAAGATTTTATGTTCGTAAATTATCGATAAATTTAAATACGTAAAACGAATTTCCGATTTTTATATTCACATATTTTTACCGTACGAATTTTTATTTTCTATACCTAATAATACTACCCGATGTTGAATATTGTTGTTTTTGGCGTAGGCTATGGAACAACCAAATTTCTGGTTAACTCTATTACTAGTTACCACTATTCTAGTTTTCCCAGTTCTAGGATGGCGATTTTGTTTCGTCGATGCGTTGCCTACTTTATCGGATAGAGTACGATTGAAACAACGTATAGAAACCAGAAAGTAAGTTGATTATAACTCGAGTCTTATTTTATAGGCAATATCTTTTTTTTTTATATATATTCGTTTTATATAGCAGTTTGGTTTAGTTTTTTTTTCCCGTACCATTTAGCCAGTTTTCTTGGTACCATAAATATTTTCATTAACTAACAACATTTATAATTAATCGATGAACTTTATATCTTAATATTCTTAATTTTTATAAAAGTTATTCAAAACTGGCAATTTTCGGAACCAGCACTGCACCTTGCAACAAGTTCAAAGGGTCACTCAAATAATAGTTCGAAGACAGTAAATTCTGTCCCTCGGTATTGCTCGACGTCGAAAATCGACCGCGTATGGCACGAAGGTCTCACCCACAAACTGAGCAGAGTACTACCGTATAACTTCTGCGAAATACTGAAGTCATACTTGTACAAAAGAAGCTTCAAAGTTGAATTTAATGGAGTATTATCAAATCGTCATATGATTCAAGCTGGAGTTCCGCAAGGAAGTGTACTGGGTCCGATGTTGTACCTAGTCTACTCTGCTGACATTCCTACGATTCCTTCGGTAACAATTTCTATGTTTGCAGACGATACTGCTCTTCTTTCAGTCAGTAGCTCTTACGAGATGGCAGTCAAAAATCTACAGTTAGCCATCGACAACATTTACGACTGGGCCAAAAATTGGAAAATTAAATTAAATGAAAATAAATCTACCAGCGTCGATTTTTCTCTACGTTCCGCCGGCTATATTCTGTCGGCTATATTCCGTCAATCGCGAATGGAAAGTCTATTCCGACTAGCGAGTCCGTCAAGTACTTGGGCATGCATCTCGATCGCCGCTTGAACTGGAATCATCATGTCAAAACCAAGAGCCAGGAACTTCGCCTTAAATTACGTAAGCTCTATTGGCTGCTTGGATGTCATTCACCTGTTAGTTTAGCAAACAAACGACTTATTTATCTATCTATTCTAATGCCCACTTGGTGTTATGGCATCCAACTCTGGGGCACCACGAAGAGATCGAACAGGCTCATTATTCAGAGATTTCAAAATAAAGCACTTCGCTTGATAGCTAAAGCCCCTTGGTATGTAGGAAGCAAAAACTTTATGGACATCCGAATACAATTGTTGCTGAACTTCTCAATACAGAAGGAGACACTCGTAGATTAAGGCGGACTAAACCGCACGATTTATTATAACTTATTCTTTTATTTACATATTCATATTAAAATTTAGATTTATGTAAAACGTTAATTATAATCTTATTTCGTAATATTGGCCGAATCCGTACCTTCGCTAATGTATTTTCCTATATTAAATGTATTTGGGCAGTTCAATATTACAAATAAACAAAAGAAAAAAAAATAATAAATAAATCGATACAACAGTCACTCTTGTAGTCGGTTCGCAAATTGTCTGAGACCAATATGTACTGGCATTGTATTGTATGTATTTCCTTTTCCAATTCTTTTCTTCCTATATTTCTCGTCCTGCAGTTGTTTACGATTAAAAACATCTCAAAATATTGCCTATTTTACACCTACAATTTCATTATGTGAATCGTAAATAAACTGGGTGTAAAATAGGCAAAGTACCGTTATTTTTAATCGTAAATAAAATTGCATAGAAAAGAGTAATTGCGTAAATAAATTAATGTGTTTATTATGTTTGGAAGATTTTACGAATTATGTAAAAGAGAGAAAACGTTAACGAGTATTATCGTAATATTCCGATGATTACGATTAAAAATAACGGTACACGTATAAAATAAACGGAGTTAGATATAAAACGATTAGATATGCGGATGATGTAACACTAATTGCAGATAGCGTAGCAAAATTGCATAAATCCATTAATGTTTTAAACAAACTTTTAAACGACAAATGCAGAACGAATAGTAATGAAACTAAAACTTTAAGATTTGATAAAAAATGAGATGAACAGACGAAAATATTAGTAAATGGTTAAATATTACAGCAAGCGAAGCAATTTGAATATCTGAACAGCCTAATTAAAAAATGATAGTAAAATGGAACAGGAAATAAGGAGAAGAATAGCCCAAGCAAAGAATAAAGAATGCTTTCAGCAAAAAACTAGGCCTCCTCTCCCCCCAGAAATATATCTTTTAGAAAATATCAAAACTTTCATTTGGAGTATCGTCCTTTATGGATGCGAAACATAGACATTGTCGAAGAAGGGGACAAATGTAAATTAGAGACGTTTGAAATATGGTGCGGGCGACGCATGTTAAAAATAAAATGGACCGATAAAATATCCAACTGCGACAGAGTAAATGAAAAGCGTGAAATTTTAACAACGATAAAAAAGAAGAGACAGTAATGGGACATATACTATACGTCAATCGATATGGATTGCTAACGTGATAGAAGGAAAAACAATCAGGAAAATTCAAAAAGCAAGACCGCGAAGGAAGTTTATGGATGACATTAAAGGAAGAAGGCCGTATGCGGAAATTAAAGCACTAGCCACAGCACATCTCACTCGTCATGCTATCCATCAACCTCCGGATTGAGAATAAGAATAGAAATTTTGTGCAACTAAAAATATAGCCTATTTTACCTACTAGACAATTTCATTACGTGTAAATAATATAAAATAATTTTCAAATACAATAAACATTAATTTATTTACGAAATTATATAATCTATATCATTTTTATTATTTTTATTTTGGATTAAAAATAACAGTATGCATATTTCATACATCCAAAATATTATTGCCTATTTTTTTTTTTAACCTACAAAAAACAATGAAATTACACCGCCTACTTTTTATGCAAGTTTATTTACAATTAAAATGTACGTATAAATATTTCGGTACATCCCAAAATATTATTGCCTATTTTTTACCTACTAGACAATTTCATTATTTTAGTAAATAAACCGAAATTGAAGATTTGAATAAATTCCATCCTATATTGTAAAAATGTTAATCGAAATTATTTTTATTTACGTTCGTAAAATCCCATTATTATTTTTCTTTGATAAGCAGATAACTACATTATTACGGTTGAGTTCTAAATTCTGCAAGATTTTAAAATATATATATATATTTTTTTTTTGCGGAAAGCAATATTTTTTGATAAAATCAAAATTTTGAAAAACTAGATCTTACTATAAATTTCGATTTACCAATCATCCGGGTAATATACCATTCTCGTTTTTTCCTTTAATTCTACAGCTAGCCGGAATAAATCTGGCCGATTCTAACCTAACCATAAGCAGGCTATTTTACTATTCTCGTTTTTTCCTTTAATTCTACTTCTAACTAGCCGACTCCAATTCTAACATAACCGAATGTAACCTAAGCTATAAACCAAACAAAATATAATACAATCATCACTTAAAGTTTTTAATCGCGAATCTTTTCGACAGTTACGTCATTTTCAAGCATGCACCAAAATTATTACATCTTTTTTTAGATATAAAAAACTTTTAGTGATTAAATTTTGTTCGGTTTATTATTAATTAATAAAATCACTACTCTCCAATATATTCAATCCTAAGCTTTTCAAACGGGTGTAATTAGTTTTTTAAGAAAAGTGAGAATTGTCCACATATACTAGTGAGCAAATTTTTGCATAAACTAAAATTCATCCGATTGATTATTACGTTACTATTAAAAAAAAAAACACGATAATTTTAATTCCGAGTATATCGCTTAATTTAGAAGCAAAAGCAAGGAACCGCTCGATATACTAAGAACTCCGTCCGCTCGCCACAAACGCCGATCGATACGTTCCGGTTACGCTTTCGCTCATCAAGAAGGTTTCGGCAGACTAATAACCAGCGGCAAGATAATGAAACCGTTACCTAAAGCCGCATTAGCCAGTCAAGAAGAAGACGATAATCTTCAACAAGATCGAGAAACTGAAATTGACGATTCGAATAAATTTCATCCGAAATTTATGTTGTGAAAATAATAATTAAAAAGTAAAAATGCTAGTCGAAGTTATTTTCACTTACGTTTGTACAATCCCATAAATATTTTCTTACATCGTAATAATAACGATAAAAACAGCGTATTTTTTTTTCTTTTTTTGTAAACAACACGTCTTGGTTTTTATATTGTTTTAAAAAAGTGATATCAGCATTTTTTAAGTATAAGACTGTTTTTCATTTTTTCCTTTTTTTAATTGTAAGTACAACAGTAACTACAGCACAGTCCGATTGCTATTTTATACGTTCTGGTCGTATTGATTTGTACCGTTTTAAATATATCTATTTTAAGTTTGTTTTCGAAATATATAACATTTGTTGAAATATCGTATTAATATTTTTTTTATCTTCCTTGCAAATGTTATTTTTAATATCTATAGTGTTGTTTTCTTAAACGTATTCGGTAGTAATTTTTATTAAGTTCGCGTTAAAAATTAAGCGAGTGTAGTTTTCCAAAGTTTGCTTCCTATTTTAATCGAGGCTCGAAATCGAACACTTAACATTTTATTCTGAAAGATAAAACACCAACAGGTAGGGCCGGCCTCGAAATGACGTAGTTGTGAAATAACTTAGAGAAAAGAAACTGTTTTCAAAAGTAATATTTTTTTAACTTGTGCGGTATAATTACATTTTACGCATTAACTGTAACTCTCTTGATTTCCGATTACTTATTTTCAGATAGGGATTAATTTTTTTTTACTTGTAATTCCAAATATTCCGGAAAATGGACGTAAAATTTTCGAAAAGTTGCGATCTCTTGTTTTTCGTATTTCTTCTCCTCCTCTTTATAAATTCTGTACAAATTTACGATTAATAAAAAAAAAAACTTTTACGAAAAACTATTTTGAAAATGAAATTCATCGTTATACAAAGACATCTCGGTATTGAAAAGGCACTTCTCCGTTGATATGAAGATTTCTGAAATTCGGGAGATGTAATTGCAACGATTATTAAATGCAAAAATTTTATAGAGCGAATTGAAATATCTAATTTAACATTGTATTTATAAAATCGTATTAATTTCTGAACCTACCTGAGAACATATTTATAATGTCTACTGAGAAACCGAAAGATTACATTTTGCGTTATTTATTCCCTATACTGTATACACATACACAGACTATGTTAAGGACGGCGATTTACTACCTTCTTTCCTTGTCTAACCTCTATTGAGCTTACGGTAACTACGGCTCGTTTAAATATATTAACGACGCGTACGCCCCTTAAGAGAACACTGATAACGTCTATCATATTGATACGCGAGATGACTCAGTTCGCCCCAACATTTACGAGAATACCGGTACTTCCTATTTATCAAGCGGAAGCGGCGATGATAACACCGAATGGTCTACTTCGATCGAACATAATAGCCAAAATCAAACGAAGATTAAAACCAGACTCAGCGTCGATAAAATCTATTCACACTGATACGGAATGACGTGTTGCGCTCATGATAATAGTTGTGTATCATCAACGTTAATAACCGCCTTGCATCAATATAAATCTTCGTCAGTAACGAAATAACACTTTCTAATTTAGATTCCGAAAAATTTCGTTGTTTATCCGATTACCTAAAATCTATTCTTTCCAAAGATTGTTCTTTAAAGGAGCTTGTACGCTTCTCTATCTCACTGGTGACGATGAGTATAGCACAATTCGTACTTAAAAAGCATAAAGTAAGAATTCTATACCCACGTACCTAAACATAGGAAAGCCGTCAGAACGGCAATAAAAGATCTGCCGCCGGTCGATTTCACTGCTAGAGAAGTACAAACTGATTTTTAACATCGCAGAGTAAGCTGCTAGTTCGACAATATAGACAAATTCCTAGAATGTTCCATGCTCCTCTAGGAGGAAATACTATCTTGTTTCATCCCTACAACCGAAGTCCGAAAAATTATTGAAATCAAAACAATTTTCAATTGCATCATCACTTGGGAAAGATAAATCAAAAAGGAATGTAACCCAATGTTACACAATCATATCTTCCTCAACCGTAACTTATATTCTAGATGCATGTTCTTCAAATAAAGATTGAAAAAAAAAAAAAGTAAAACTCTGCTGCCCCAATACTTCAAACTCTGCAAGTGCCTTGCAAAAAGCCATTTCAAACATGAGTAACCGTCTTCAAAACGTTGAATTATTTCACCTAATAGTAATTATCTTGCCGAATAAATACCAGAACGTATACTGACAATGACAGATCAAGTTCTAAAATGATTCACGCTTAAATAGTTATGTGTTAATGTAGGAAAAGCTGAACTTCTTACTTCTGAATACTGCGAAGCTTATACGTGTAGTTGCCTGGAAATTTCCGTTCGTTGAGATATACTCATTTTCATGCAATATACAATTATCGCAGAACTTACGAGTTATAGCGAGAATATAATCCCGAATAAAAGGTTTAATACCTCATGCATGTCCCCCTATTCTACTACATCTGGGGACACTTAATAAACATCTTAAACACCTATTTTTGTATTGTAATTTATGAATGCTCGCCTTCGAGATAGAAGACCAGATGGAACAAACATAAGTCATCGCAGGACGAATAAGCGCTTCATAAATGTCGAGCTTATTATTAATCCTTTCATTTTATACACTATAAAATTTTGACGCGAAATTATAAATTTTATACAGATGTTTATTATACGCTTCTTAGGCGAACTGTAGATAATTTTCAACGTAATTATATGAATATTTTTAAAATTTAGTCATTTCGCAGGAACCGGAAAATAAAAAAATATGTTAGCTTTAAAACGTCATGTACGATACAGTGGACGCCATGACTGAAAGAGTTAACTTAAGGTACGATTTACGATTAAATAACGAATACACTGGTTTACTGCTAACCGTACACTGTCGACCAATTTATAACCTGATCACCGACTAGAACTCCGGATGGCGAACGAAGTATATAAGCACAGACGTCTAAACATAATATACTGTAAATGAATAATATTTGATAAAATGTAATCCGCTAACTTTATGTGTATTATATTATACATCATTATTATTGTTTTCTATCTATAACGATTTTTTATACATTTAATGCGATACAAAGCGTTTTATGTAGTGGGTGTTTTTTTTGTAGATTTTGTCCGGCGAATTATATTCATCAAGCTAGTAAATATACTAATTTCTATTTATAAGAAATATTACATAAAGAGAACTTAGGTTGTCCGCGGTTTATAACTCCGGTACACGTAATTTTTATTTTTTTGCGCCATTGTTAATTCGTGTAAATCGAAAAATATTTACTTCTTATACACGTAATAACAATATTTCTTCCAGTTACTAAGTAAACAAAGTTTAAATGGTAATTTTAAAAAAAAAATGAAGGAAAGTAGAAATACGTGTATTGTCGATTATGCTAGTCATTAAAGAAGTATATGCCACTATAAAAGCTATTAAATCTAAAAATTCTATCGGTCAATATCTGCACTATCGTAAAATAAAATTTTCATCGAAAGCGGCAGTTAAATTTTCAAATTTATTAAACGCCATTTTTACATATGGGCATTACCCTTCAAAATGATAAGCAGCAAAAATTGACACTGTCCCTAATGGTAAAGATGCTTCCATAACTGACATTGGTACTATCAACTTACTTAAGTAATTTGAGTAAAATCTAATTTTTTATAACATTATTATCACTCTGAACAATACAATGACGTTCAGTTTGGGTTTCGTCCAACATACTCCAGAATTATAGAATTTGTCAGTCATAATTTTAATTTGTAACAAGCATACCGGTCTGTTTATAATTGCTATTAAAAATCGGTGTACGTCGAGTTTTTATCACAAATATGGCAAATCGAAATAAATGCATTAAAAACTGAGGTCATCTTTTTCCACTCGTCGTCAACAAATTTTATCATCTGAACTTCTAATGAGTAATACGGTTATAAATTTGTCAGAGATAATGTAGGTTATCGGATTGTTTTATTAGATAAACGGTTAACTTCGCCACGTGTAAATTACGCAGCTGTAAAAACAAAGCAATAAGCGCGATGTATTTGTTATTTAATCGTAATAAATCGTTAATTTTTAATAATAAGCTCAACATCTATAAAGCGCTTATTCGTCTTGCGATAGATAGGTGTTTAAAATGCATATTTAATTTTACACACACATATATATATATATATATATATATATATAAATGAGAAGCGTATTAAATGCCCCAAGATATACCAGAATTGTGGACATGCATAAGATATTACATTTACACTTATTTTCCGTTCAAGTATCACAGGTTTTTTTTTTATAATTTTACTTTCAAGAATCGCAGGATTTCCTGCTAATTATCCATTATTTTTTACATTTTTTATTTATTTATGTTTATAATATTTAACAAAACAAAATAGAATCGAAGTTAATCACTAAAAAATTTTTTATTATATAAGCAAAGCTTTTCGACTATAAAGTCATGTTTTACCAAAAAAGTTAAGATTTGTAACTTGTAACGTTTTTGGTAATGCTTGAAAATGACTTTATAGTCGAAAAGCTTTGCTTAAATAATAAAAATTTTTTTAGTGATTAACTTCGATTTTATTTTGTTTTGTTAATTCATAAAATCACTACTCTCCACAACATTTATAATATTTATTTGTTGTTATGCGGAGAGACGTTTATTACTCGATACGCATATTATAATTATTTTTCCCCTTTCAAATTGCTTGCAATCTGTCCTGTAGAACAATAAGCAGCACTGCTGGTAATAAGTTTGAACGCTGTACAATTACAGCTATTCATAGTTTCTCTGGGTATTAATTTATAAAATCAGGATCTGTAGTGCAGTTCAGTTTAGCAGATCCTCTTCAAACGTCTGAACCGCGTACCATTATTTATTAGATTGACAGCTAGTGGATTAGCGTGTTGGTCAAGTCGTTGCTTATAATTCTGGCTAAGTGATCTGATGGTTTCCTTTATCGTAAGAATTAGTAAGTCTCTATACAGGTCGTCATTTCTGACAAACCAAGGTACACACACTATACTAACACCTTCGCCTGGAATCGTTCAATGATCTTAAGGTTAGAATTACTGGTTGTTCCATACATCCGGATGCCATAAGTCCAGATAGGTTTTAAGACTACATTATATAACAGTCTTTTATTTTCTATTGATAATGTAGAACGCTTATTCGTCAGCAAATTAATTTCTCGATATTTAATATCAAGCTGTTTCTTATTAATTCATACCACGATATAAATAAATGCTTCTCTTTCTTCTTTTCAACACATAGAAAGAAACAAAATAGAAAATACCCTGAACTTAAGTTAGCTGATCATCAATTACTTTCGTGATCTCAAGAATAGAACAAATCTCAAACATTAATAGTTCTAACAACAACTATTTTTAATTTCAGCACCACATAAGATTCGTAAAATGCGTCATCGAATACAAGCCTTCATTCAAATTTCGTCCATATTTACAGATTATTACTAAATTAAAAGGCATATTTCATTATTTACATAAATAAAATTATTACTTTTATATTGATCGTCATATATTATATAAATATATAAATGATGATAATTATTATTACTAAAATTTGTATTTAGGAAAACACTATCAAACAAATGAAAAGGAAATATTCCGAGTTAAGCTCCGAAAGTTTAAATTTTTCCAGCAAAACAAAAGAAAAATGGAAAAAACAGAATCTATTAAAACAGAGAAAACGGAATAATCCTATAAGAATTGATCCGCTAAACTAAAGGCTTTCGATTATAAGCAACACATAACTTTCGGTTAATCATGCGCCTTTATAGTGAATCATGTTCATTAAAATATTTTTGTATAGAACTATATTTGGTAAGTGGCATAAATAATAAACTTCGTTTAACGAATACGAGGGTATAAACGAAAAAATATACTGCACTTATGTACACATACATCAAGCTGACAATTTCTTGAAGTAACTTTGTAGTTTATCCTGCGATGTCCATAAACAATACGCAGATGCCAGACCAAATCCAATCCCTGCTCCAATTGCGCATTTTCTAAGTCCACCTATACCCATTTCAAATATTATTATTTTTGAATTATAACAAAATGTTTAAATTCAAATATTAATTTTTAAATAACATGAACACATAAAAACTAAAGACTTATTTATATGACATTACTGTTAACTGGATCCAACTTAAAATACGTCGCTATGAAATTATTTGAATAATCACGATTATCACATTTTTATACACATACATATAGTATTCGCCTGACAACATATAAATCGAGATAAATCATAAAGTGCCGAAATTTATAAAGTTGATAAAATATCATCAATTTACTGCTGTCAGCTCTTTGTAAGATAACCGACAATTATTACCTAAATAATAAACATACTAATCACATACAAGTTAAGGAAGAAAGCTATCGAGACAATCGATTATTGTAAAACATAAAAAATTCAAATACCTGTGGATCGATATAACATCCCTGTTGCGGTTGCTGCAACAAGAGTATTATTCTCGTCATCACAACCTCGTGCTAACTGTAATATAACACCAAATCCACTATACATAACAGCTATCACAGCCAACGTGTTAGCGGAAGCTGCACCTCTCTTCATAACATGATTTATTAATCTAAACGACAAAAAATCTAAATAAATATTTTAAATGCAAACTTATACAAAATATTATCATTAAATCTATCATACATACTGTGTCCTTTTAAGTTTTCCAGTTTGTCCTTCTAAGGTTGTAACTTTTAAGCCATTATAAAGACCACTAACACCGCCAACAGCCGCTCCTACCATACACGAGGTCCCTATTTGTGAAAAAGCTAATTCAAAACGACCTCGCTGTTTTGACGCACCCTCCGGGAATATAAACTCTGGTTGAGTAGTTTGTGGTAAATAAGCCGGATCAAAATTTAGGTACGGTGATATCATTGTAAATTGATTTTTACCTATTTCGTAATAATTAACTAAATTATAAAACATTCTTCGCGTCAAAAAATCATTTGTAATTATAAACTTTGTAATCGTATTTTACATACATTAACCTAAGAAAAAAATATATCTTCATTAAGCCAACAACAAAGATACAATGCTCGCAAATTCATTTATTAACATATACAAGATAAAAATTAACTAATATTTCACATATGAAGTTATTAATCATCAGTTTCATATTCATTTCATAAATAAACCGTTTATAATACTGCTAATTCACGTTCAAATAATAATTACAACATTGAAAATAAGTATAAAGAATAAAAAATATTTATTAATTCTAAACATATACATGCCTGAATCTAAAGGGTACGCATTATCCATTTTTTTTTTAAATATAATCTTTTATTAAAGCGGAATAGAATTTAAAGGTTTTAATTAAACTCCCGGCACCAACGCAATTTACGAAAGAAAATAAATTTATTTTTTGAGCTTTGTAGAATGTAATACTAATAGCATCGTTGACTGTGATCCTAATAAGGGAACTCTTTATTAAATTTAGTCCTAAATATGCAATTTCAAGTCAAGAATGACGTTAAAACTAGCTGATTATAAACAAATGAATATATATAATCTTGCATTAAATGACACAGAAAAAAATAAAATGATGCAAGGGAAAGAATTTGTCGCTAGAGAATAATTTGAAAGATTTACTCACAATGCTTAAAAAATATAAATCTGTCGACTGATAACGCAAGTCTTTTTGATGTTACGAACTGCAATTTTTTTTTTTAATTCTGTGATTAGTGGTTGTTTGGTCGATTGCGATTTGAAATAAGTCTATTTGTTGTGTTTATCTTAGATAATTGCAATACAGATAATGAAATAAATAATGGTGCACAGTTTTCGTTTACAGCAGGTTAAAAATGAAGAAGCTTTTTTCAAAGTTAGAAAGTAAAACAGAGAATAATAATAAAGACGCTGTAAATTGTTTAGGTAAATCATTTATGATTGGAAAAATGACCGTAGTTGTGGAAGATATACTCGCCGAAGGTAATACAAATTTTTATATATAATATACATTTATAAAAGTTGTGCCAGCACAATATTTTGTTATAATTTTATTATTATGAAATACGTTAAGTTTATTAAGTGATTCCGGGTAATTTTTTTGTGTAGGAGGATTCGCTGTCGTATATTTAGTGAAGGCTAATAATGGGAATTATTACGCACTTAAAAGGTTATTTGTAAACAATTCAAATGATTTACATATTGTAAAACGGGAGATACAAATTGCTGTAAGTTGTTGAATGGTTTTAACTATAAATCGTTTGCTTATGAATTACGATAAAAATTTGAATTTTTAATAGAAAGCGTAAAATTGATACATAAACATGAAGAAGATTAACACTATAGTGTGTAGCTTCGAAAAATAAATTGTGGACATTTTTATTTTACATAGAGTAACTTAAATGGACACAAAAACATTGTTGGATATATCGATTCCTGTATTTCTAGTCAAGGTAATGATGTACATGAGGTATTGATGTTGATGACCTATTGCCGAAATCATGTCCTGAATATGATGAATTCTAGGTAATTTAATAGGTTACGAACGATATAAAATTACGTGTTAAGTGGTATATAGATTTTTATTTGTATGGTATAATTAATTTTTATCTGAAATTTTACAAATGAATAAAGTTAAATTTGAAAATATTTTTAAAGTAACCAGTAAAAGAGATAATGTATTAAATACATTCCAGGTAAACTGCAAATTCATTTTAATAAAGATAATTGAGTAACTCCACATTAGTCAGAAATGTATTTAAATTAGAGAATCGATAAATTTGTTATTTTATTTGAAATACCTTTCATTAAACCTGAAAAATTTGTATATACAATTAAATTTATCCGACAGGAATAATGCATATTTTTGGTCAAATATATTAACAGTTATTGTTTTTATACAAACAGTAAGTATTTTCTATTTAAAAAAAAAAAAATACTTTGTACATAGAAATTGCTTTTTATTTCATGAATAACCTGGTCTTTGCGAAATGGAAGTAGTCCAAACTAAACATATTTATGTTTCCGATATATCACGATAAACCGTACTGAAATATAGTTTAATTTTTAAATAGGCTACAATCAGGTTTTACGGAAACGGACGTTTTAAGAATCTTTTGTGATGTATGCGAAGCAGTATCCAGACTTCATCATTGCCAGACTCCCGTTATACATAGAGATTTAAAAGTAATGATTCCATGTAATATAAAATTTAATTTTACGGCAATAATACAGACGGGCATTTATTATTAAAAATTACCCTACTAAATTCAATCGTATGCTGTACATGTATTGATATATTAATTTTCCACATAAATAAAATTAATCTATCTAAATTTTAAAAAATTCATAAACTAAGTAAATACATTCAAAAAAAAGCTTTAAACATATTTATAATTAACATTTTCAAAACGACAAAGATAATAGTAATGTTCAGTGTTCATTCACATAGGGTAATTTTAGAAGAATTATATTTCTTACTTGTTTCACGCTGTTTGATATTTGAATTGACGTACATCTTAGTGGGGGTAATAACGATCGCAACGTCAACATCGTGCTTATGATATTAAATTATTGAGAACATATATAAATGTATATTCGTAATGGTCATTATTTCGGACATAAATATGTTCTGTGAACAGGTAGAAAATGTATTGCTGTCCGACGAAGGTAATTACGTATTGTGTGACTTTGGTTCAGCTACAGCTCGGATATTGGATCCGCTTGTTTGTGGTGTTACACAAGTTCAAGAAGAAATCGAGAAATTTACTACCTTATCGTATAGATCACCCGAGATGATCAATTTATATTCGGGGAAGCTGATTACTACAAAATCGGACATATGGGTATAATACCTATATAAGTAATTATGAGCGCGTGACTTTATTATATCGCGAACATTTCCTATATGTTTAATTTCATATTTATATAATGAAATGAAAGATATAGTTTGTATCTAGACCGTGAATATCATGATTTATTTTTCATCTTAGCATCTGAAAATATGAAATATTCTTACAAGGAATATGTTTATGTTACCTCACGATATATATAAAATAATCAAATGTGGATTGCATTAATTATTTGTTTATGTAGGCTCTGGGTTGTTTGTTATATAAACTTTGCTTTTTCACACTTCCTTTTGGTGAAAGCGTATTAGCTATTCAAAATGGCCAGTTCAGTATTCCAGAAAATTCACAATATTCCGATAAATTGCATTTTTTAATAAGTAAGTAACCAATTTAGAAATTAACCAAATCCCTTCTAAAACTGTATCAACCTTTATTTCCTTATGTATCGTAATTATATTTTATTTCTAATTCTATTTTAATTTTAAGTATATAGTAGTAACTCATGTGTGTGTGTGTACGACATGGATTTAGATATCCCGCGAGGTAAAGATCCTCCGACCAATTATATGATAACGTTCCTTCACATAATATCAAAAAGCCACTTTTCATAATAAACAAAATAAAGTTCATATTATTTATAATAATACTTAAAAATCAACAAAAAACAATCATCAAATCTTAACCCGCAATAAACTACTAAAAAATATTAAACACTCGTAATTTCATATTTTTACTTTAATTACAATAAATTCTTAAAGTTCCTTTATATTTCCTAACTATTTGTATATGTAAGTAATGTGTATGTGTGTGTATGCCTACCGTTTAACTTTCCATAAAATTCCATTATCCATTAATCTCGACGATTACTGATGATTAAGATATTGCAATTCCTCGCAACAAATCTAATTTGGAAATTTTCTTGAACATTTTTGTTCTTCGTTTTAGGAATCCACGCCAATATCTTAAAAACAATGTAAAGAATTTTTTTTTTCTATCGGATATTATTTATTTATTTATTTACAAAACAATACGGCTTACACAACAGCAAAACACCAATTACAGTGTACGCTCTTGGCAATGTGCTGTACTTCCTCTTCTGCTGGAGCGGGAGTTTGTTTAACGAATTTGTTAGCCGTATAACTTCTCTATATATTCCTTCATTTCATTAATTCAACACTTTCATTTTATCCCTGCATCATGCCTATCACGTTTAAGTACTAACTCTTACAATAACAAAAGAAAAGTTACCTTTACCAGCCCTGACAGTATCTGGGTAAAATGATAAAAGCTTTCTCGAGGCGTTCTATAATTTTCATGTGCTAAATGCTCTCAAAATTATATCTCAGTGATTGGTTAGTTTTTAATATTCATCTCGTTCACAAAACTTCAAAACTTAAATTCGTTGTTATCTTCTATCATCCTATTGATCTAGCTCCCCCATAGGAAAAAAAACCTGAATCCGTTAACTAACTGATGTTTAGTTTTGTTTCCCCGAATTTTATGTATGACTTCCGCCTGAAATACCACAGCAGCCGACTGCCTTAACTCTTTACCATCCAATATATACAGAAGTGACATTAATAAAGATTTCCTGATAGCTACGTTTTTAGACCTCTCTGCAGCTTTTAATAACGTTAACATCAACCTCATCTCATTCCTCATAATTGTCTACAGAGAACTATATCTTGTACGGTCTAAAACCTCCTACACACTCTTCCTGTCCATTCCTTACGCTGATGATCGGGTCAATTTTAATCAAAGCAATAATCTTGACTTTGGTATTCATAACATAACACTCAGTATCCAAATTGTTAATTTCAGTAAATCTGCTATCATTGTATTCACGTACAATATATCCCATACATTTCAATTGGTAATGACTGCATCCTGGTGGTAACATAACATACATATCTAAGATTCATTTTAGAGCAAAAATTCATCCTTTCGGTCAGTCTACAATGCTGTGATATGCTAAGATTTCTCTTCTCAACTGTTTGGGGTTGATGATCCTACTCTCCGCATCCTATACTGTATGTTAATCCACACAAAACTTGACTAATTTTGTCCTTTTGTTTTAAACAAATTAGAGTACAAAATCTTTTTATGCGATTAATTTTAATCTCTATTAGCTGCATTTCTATTTACTAGCGCTCCATCGATTCACACATTATTTCTTTGTCTTTTCGACAGAAAACTCTAGCCGTCAAGTTTATATGAAAATCTGTGTTCATGTTTACAAAAAATGGCGTTTCACCCGCTCATGTTCTCTCCTACAAACTCCAGGAATATAAGAATCTCATCCTTCCATATCGTCCTTTGCTTTACTCTGCTAATTCATATTCAACCAGTCTCTTGAATAATTCCATTAGCAATGTCTACCTTCCCTTCTCTCCTATCCCCTCATAATTTTAACTCTTTAATACTTAAAAAATGTCGTAATCATATTCTGGCATTTTCGGATGTTTCCAAAATATCTCATATTTCCTTCATGTAGTTTAGTTTTCACTAGTTGAAAACTTTGCAATTTTTATCTCGCTTTATTTCCTCCAACTCATGTTTTATCTAATTCCTTGAGTTTCTTCTTGAATTAAAACATTTTCCTTCAAATACAATTCCAAATTCATACCCTTATCAGGATCATCCATTTCACTTTGGCGATGTAATCGTCTCATACGTCTGTATTACCGAACTCTGTTATTTACGGTAATAAGGTTACCGATGATTTTGTCAGAGACGTAGTTCTGCATGGATCTTTGGTTCATACGGTTACTTCTTCAAACTCTGTCTCCCTCTCTCTCTGATTCCCATACAACTTACGAATAATCTTCCTAGTTAGTTAGCTTCTCATCACCACGTTATTATCTCGCTGCTTCATCTACACCTTCATACTTTAAATTACGTTCTATGAATATTATTTATCACCAATTTATTGTCAATATCTTTCGTCTTTCTTTCGATCATAATCGGCTTTCAGTAAATATGTTAAAAATGGGTATTTCTGACTCTTATTGCAGCCACTCGACAAATCATCTCTGATGAAAATAATATATTCTTCAATTGTCACCATTACCAAACTGAGCAACTTTGTCTCCTAAATTCTGATTTCATGTAGTTACCGCCCTGCTTTTTCCATAGCTTTATTAATTTTTTTCAATGACACTCATATCTTCTTCTCTATAAATTTATAACTCAATGTACAATTGTAATCACGTATTAATAGATCGTAATTGTTTTTTGCAATGCCAAAAAAAAAAATGTGCCCCATAATAGTATTGCATCACATTATTGCGTAAAATGTATTATCTAGAACGTTAATGATTTGGACGCTATATCTACAAATTGCACTGTACGTTATAAACATCTAACAAGCCATTTCAATTGCTCTATTCTAAATGGCCTCATAAATCTTATTTCAGTTGAAAAATTAAATTTTATTATATTGTTAATCGCAATTCGCAGAATTTTAATATATTGGCTATAACATTGTATGGCGATTAACAGTGAATTCGCAAACCAAACATTTAATTTAATAGTTTAAAACGATTTTTTTATAACCTTTAAAATTTAATGATTTTTTAAAATTATATTTTTACCTGTAATGTTTAATTTCTTTTAAACTTTCAGAATATGCGTTGGAGGTTGATCCGGATCTAAGACCCGATATTTTTCAAGTTTCCCACGTTGCATTTAATATTTCAAATAAACCGTGTCCGGTTAAAAATTTGAACGTAAGCTTATTTTTAATAGAGACGTGAAAAAATTTAACGGATATTAGTATTACATTATTAAAATAAATAATAATCATGTTAACAAATAATTAATGATTCATTATCAAACAACGAATAAAAACGTTGTTAATTTTCCTGTTATTGATTTCCATTTCCTGGTCGTCGATAACAATCATAATTACATATACTTCCTTGTATCCGGGTATGATTTAATTTTACAACAAAATTATTTTGATTTTGGTATTCTTTATCAGAATTATGAATCCATTAATATATTGCCATATACTGTATTTTATTCAATATTTTATATACATATACATATATATATATATATATATATATATATATATGTGTGTGTGTGTGTATGTGTATGTGTGTTAACACGTTAAGTTTTTATTTCGATATAACTTTTTTTTTATTTCGTGTATCATATTATTAGACTCTCGTAAACAATTTATAACTTTAATACCCTACAATTAGAAAAAATTCGGTTACTTTCTTTTTATTTTAGTCCATAATTATAAACAGTCTGATTATTACAGCTTGAAAAAAAATAATAATAATAAATTAGCTTGGTTTTTTTATTTTTTCAGAATTCTCCGATTCCTAATTTAAGTCATTTAATGGCATCGCATGTAGAAAATAAACAAATGCCGGTAAAAAGTAAAGCAACGCCTCAACTGCAACAAACGGAAGTTTATAATAAAACGAGTATTACTCCTAGACAAAGGCCTAAGCCGTCGGCTCCGTTTAATCTGTTATCGTCCAATATAAGATCTTCGCCGGTTAAGGTTCCTGTAACGAATACTTCGTCGTTATCAAATTTCGTCCCTTCCGATATAACTGCGAATTGTTTTCACAATCCTTTAGTCAACTCTTCCTTTCCCGATAATACAAACGTCGTCGTCAAAGAAAAACCTACTATCATCGAAGCGAACACTAACCAAACACAATCGCAAGACCATTCAAAATCATCTACATCATTGTATTTGATTAACGATCCTATTATCGTTAAAAGTAAGTAATTCTTATGTAATTAGTAACGACGATTACAGACCCTTGTGGTACTCCAATTGCAATTTTTTTGTTTAGAGTACATACCTAATTCGAGTAATGTCGATCTGTTTATTGATAACTAACTGTAACAATTTATAAGGTATAGTCCTTTTCGCAGATTGATGCTCATACTTATAAAGAATTTTTCGATTCATATTTGTTGAATGATATATATATATATATATATATATATATATATATATATATATATATATGTGTGTGTGTGTGTGTGTGTGTGTGTGTGTGTGTGTGAATGTAAGTTTTACTGTTGAAAAGGGAAACAGAAGATAAGCAATTTCTTGCTAGATAATGCCTAATTTAAATATATATATAAAAACTTATTATTCCAACATCGTACCATAAAAGTATTAAATGTATATAGACATTGTTCTTCAGTCAAACAACTTAAGAGAGAGCTTGCAATATCTGTCGTGAATTTAGCCTTAACTATATA